>CADEHL010001036.1:781261-836261 GCA_902827135.1 Harpagifer antarcticus
AGCATCAAAATATCACAGATGTAAACGATGATAGGGGACAGGGGCGCACCTTGAGAACAGGCAACTGCTTGGGGCCCCCGGACCAGAAGGGGGCCCCCAAAGAAGGTAGAAGGTCCACAGCAACGACAACACCCTTTAATTTACTGCAACGACATGTCGGGTAACCCCATCAAGGCGGCCCCATGCATAGCGCGCCGTCAAGAGGGGGGGGGGGCCCGAGTGAATGTTTGCCTAGGGCCCCCACAGACTGTAGGGTCGCCACTGATAGGGGAATGACAAGAATGATATATTTATATTATATAATATAAACAGTATATCAGAATCAGAATACCTTTATTCGTCACACAGAAGGGAAATTAGCATTTGTTACAGCAAGTAAAGATCACAGCTTAATATTAGCCAAGAAGCATGCATGGAAAATATTAAAGATACAACAATTACACAATAGTTTATAGAATTAAGTTTTGGGGGTAAATGGAGCACACACTAACAGAATTATAGAAATACAATGGAAAATGTGACTAAAATGCTTATTAATTTAGACATTTTTGTTAATTTGACTGCAGATATGCGCCGTCTTACTCTCGGCCTGCGCCCTCTTACTCTCGGCCTGCGCCCTCTTACTCTCGGCCTGCGCCCTCTTACTCTCGGCCTGCGCCCTCTTACTCTCGGCCTGCGCCCTCTTACTCTCGGCCTGCGTCCTCTTACTCTCGGCCTGCGTCCTCTTACTCTCGGCCTGCGCCCTCTTACTCTCGGCCTGCGCCCTCATACTAAAACACCAATTGTCTCTGTAAAATTTAAAGTGATGCCAGAAAAGATATTTCCGTTCGTCAGAAACTGTATAATTACTCCAAAAATATACGTCAGACGGCAGAGACAGATTTGTTTTTACGGAGCTCCGACTTCACGTTTTTGTTTACGTCCGCGGCGCCATCTTGTATACGCCGTCATGTTCTTGCGAGAATTGATATATCTTATATACAAGATCAGCGCCACAGTATCACCTCATACTGTATCTTTATAGAAAATGAAGTATGGTAATAATATCACGATCATATGATAAATATAAATTGAAACAATTATTGATAACATGAGTATGCTTTACCTTAAACATGATCAAGTCAAAATATTGTTTTCTGGTTAATGATACAAAGCCCTCGCCCCCAAATAATAATAATAACTTTATTTGTATAGCACCTTTCATACAGGGGATTGCAGTTCAAAGTGCTTTACATCAGTAAGAAATAAGACATCAAATCAGTGTATTACAGAGAATAGTGCAGTATAATAGTGTAAAATGCTTTGGTAAAGAGATAGGTGTTAAGCTGCCTTTTGAAAATGCCTACCGTATTGGCTATATAACGTGTTCCACAGTTTTGGGGCGTAGTTTACAAAGGCTGCTTCACCGATCTTCTTATGACTCTTTCTGGTGACCTCTAATCGACCTGATGATCGCAGTGTTCTGGCGGGTGTGTAGTTCATTAGAAAGTCAGCTGGGTCCTTGTCCATTTAGAGCTTTGTATGTGAGGAGAAGCATCTTAAAATACATTCTGAAAGTTACAGGAAGCCAGTGTAGAGTAGCTAAGACAGGACTAATGTGTTCCCTCCTTTTGGTATTCGTTAGTCTTGAGTTTTGAATGAGCTAGAGTCTTCATTACATTACATTTCATTTAGCTGACGCTTTTATCCAAAGCGACTTACAATGACCAATTGCAGGGACATTCTCCGTGGAGTAACTAGGACTAAGTGCTTTACTCAAGGGCACACTAGTGGTGGTGTTCCTGGCGGGACTCACAACATTCCAATCTTCAGCCCACCTCACTATCCATTAGACCACCACTATCCATGCCGATGTCTATCTTCGTCTATCTTCCAATAGCTTTCTTGGGGAGACCAGTGAATAGTGCATTGCAGTAGTCGAGTCGGCTAGATATAAAAGCATCATTTTGATTTATGAATGGTTGTACCTTCGCTATGTTTCTGAGATGAAAGAAAGCTATTTTGGTCGCTTTGTTTAAATGGGCGTTGAAGTTCAAATGTATCAAGACCTTTCTCCATTGTGCAAGAGTTTGTAAACTGATCATACCATATCGTTTTGCTATTGGTAGGAGTGACTCCGGTTTACTTCCGACTATCAAGAGTTTTATCCAGTCATTTGTACTTGACCAAATTGTTATGAATAACTTACTACTAAAATTAGCAATATAGAAAAATACTCTGTTCCAAGTAGAAGTCCTGCATACAAAATGCTACTCAAGTAAGAGTACAAAAGTATTGGCATCAACGAATCATTGCTAAACACATTTTACTACATTTTTGATTATTATTTATATTTTCTAGTTCTCTATCCGTATTTTTAAATTGTTGTTTTACTTTTATGCACCATGACATCAAGTCAAATTCCTCGTACGTGTCGACCTACCTGGTAATAAACCTGATTCTGACTCTAACTTCCATCTATAGTTTTCTGCCGCTCAAAGTTTCGTCGGTTCTCCAGCTTTGTTTTTATGACTTTCTTTGTCAGTTTAAGACTCTGTGAGCTACAGTGATTCTCTGATCCTGGCTCTCTCACCTTTCCTCCCCCCTTCAGCTCTCTGACACCACTGAGAGGGGAGTGGGATTTTGAGGATTTGGCAGAGTTTAGTCCAGCGGAAATGGGAGGACAGGTTCATCAAAGGCTCTCTCCGTTGAACAGGAGACGCCATAATGAGGCTGAAAGAGGTGGGAGGCGCTCTGGAGGGCCCCCCCCTCGTCGTAAGGACGTGACATGAAACTCTCATCGGGGCTTTCTGTGCAGGTTTGAGGCGACAGTTGGTGGTTTTCTTTTGGCCCAAATTAACAGTTTCCCTCCTCGTTGTTGTTAATGACATCCGTGTTTCGTTGTCCGTAATGATTTGCATTCTCGACCTCCACTCGGACACATCTTTATACACAAACTCACTTCCCTACATGTTCAAATACTCAAGATAAATGTAAAAACTTTGCCGACAAAGCAGCAAAAACTGGTTTCCATTTGGAGCCAACAACCTGCTGGCTGGTCTAACCTAAGCAATACCAGCTCATGGTGAATACTGAAGAGTAGAGAGCTGTTTAAAGCAGTGGTGATGAGACTTCAAAGTGACTACAACTCCACAACAGACACATATAAACGCCACGCAACCTAAACCATGCAAACCTGCTTTTGATTTGTCACATTACATTCAATGACCAGCTGTTTGGTATTATTGATTATCACTTTTATGTTTAAGCAGCATTAGCAGTTTTTCTCTTGGATCGTATTGAAAATACAACGGTTAAATATGCCAGTCGAAAACAGCTTATGATGCAATGATATTAGTCAAGATAGTCAAACTGGCTTCAGTGTCTATGCTAACATTATGCTTGGCGTTATGTTGCAAAACATTGTCAATGACGGAAAACTGAAAATGGTTCACTTATGGGTAAATATGCATCAAGGGATGTTATTTGTAGCACATTTCTACGTTTCACCAGCAGCTACCGTTAGCAAACGACAGGTTAGCGCACCCTGTTAGCGCACAACTCCAGCGGTTGGCTAATGCCGCTGAACCAAAAAATAAGTCTGGAGAAGCGTTTGAAAAAAAGTTGGGCAAGTCGTTCTTTAGTTCAATGCGGCTTCTTAAGAATAGCACACAATCCAACATTGCTGTGACCAGTGATGCTGAGAGAATCAGCAAAACCCAATGTAAAAATCCAATTGTCTTCTAGTGGCAACATCCAAGGAGATGCTACCTTCAGGGTCGACTAATGTAGCTCAGCGTAAGTTCAATCAGAAAGACAACATCATCGGGTGTCACACGTTATCTCAATAAGTGAGCCAATCATCGCACCTGCTTACCCCTTTAAATCTGCTCTCCCCTCCCTGTCAGTTGTCATTTCAGGTGTCAACGCACAACCCTCTTCCACCCCTTCGCCTCCTGTCTCCTAATACAGGGCCAAGCTGAAACCTTCTCCCTTCAGATCGGACCGAACTACTATCACCACCAGTGTCTAGACCCCGGGGGGGTTCATCAGAGCGGTTCTTTCCCTCCTGAATGATCATCCTGCAAACCCGGGGCCTAATCGCCAAAACAACATTACAGTTACTTGTTGTAATACGTCAATCACTATTCCCGCATATCATGTGTCCCGATGATAAACATGTACTCATACATCACGTCTCTCCTGATTGAACAGTAATACGTAATCCCCACCATACTTGCCAACCCTCCCGATTTTCGCTGGAGACTCCCGATTTCATTGCCCTCTCCCGGTTTCCTCCCGGGGTCATATTTCTCCCGCATTTCTGACAAAATCAGATTTACTCAGGACTGTTTCCACTCCGACTTTAATACAGCTACACCATTGTTTGGTTTCCATGGTAGCGCGTCTCTTTAGTAGCGCAACTGAAAGTCTGAGAGGGTGAGGCAGATAGTCACAGAACAAGAATCGACCCTCTGCTCACTTCCTTTCCAGCCCACACATATGCTCCATCAAGGATGGTGCTACAGGCAGCAAGGCAGTTCACTTACAACTACAATGCATGTTAATGTTGATCTAATACAGCTTCGGTGATCCACTAGCACTCCCCCCCCCGCGGTGGCTTTGGAAATACTCCCGATTTCTGAGGTCTCAAGGTTGGCAAGTATGATCCCCACACTACTCTACTCTATGAATCACGAGGAATGCGTGCTCACCTCCGCACAGGAAGTGATCAACACAAGCCTTTCCTGCTAATTGAGGATCTGATAATACAGTGCGCAGCCCGACAAAAGAGAGAGGTGTTTTAGAACGAGAGGTGGACGGGGGGCCCTTTTGTGTCGACGCAACACGAAGGGGGATCAGCAACAGGAGGCTTTTCTGCACAAATCCTAAAGGAACAAAGTGGGATTATCAGGTTCCCAGCGGCATGGGGCTATTCCTCTCATAACGTCATTAGACGGCATTAAAGCTCTCCGCTTTTCTCTCCCTTCTTACGCCTGGAAACCCCGAGCAGTGCCGCGGGAGATTAAGGGACTACAAGGTCCTAATTGACAAACGGGGGATTGTCAATGAAGTGATGTTATCCCTGCCGTCGCTTTGAACAGCAGAACAAGAGAAACACAAAAAGGATTAGTAACGCTGATAGCTGCGAGGACAAAAGACGAGAGTTTAACTTCCTCTGCGGACGTTTCTTAGAGTTTAAGTTAAGATATTTAGGGAATGGATCGTGGGACAGACAGGGATCAGGTTAACACGCTAGGAACCTATTATTCAGAATTTGACAGTATATGTGAACAGGACATTACCTCGGGAGATTGAGAATAAGTAAAGGATCGTAACAGGGTTTAAGTTTTTAACATTTTCAAATACTTGGATATTAGGGAAGAGCATTCGGGCCACGTGACATTTAAACTATATTAAGGTCATAACATTTCCAAATCAACTCTCTCTAACATTAAAGTAGAACATGTTTGGGAAAACATTTCCAAATGCGCAAGAAAACCAAGAATTATCTCGGACATTAATAAGTCATACATTATCAGAATCAAAAACTTGAATATAAATTACGAGTGTTTGCTTGGAATATTATCCCCTTAGTCCAATTTGTTATAACATGTTAGTTTTTCTCCTATAAGGCTCCGATATGCTGTCTTACATTACATTCATGTGAATATTTAAGTTCCTCTGATACCAACAAACCAACGTAAAGCAACGTACAAACTTTATTAATTATTGTATTACCTTGAATGGCCCTCATATCGCTGTCCTAAATTACACATTACATTTAAACGCCCCTGTTTACGGTTAAAATACTATAATTGACTTCTGATTTCTTCACAACACACGGGGAGATTTTGTGTGCAATCAGCCAACGGGACGCCACCGAAGCCACGACTTGAGAAACGACTCGAGAGCGACTCGCCTGATTCGTTCCCGCGTCCGGCTCATTTCCCACCTTTGGTCTAATGTCCCACTTGAGCCCCCGTAGACGCAGTCTGTAATTAAAGGGTGATTAAGAGGCTGGAGCCGATGAATGGGAGCCTAAGTACTCTAAATACCCCATGCTGCTCTGCTGTTGGACACGGCGTGGAGGACTTAATTGATTCGAGCTAATCAGCGGTCAGAATTAAAACAGTCACAGTTGTCTGAGAGGGGAGAAGAGGGGGAGGAAAAGTGAGAGGAAATGAGGGAGGAGGAGGAGAACAGAAGGTGGAAGTGAAAGAAAGAAAGAGAAGGCGGCGGAGGGAAGATGTGTGTTATTGTGAAGCAGCTCAGCAGAAGGCGTCTTGTATTTTCCTGCATAAATTAAAAAAACACACACTTTGCAAAACACACTGGCGGATATTAAAGGAACAGTTTGTCGAACAATTAGGTGATATGGAGACTCATTAGCGTCGAACGCAACGCCAGCGACACGTCTGCCTCTGGCTATCTTACAGTTAAAGGGACATTGCGCCGTTTCGTTTTAACCTGGATTTCATTTGGTAGTTTGGGACCTGAATGGGTGGTTTCTAAGGGGTTTCTACACAAACTGGGGTGAAACAAGGTTAATTGTATCCTTTTCTATTTAGGATTTTTGTCCAGGTGAAGTAGATTTACTTTTTTAATCTCTGAGATTATCCAATTTTTGTTAAAAATGTACATTTGGAATTTTTAAATTGGGAGTTTCAATTAGGAGAACACTTCACGATCAAAATAAATACATTATTAAAGTAAATTAAATGTATTTTTTCACTCAAATGTATAACTTTTTTATCTCAGGCAATATTCAGATGGTTTCTTGTAAATTTGTGACTATTTCTCGTAAATATACTTTAATCTCAGAGAAAAAATTACCAATTTAATTTGAAAGAACATTCATGTTTTTTTTCTTATTCATTTACCAATGTTATCTTGTATAATATTTGCAGTTGTTTATCATTAATGTACCACTTTAATCTCAGAACGTATCCCCAAAGAACTCCAATTAAAGCACCTCTTGTATCCCATCCTGGTTCCTTTGTCGCCTGAAACAACAATGGTGTTCATCAGCATATGTCCGGTTATTCACGAGAAGTCCTGCAAATAACTTTCATCAGAAAACAACAACAACAACAACATCGCTGTGAAGACACAGCGTCGGAAAACAATGGCCGACATTGTGCGTCGAGGCGAGTTTGGCTCGACTGCGCCGTGAAATATGTTGCGGCAACATGTTGGGGAAGTGGAGCCGACGCCTCCGGTTCTCACAGTAAGAGAGTAAACTGCATGTTTCACATGTGATGCACCAAAATTAAAAAAGCTGTCTACACACACACACACACACATGCTGTTACACTCGCTGTCATATGTAGGCCCAATTACAGATCAGACTGTAACAGCGTGCCACACATGACATACGCTCACACACATATTCAACTGTTTTAAATCTGTCCTTCGTCCCTGCAAAGCATTCATATCAGTATGTAGTGTCTCTACTTTAAAGAGTCCTCTCCTGCTGATGTTCAGGTGTATATCAGTATGTAGTGTCTCTACTTTAAAGAGTCCTCTCCTGCTGATGTTCAGGTGTATAACAGTATGTAGTGTCTCTACTTTAAAGAGTTCTCTCCTGCTGATGTTCAGGTGTATATCAGTATGTAGTGTCTCTACTTTAAAGAGTCCTCTCCTGCTGATGTTCAGGTGTATATCAGTATGTAGTGTCTCTACTTTAAAGGGCACCTATCATGCAAAATGCACCTTTGTACGTCTTTTATACATGATTATGTGTCCCCGGTGTTCCAGGGAACTCGCCAAGTGTCAGAAAACACAACCCTCTCTATTTTCCTCCTTCGCCAAATCTCTAAAAAAGGGGCTGCAACGGATCTGAAAAAAATGGATCCACATTCCGACACTTTTCTACGTCACAAAGACGTACTCTGCTTATTGGTCAACTCTCCACCTATCAGGGGAATGAGCCACGGCCACGTGCATTGCCAAACCTCTCATTCGCATATAGGCTATCGGCAGGCTAAATCAACCCCAGTCACATCTGTGTTTCTGCCTGCTCTTGCTAGGATGTCTAAGCCAGTTAAACGTTGTGCTGTTGTTGGCTGCAAGACTCGGAACAGGGGACTGCATGCAATGCCATCAGTGCAAAAAGAGAATAATCTGTGGCTAGACTTCATTTTCAAGGGACATGTGCCAGAAGACCCCGGCAGATTTCTGTGTGTGTGTTCCAAACATTTTACCACGGACATGTTTATGAACTTCTCTCAAGTCCAACACGGATATGCCTCCAAACTAATGCTACACCCGGGATCAATACCAACCATCCGGGACCAGGCCAGTGAGGACACATCCAATTCTGAAGCTGTAAGTTTTTATTTAGCGGTGTTTTTCCTGATAAAGCTATCTCTAGCTTGTAGTATGTAGCATGTAGCATGTAGCTTCGCCGTATCAATGTCGCCTCAACCCCAACTAGTAATCGGTTAGGTGTTTATATGTTCTTGTAACATTTTATTTTGTACGCTCCGCAGTCTTTGCTTTGTCTTTTATTTTAATTATCAGGCATTTGCGAACATGTTCAGACTGCCATAATGGCGATCTGTGTGAAGGCTGTAAAGCCACGCCTGGCCTAGCCGATAACACAAGTATTTATTCTCCTATGTATTAGTATTTTGTATCCTCTAAAATCATATTACTCAATATGATAATAACAAACGTAATCTTCTGGAGGTAAGTGCCGTTTTTTCCAGCGTTATGTAAAAGCTTTTGTGATTGTAGTCTGTAAGAACGATCATATATCATCGATCTGTAAGCTAAGCTACGCTACGCTAAGCTACGCTACGCTAAGCTACGCTACGCTAATGAGACATGCCGTTTTTTGCAGCGTTATATGTAAAAGCTTTTGCATGTTTACTTGTTTGCGCACATGAATATAAATGGGGGTGTGTTAGGATACAACACTGTATGTATGTATGCGAGGGGACACACACCACGAGTAAAACGGAGCTAAAGCCCTGGTATGTTGTTGTTGACGACATGCATTTACTAATCTCAACCACTTTTTTTGTTGTGCTTTTTTTAACATTGCACAGGCTACGTGGCCAACTTGATGGACCTCATCTTCGACCAAGTCTTTGTGGACCCTGCACCATTATGAGCAACCTGACAGGGAGGAGGTCATCGCCGGGTATGCCACACGGTTCAATTTGGCTGCTGTCTGAACCCAACATAGACATTTCACGGATCAGAGGACAACGCAGGCCGGAATCACCACTCTGATCCTGATTCAAATAACCGTTGATTTTGACAATAAAGTTCCGAGTTGATATCAAGTGTGTCGTGATTATTCATGTTTGGATGGGTAAAGAATATTCTGATTTCAAAAGCATAAGGTTGTGTGTGGACTTGTTGTCGTACACATGGGTGTGTTATGCCATTGCTGTGTAGTATATAATAGTACATGTACAATGACAGAATGAAAGATTGCATAAAGCCATATACACCAGTATTTATTTCCATGAACAATATTAGCATTCGTTTTACAATTTCAGTCAAAACCAAACTCTAAGTTACAAACTGTACACATTGCATTCTTGCTAATTAGCCAAAATATGAATGGAATAAGTAGCAAGCATCGTAACAGAGTAAAAATAAATAGGGACAACAGCTTGTCAACTAACCATTCAGAAACGTCCTGCTGCAACCGAGATGTTTGCACCTCCACCAAAACCTCCGCTGCTTCAGTTTCTGGATCAAATTGATAATATGCTTGAACACATGCATTGCTCTGAGATGACATGTGTATTCCACACTCGTAATCACAGCAAACATGGTAACGTGACTCTCGCCGGCTCTTCTGCAGGGGGGCGTGGTCAGCTGCTTGCAGGGGGCGTGGTCAGCTGCTGCTCAGAATTTTCATAGGCAGGTTTGGAATAAAGCGAAAATGAGCGAAACGAGGCATGGCTAAAAAATGATCTGTTTGGTATTTTGAAAAATAAAATGTATAAATATACCTTATATAGGTATGGTCATACACTATATCATTTAAATATAGCATGATAGGTCACCTTTAAAGAGTCCTCTCCTGCTGATGTCCAGGTGTATATCAGTATGTAGTGTCTCTACTTTAAAGAGTCCTCTCCTGCTGATGTTCAGGTGTATATCAGTATGTAGTGTCTCTACTTTAAAGAGTCCTCTCCTGCTGATGTTCAGGTGTATATCAGTATGTAGTGTCTCTACTTTAAAGAGTCCTCTCCTGCTGATGTCCAGGTGTATATCAGTATGTAGTGTCTCTACTTTAAAGAGTCCTCTCCTGCTACACACTACACACTACAGGAAAGCATAATATGGCTCCTTTAACTACTTTACTCGAGTATTAACTCACCACATTTCAGAGGTAAATATGTCCTTAATGTATTTAACAGCTTTAGTTACAGATCCATATGAATAATTATTTAATAAGTTGAAGTAACATTTATTAGTGAGTATTTACAGTAAAATAATTAAGCCGGTTATCCGTTGGTGCAGAGTGGAGTATCATATGACTTATTATTACCTGACATTGTGTGTGTGTGTGTGTGTGTGTGTGTGTGTGTGTGTGTGTGTGTGTGTGAGAGCAGCTTCTGTCGGTTGTTTTGTTAATGATGGAAACGAAGCTGCATGTACAGATGGGCGAGAGGAGACAGTTACCACACACCCACACACACACACACACACACACACACACACACACACACACACACACACACACACACACACACACACACACACACACACACACACACACACACACACACACACACACACACACACACACACACACACCTCCCTGTATGTGTGAGGCCTGAACAGAGCTAGTTAGCCGTTAGCTCAGGGGAATCGGCTGACGTCATCATCAGTGCATCTCAAGTCACCACTTGAAGTCCCTCTGATAAAGCAAACAATATCTGTATTTACTTCTCCACGACAAAATAATCGATAATTGCCTTAAATGTGTAAAACTGAGAAATCCGTATTAAGCTGTTTAAATGGAAAAGGTTTTTCGCTCTGCTCTGATTATCTTGAGAACAGAAATGTGTGTGTGAGCGCTCTTACTTTACAAACGTCTTTACTGTCAATCACTTTGTGTAAACTTTTTATTTACCTCTGCACACATTCACAGTGTGTATACATGCATACTAATCAGCACACACTTCACCTCAGCAGTAGGTGTGTGTGTGTGTGTGTGCATGTGTGTGCACGTGTGTGTTAATTGTGACCTGTGGGCTCTGTGTGAAGTCTTAGTATAATTATCTGTGTAATTGTCGTGTATTTTGTAAAGTGCCAGATCATTTAATTCAGGATTCGCTCTTCTCACCTCCAACGGCCGAAGGCGGTGCACCCCCCTCAACATCATGTATAACACACACACACACACACACACACACACACACACACACACACACACACACACACACACACACACACACACACACACACACACACACACACACACACACACACACACACACAAATCCTGTCCTACCCTGGTGTCTGCTGCTGCAATATTCATAAGGAGGTAAACCGGCAAAAGCTTTAACTGATGTCTGTGCTTTCTTTCAACACACACACACACACACACACACACACACACACACACACACACACACACACACACACACACACACACACACACACCTTCTTTCTCACTTTCGTTCTTTTTGTTCTCTCTCTGACACGTCTGGAGTTAAGGAGGGTATCAAGTCGCTCGCCCATCTGTGATGCAGACTGCATGAAGCTGGCTGCGACACACACACACACACACACACACACACACACCACACACACACACACACAAATACACAGATTTGAATACATATTTTTAACCACAGACGTGGAGTTGCACACACATTTTTCACAGATGCACATGTCTGGCTCAGGATTATTTTTAATTATTATTTTTATTTTGTATTTGAATTTCTAAAATCTTGACATTTTCCTCAACAATCCCAAATAGTCTGCTTCAAAAATGTATAATAGTAAGTGAAGAAAAGTACATAAACACGATTTTAAGGTACAAGTTCAAAATTGTGCCGGGAGCTTTTAAGCAAATTGTATTGTTGCTCTCCGAAGACATTGCTCAACAATTAGTATATCTTTTTACTAAACCAATTGCTTTCATGCAGGGCTTTTAGGTGCAGTATAGTCAGACTCTGGTATTAGTATTCTGATTGTGAATACTTATCTGGACTTGTCTGAGCAAACATGCATACGACACTACAACATGCAATTACACAGATTTGCATTTTATCCAAGATGTGATTATTTGGTTGTCAAGCGTTGCAAATAAAGGTAAATTACACCTTAATTGCTCATCATAAAAGACAAAGCTACATTTAACTTGTGCAACCTTGAAAATATAGCCAATTAGTAGGTCTTTTATTGTAAAAGAAAAAGAAAAGTGCTGCACCCAGACTCTCCCAGAAAACTAGGACAATTCGGAGACGAAGGCTGCGTTTTACTCACAATAGAGGGAATTAGTGGTTAGCTTAGCATGCAATTAAAATTATTTAACGTGCTGATGGACAGGCATATAATGAAAGTCACACCCTAGTTCATTATAATGCACTGTCACACACACACACACACACACACACACACACACACACACACACACACACACACACACACACACACACACACACACACACACACACACACTGCTGGGTCTGGTCCAGAACAAACAAGGTGTGTGCAGTCAGGGTTTACATCACGAATACATGATTGACATTTGGAATGTAGCTTCCTCTGCTAACAAGATTAAACACACAGTGACAAAAATAGTGTGTTTTACGTGACGACAAAGAGGTAACTTGCAGCCTCAAGCAGGTTGGCTATCATGGCTTTAGCTTTGTTAGCGTTAGCATGCTAGGTATAGTAGCTCATGACAGTGCAGACTTTTCGGAGCCTAAATGGATTATTCTAATTAAATGCAGGGTACCTGGCTGGAGTGAGATTTTGATATCATGGGTTTAATTACACACATGCTCACTAAATGACTGCTATCGTGTCAGCAGCGGGACCTTAGCATATATATAGGATATATATACAATATATACAAATACACAATATTGGACACAGACTATAAAGGACATACAGTTTCATTCACTAATGAAAGTCAAACACACTGTTTGTTTCCACTGTTTTATTGTGTGCCTGTCAATTCATTGACTTATCGTACGATACATAAAAATGAACTCGATACATTTCCATTTCCATGAGGATGTGACGAGCAGTTTGAAAGGATGTACTTCAATTATTATTATATATTATCATTATGTCAGTGGTCTAAAATGGTCATACAACGGTGCCGACAATATTATCGTTTATCGCAATCATTTCCGGGAAAATGTATCCAACTAAATTAATTATCGTGAGAGGCTTATACATGAAACACACACACACACACACACACACACACACACACACACACACACACACACACACACACACACACACACACACACACACACACAAATCTACATACTTACTCCAAACTGCCACATATCTTAATGAACACACTCTCACTCTCATACTCTTTGACTCTATGTTGGCCGAGTAGAACAATAAGCAGCAGACTTTTACTTGTTATCATTTCTACTGGATCTTAGATCTCAGATCTCAGATCTGCGCATGCGCAATACGGGTCGGGGATTGACCAACCGGCTCCCACTGCTCTGATGTCTGTTAACGTTGTTAAGAGTGGTGGGGGCGGGGAGGGAGCGGATCGACAGCTTGAGCAGCTGTCAACTCAACATTGTAAATAACCAACCAAAAACGATCTCTGGTTCATCTTGTTTTTGGCGTGAGAATAGTTTGGGCAGCGTGAGAGCGTGAGATTGAGAGTGAAAGCGTGTGTCACACGCCAGATGCGTGAGAGTTGGCAAACCTAAATGATCCATGCAGTTATTTAATATGAGCTTAATTGTGAATCAGGACTTAATACATAGTGTAGATGTTTCATGAATAAACACATTTCGTGACTGTAAAAAGCAAAGTTGGTGGGTTATTCAGTCTTGCTGCACGCTAATGTTACCGTTAGCTTGCCAGCTACAGCATCTCTTGCAACTTGTCAGGAAAAAAATAGCCTACATTTCAAAAGCAAATGAACGTGTCAAGACATACAGATTGTGTCATCTTATTTAATTGGCAGTTTAATAGCAACTTTGTGTGTTATTGTAGCTGGTTACAGGTAAATGTGACCATTAGCTTCACAGCTAGCTAGTAGGCTACACAGTAATCGAACTGTAGCTCTCGTACAGTGCAGCATTTTGGGATAACAAAGAGCCTATACATACAACTGTTTTTAAAAGTTGTTGAAACACAGGAGTGAATACACACTGTTTGTGACAACTTATTTAATGGGCTTTCTTGACAGTGGCAACCCATTTTGAAGTGAGAGACATCTTCTGTTGCACACTGTAAATCCAACATTACCATTAAAGTACAAAAAAAATATCTGTATGTAGCCCTTACATGGTTTGGGTTACTTATAGTCAATGTCCTTGCAGGATTGCTGCTGTTTCAAGCTTGTTTCTTTGTGGTTGATTACCCTTTGTTTTTAAAAGGTTTCTTTGGACAAAAGCATCAGCTCAAAAAAAGCTAAATCTGAGGTTCCTTCTGCAACAATTGATTTGATCTACATACTGCCTCTATTGTTCCTACTGTATTTAATCCTCCTTCCATCTGGGCAGGTTTACGATGCGGGTGTGTTGAGTGGTTTTGTAATCATTGCTTCATTTACAACATTAATATCTATAGACTGAATCACTGAATGTTTTCTCCCATTGTGTCACGTCCACAAGCTGCCACACTCATCACGGCAGCCACGCCGTCACTGTCACTCAGGTATGTTGATAGATGGCATCAGTGACTATTTGTGTTAGATGAGTTTTAATGGGTGTTTCAAACTGTAATTTATGGCCACTTGTCACGACTAGTTTACACTTCCAAATGCCAGAGCCTCCCTCCCCTCCGCCTGAGAAAGAAAATGCCTTCTGCTACAATCATCGACTCATCTAGCAGCTAAAATACCTGTTATTATCCTCAACAGGTATGAAGACCTACAACCCAGTTTCCCTCCTCGCACACCTTACCTAATTTCCATCTTTCAAAAGAGTGCAAACATCCCACCGTGCTGTACTAGCTCGAGGTGTACCGTCTCATCTGTCTGTAAGTTTACTACCAGGCCTCGTCTGTCTGCCTAAATATATCATTATTTTCACATTTCCTTCCTGAACGGGGTCTGCGCCACACTTTGAAGAACACAAGGAGGATTTGTTACATGCCACCAAACACAGTGTAATGTTGGTCCGCCTTAAACTTGTTTATGATATATGAAAATGTCCCTGATAGGAATTTATTTAATTGGTAGCTGTGTGAAAATATTTGAGTTTGCCAACCTACACACACACACACACACACACACACACACACACACACACACACACACACACACACACACACACACACACACACACACACACACACACACACACACACACACACACACACACACACACACACACACACACACACACACACACACACACACACACACACACACACACACACACACACACACACACACACACACACACACACACACACACACACACACACACACACACACACACACACACACACACACACACACACACAGTGAGCTAGCTATGCTATGCTTAATCACTGAGTAGCTACAGCTTTTGTATAGCTTAGTATTATACTCAAAGAACATACGTTTACACAACATGCATGCTTGTCCAACTACTACCCATGAATCGTCGATGACTGTGTATGAGTAAGGTAGCTCTATGATCATTTGAATAGCATTGTATGTTATGCCCTTTTATGTATTTGTAGGCCGAGTTTAATATACACATCAAGTTCACATTGTGTACTGTGAGTCATGTTCATGCTCAGTGTGGGGGAAACTTCTGTAGCAATGGAGAGTCAGGACTCAGATACGGCTTTCACACCAGCGCTTTTCCCTTTCTGGCTCCGAGCGGGAGCTTTTCTGGTTCAGCTCCGGTTTCCCATTTCTGCTCCAGCTCTGTTCACACCGCCCAGAGCTGCCGCTGCTGCGTCATGACGTCACCGTTTACCAGGGTTGCCAACTTTGGGTACCTGGCTGGAGTGAGATTTTGGTATCATGGGTTTGGTTTGATTACACATATGCGCACAAAATGACTGCTGTTGTATCAGTAGCGGGACCTTAGCATATATTTAGGATATATATACAATATATACAAATACACAATATTGGACACAGACTATAACGGGCACACAGTTTCATTCACTAAGGAAAGTGAAACACATGTTTGTTTCCACTGTTTTATTGTGTGCATAGGCCTGTCGCGATAAGCAATTAATTCGTACGATAAATAAAAATGAACTCAATAAATTGCCATTTACATGAGGATGTGACTGTTACTTTGTTCTGAAAGCTGAACCTGCTGCTCCTCACAGAGAGAAGAGGGGAGAGGCTGTGAATGACTTTACATTGTGGATAAGGGTGGATAGCCCCCATTGTTCTGTGTGTCAAAATGAAAGACAGCCCACACACCTATCAATCATCAAACCGTGGGGTCTTATTTCATTCTTATTTATTTATCGATGTATAGAGATGTACTAAAAGTATTCTCCGTCGGGACTTCCTGCGACAACACCACGCCGTTATCGTGATTCTGATTGGCCAGAAGACATTATCAAAGATGTTCTATTGAGCAGACGATCACTACGTGACAAAAGTTTTCAAAACCGTTTCTAGTCTTCGGTATTCTTGTTTTGGCGTGAGAATAGTTTGGGCAGCGTGAGAGCGTGAGATTGAGAGTGAAAGCGTGTGTCACACGCCAGATGCGTGAGAGTTGGCAACCCTGCGTTTACGTGCCTGCTTCATAAAATCCAAACCGCGCGGAAATCCCTCACATCGACAACAACAACAATAATGGCCGATTGTATTGAAGCGCTGTTCGCTTTGGTTATCCTCTTAGGAAACGAAATGGAAGGAATCGGACGACTTTACTTGGAACTTTACAAACATCACATGCGAAATGCAAGACTTCTTTGTGGTCTTCAGCATCTACTTCAACGACGAATCTGCCCCCGCCTCGACGTAAGAGAGACGTAAGCGACGGCGCCTCTTAGCTCCGAAGCTCTTGCCTCTAGACCGACAATGTTTTGGAGCTGGAAGTGAACCGGATTCCGGAGCTAAGAGCCTCTGCGGTGTGAACAGGAAAAAACGGTTCTTTTCAGCTCCAGCTCCGAGCCGGAGCGTTGGCGTGAAAGGGGCAAGAGAGACACGAGGAGAGCTGGAGCTTTGATGGCAAACACTGACGGTTTATTTGGAGCTTCAGCCGGAGAATTCACACGACATGTCACGGGTCACGAGTTGACACAGCGGTTACCAAACCAATTCTGAAGAACTCTTCTGCAGCTTGAGGTTTTAACTAGTTCGAAGTGTAATTATCAACATTCTTTATCAGTGAGACTAAAGCAATATGGACCCTGAATCTAACTAGAGCTCTCGTCCATAGGAAAGAATGTGCGTCAAGGAACCTGCGTCCCTGAACAGTAAACTACCTCATGGCGGCTTGTGCTCGGTCACAGACTGGCAACAGCAATGCGCCCAAGCTGCCCCTCCTTAAGAGAGATAGCAGCAATACCCAAGGCCGTAGACCAGTGCCGTGGAAAGGAGACAGCGAGAGGAGAACATGATGAACTGTGTCGAAGGTTGAATGCCTAAGCAAATTATTCCCTAACACTCAGCTTTATACAGAATATATTTTGTACATTTATTTACAGCCCTCCACTTTAAAATATAATGCACTGTCGTTTGTCATATATTGTTTTTTACTTATTGTCCTACATTTTACATTTGTGCTAAATAGTTGGTTAAAAATACTTTCTTTGTATCATCCTTATAGTGTTGACCTTATTCTCTTATGTTGTTTACATTTGCCCCACCATATACAAAAGCAAATTCCTTGTGTGTGTAAACCTACCTGGCAATACACTTGATTCTGGTTCTGATTCTTACTAACGGGCGTGTCAGAGTGTATTTGGGGGGAGTGGGGCAGGGAGGCTGGAGTGTGGGAGGTGGGAAAGGGGAGGAGGGTCGGATCTTATCTGATCCAGACCACTTTAGGAAGACACCTGTGGCATCCAGGACGATATATTACCACCTAAGTAGCCGTAACCCCCCCCCCCCCCCTCAGCTTTAGTGTTGGAGGTGGGCTGTCAGACAGCTGCAGGCAGGAAATGAAGCCGACAGGAGGGAACGCCTTTTATTTATGGAGCCCTGAAATGAGGAGATTTAACGAGGATGAGTTTCACAGAGCGAAGGTGATCAGGTTCAAAATCAAGAAAGATGAGAAAGAAAAGAGGAAGTCAAAACAACTGCACAAAGTTCGTAAATCTAATTAAGTTTGACTATTACTGCTTCTTCCTGCTAATTCTCATGAATCACTTCAGCTGGTTGCTCCGTTGCACAGCTGGGATTATCCAATATATATCCAGTGTTTAATCATTTTAACACTTTGCTGCCTACTTGTGGCTTGTTATATATAAAACACAGTCTACAGGAATAAACACACAGCTTTAGTGTATTGTAAACATGTTTTAATTAATGGTGTCTTGTAAACTTTAAATATCTTGCAGGCCGACACAGGGAAGGATTTGTAATCACGTGTTCAATGCACCTTGTATCAAATTTGGACAATATTTAAGTACATTGTGGGTTTGATTAAGATGTCAAAACTTCAACATTTTTTACGTTTGTTTGGGCTTGAAGTGCATTTGAGTCAACGCCACATGTACATTTTTCTATCTGAACGGAAATACCTTGACATTTGAAGTGTTTAATCACTGTGTAGTTCCAGTTCTCTTTCAATTAGGGACCAATTTATACGTCAAAGCGTTATTTTACATTTTTAAAGTACTTGGCGACAATTCAAATAATTGATCATTGATAATGGAGTTATTGTATTAGTGATAATGTTGAGGTTTGAACTAAACACACATCACAAGCGCTATCAAAATAGAAGTACTCAGATCTAGTACTTGAGTAAAAGTAGAAGTATTCAAATCTTGGACTTGAGTACAAGTAGAAGTACTCAGATCTTGCACTTGAGTAAAAGTAGAAGTACTCAGATCTAGTACTTGAGTAAAAGTAGAAGTACTCAGATCTAGTACTTGAGTAAAAGTAGAAGTATTCAAATCTTGGACTTGAGTACAAGTAGAAGTACTCAGATCTTGTACTTGAGTAAAAGTAGTAGTACTCAGATCTAGTACTTGAGTAAAAGTAGAAGTACTCAGATCTAGTACTTGAGTAAAAGTGGAAGTACTCAGATCTTGTACTTGAGTAAAAGTAGAAGTACTCAGATAGATAGATACTTTATATGGGAAATTCCTTTGTTACCGAAGCATCATTAAGGTGGGTTCTGGGTCATTGTAGAGACATTTGTCACTTTACCACAATTTTAACAAAGAAAAAAGTGGATTTTTTAAGGTAATTTCTACTTAATTTAATCCATAATACACATTTATTTGGGCTTTCACCAACTAAGGAGACCGCATTTATTAAATGGACTTTATTCTGTATCGAGGACGTGACACTAAGAGATTGAGGTCATAAACTGATCAGGAAAATGTTTACAGAGGTAATAAATCAAGTGAGAATTAGGGTAATTTTTTCATAGACTTCTATACAATCAGACTTCAGATTGTTGCCCCCTGCTGGAGAAGTTTTTACATTGCGGTAATAGATCTGAATACTCCCTGATAGATAATCCTTAAAACCCTTTGTAAGAAGCGCGCTGAGCCCTTAAACTGGCTGTTGGTTTAGCATCTGATCTAATCTGACCTCATCCATCGCTTGCTCTGGTCTGGAAGCTGATCTGAGATCTGACCTGTCAGCTTTCTCTTTGATCCACTGATCTTACCTGCTCCGAGGATGTTTATTCCTCACCTAAAGTGTTGACAGGTATCACGAGGAGGTGTGTGTGTGTTGGTGATAGACACTCCCTTTGTCTCCAGGTGTGTGTGTTGCTGAGGGACATTCATGCATTTCTTCTCATTTCTACATCAGTGTGTTGCTCTGCTCTCACATGATTGCCCACATGTGTGTGCAGGTAAAGGTGTGTGTGTGTGTTGGGTATGCCCATGGGCTCTTCCTGTAGCAGCGTAAGTTTCCACCCCCCCTGAAAGGCCTGGGGACCTTACAGGCTTTAACTGAGGCCATAACAGCTCCCCAGTGAAGACAATTAGCTGCTAAACGCCTCCCTGCTCGCTGCAGTTTGTTTACCTGTCTGCCATGTTTTTGTCCGTATACGTGTTTAACCGTGCAGCAACGTCCGGATACACGGGAAAGAATAGAGGAAAAACAAAAGGAAAAACAAGTTTTGTTGATGGCACCATCCATCAGCATCTTCAACTTAATGCATGTGCGTCACTTACGTTACCAGCGTCCACATTTCAGTCTGTTGAAAGTGCTTTCCCTGTTGTCATGATAAGGTCATTGCTATAAGGTAATAGGCACGTAGTGTAAAGAAATTGCAGCAGAAGAAAAATATATTTGACTTAATTAAATGTAGGAATACATAAGTGTAGAAATACTTGCCAGCTTCAAAATATACTTGATTTGAAGTTCAAAAGTATGTGAATCAAATCTGCTTAAAGTACTCATTGAACAAGTACTTTTTAAGCAGAATATTCATTATATAATTACAATATAAGATCATTATTTATCACTTTAATGTATAAGTTTAAAAAATAATAAATCTTCTATTTAAGTAATCTTCTTTTAGATACATGTTTCTCTTTGATTTAAGTACATTATTAATTTAAGTGTAAGTTTGAATACAAATAAACAAAAAAATGCAACTAAATTCAAAAATAAAAATGTTCAAAGTGACATGCATTTTTGGATATATAATATTAAAACATGTGGATTTAATCGCAAGAAAAATGGAACAAAAGCCTGTTATAATGTTTATTCTGACTCATGGACGTCTGTGGGCTTGTCTGTAAAAACCTCAGCTACATATTGAAATTTTCGTTTTTAGCCCAAATTCATTTTCACGTTGATCCGTGTGGCGTTCAGGGTCCTGCCGAGACACATCGTGCATCAGAGACCCCGTAAACACCCGCTGAGTATCCGGCCGCGCGGATATAATATACATTATGAGGTGTTATTCTATAATGCAGTCATATTTTCTTATTTGACAGAGAGTAGGTTGTGAGGAGTTTACACACAGAGACACTTTAGTGAGGAAACATATTTTTAACACTTTGTTTTAGTGAAAGAAAAGGACGGGTTAAACAGGAAATAGATTCAGAGTTTAAAAGTAAAGTGGTTTATATAACCTAATAATGTTCATTACTTCTAAGCATTTACAGGAAGAAGGGGCAAGGAAAGGAAGATGGAAGGAAAGAAAGAAAATAACAAACCAGCCAAGGATGGACAGAAAGAAGGAAGGAAGAAATTAAAGAAAGAAGGGAAGACAGAAGGAAAGGAAGCAGATAGGAAGAAACAAGAAAGAAAGAAAGTAAGGAAAGGAAGAAGAGAGGAAGGAAAGGAAGTATAAAGGAAGAAATAAGAAAGAAAAAAGGGACCAAAAAAGGAAGGAAAGATAAAAACATAGGAGTTAGGAAGGAAGAAAGAAACTAGGAAGTAAGGAAGGAAGAAAGAAGGAAGGAAGAAACATCCCACTAAGGTAGAAAGGAAGAATGGAAGGACGGAAGGATAGGCGGACAGTAGGAAGGAGGGAAATGAAGAATGAAGATAAAAAGGAAGGAAGGGAAGAACCAAGGAAGGCGGGAAGGATAGAACAACCAGACTTAAGAAGAAAACTAGCAAGGTAGGAAGCAAGAAACCAAGGAAGAAGGAAGAAACAAAACCACTAAGGTAGGAAGGATGGATGAGAGGAAAGAAAGAGCACTACTAAAAGGGAAGGAATGAAGGAAGGATAGAAAGAAGAAATTAAGAACCAGGAAAGAAATCAAGGAAGCAAACAGAGAAGAACCAAGGAAGGAAGGAAAGCAGGTAGGAAAAGAAAGAACAACCCTCAAAAAGGGAGGAAGGGAGGAAATATGAAAGGAAGAAGAGAAGGAAGGAAGAAAGGGAAGACCAACCCTGTGAGGAAAGAACAACCAAAGAAACTAGGAAGAAAGGAAGAAACCCTCTAACAAAAGGAAGGAAGGAAGGAAGGAAGGAAGGATGGACAGAAAGAAAGAATGGACTTCAAAAAGGAAGGAAGAATATAAATAAGAAAGGCAGGAAGTTAAGAAGGGACCATGGCAGGAAGGAAGGAAAGATGGAAGGAAGAAAAAACGAGCCAAGGTGGAAAGGATGGGAAGAAAATACCAAGGAAGGAAGAAACAAAGAACCTAAGATGGTAGGAAGGAAAAAATAACGAACCAGGGAAGGAACCAAGGAAGGAAAGAAATAACACAAGCATAAAGGAATGAATGGAAGAACACAACAAAGAAGGAACTAGGGAAGGAAGGACTGAACAAGGTAGGTAGGAAGAAAGAAAGTACCAAGGAAGGGTAGAACAAATAAAGAATTTAAAAACAGAAACAACTCATTAAGGTTGTAAGGAAAGGAGGGTTGATGCTCTGTATCCTTGGTAGTAAAGCTCAAACTCTCCTTGTTCCACGTATTTCTATAAGGAATGAGAAACAGGAAGGTTTTAAAAGTAGTATCTGCATGCTTCACTTTGACTGCCTGTAATTACCCAGATAGTTTTTGACGACAGAAACGCAGTTGGACGACATTCAGGAAACTCTCGTGAAGACATTACAGGACGTCTGTCAGAACGAGAGCTTCCTCAGATCTGAAGACGATTCTCTGACACTCACTCAGCGTATTGTGATTCTGCTCAGAGAGGAAATGAGCGAAGTGTCGACAGATCTGAACCCTCTGGAGTATTTTGGAGGTAATTTGCTGTCAGTGAAGCGAGTGAAGTAACAAGGAGAGTTTTTAAACAAGAGCACGTGCTGTAAGTCGATTTCAGAGGAGGAAGAAGTAGTCAAGTAGAAGTAAAATAATTCTACAGTGTAGAAATACTCGTCAGTTTCAACATTTAATGAAGGATTAACACAGGGGTGTCAAACTCAAATACACAGTGGGCACAATTAAAAAATGGGTGCTAGTCGAGGGCCGGACTGCTTCAATGTTTATTGCAGAACGTTTTGAAATGAACTTATTGCACATATTAAACCTGGGACTAACAAAGCTTAGGAAGCATCCATTGAACTCAGTGTGCTGCTCTGAGATGCTAGCTCAGATACTTGGCGTCTCATCTTGGGTGAAAGGTCATCAATGTTTGGGGTCAGGCTCTGAGCGGAGGAGACCCTCAGGATGGAGTGAAGGTGTGCGTGCAATATACCGGAGGACCAGATCTAATAGCAATTAAACATTATCCTGCGGGCCGAAATTAAATCCACCAAGGGCCTGATTTGGCCCCCGGGCCTTGAGTTTGACACATGGATTAAAACATATTACCACCAAAACTAATAGCTAAAGTAAAATAGCTCATTCTGAAGGATGGGATATTCTACGGGTCAGAACAATTATGAAAAAAAAGTATATATTTCTTTGCATTTAAAAATAAATGTTGAGGACAGAGTCAATGTTTTCGTAGCGCAAGGACTTCTTAACCATTTAGGGAAATACAAAGGTTGAAAACAACTAGAGTAGGAAGGAAGGATGACAGGAAAGTAAGAACAAACCAAAGGAAGTAAGGAAAGAAAGATGGAAAGAAGGAAGGAAGAAAGAAAGATAAGAACAAACCAACAAAGGAAGGATTGATGAAAGGAAGGAAGGAAAGACAGTAAGAAGCAGGAAAAAATGAAGGAGAGGAGACAAAACGAACAGGAAGAACCAAGAGATACATATAGGAAGGAAAGAAAGAAGGGACCACGCAAGGAAGGTAGGAATGAACAAAGAAACTATAGGAAGGTAGGAAACAAGAAAGAAAATAAAGAAGGAACAAACCAACTAAAGTAGGAAGGAAGGATGATAGGAAAGTAAGAACAAACCTCAAAAAGGAAGCAAGGAATGAAAGATGGAAGGAAGGAAGAAAGATAAGAACAAACAAAGGAAGGACAGACGGTAAGAAACAGGATAAAAAGGAAGGAGAGGAGACAAAAAAGGAAAGGAAGAACCAAGAGAGACATATAGGAAGGAAAGAAAGAAGGAAAGGAATGAAGGAAGCAAGAAAGACAAGAACAAACCAACAAAGGAAGGATTGATGAAAGGAAGGAAGGAAGGACAGACGGTAAGAAACAGGATACAAAGGAAGGAGAGGAGACAAAAAGGAAAGGAAGAACCAAGAGAGACATATAGGAAGGAAATAAATAAGGGACCAAGCGGAAGGTAGGAATGAACAAAGAAACAATAGGAAGGTAGGAAACAAGAAAGAAAATAAAGGAGGAAGAAACAAATCAACTAGAGTAGGAAGGAAGGAAAGAAGCAGCAAACTACGAAAGGAAGAAAGGAAGAATGAACCAAGGAGGAAACCAAGGAAGGAACCAAGGAAGGTAGGAAAGAATCACTTGGACTTGCCAGGTGTAATACATATATAAATTAAACTAGGATGTTTTTTTCATGAACTTCCAGAATGACGTCGCAATTTTGAGAACAAAATAAAATGCAATTTTTTGGGGCATTTCAGAAATTAAAGCTGTTTTGAAAATAAATTTCGAGAGTAAAATGGAAAGAATAATAACTTCTCAGATTTAAAAATATATATTATATTTTGTAGAATTGTTGCATCATTTATGGGTCAGGTTTTTTCTCCACCTTTAGAGATTCAGCTATAAAGTGCTTTACAAAAATTAAACCATTATATAATTGCAATAGTTGGGGAATCATTTGCCCTGCATGTCCTCCTTCGCCCTCTGACGCAGCTGACCAACCGGTATCTCCCGTAAGGAGGGGCTGCCTTAGCAAGTCGTTGTTGTCAGTTTGTGACCGGCCAACTCTCGGTCAGATAGTTATTGTTGTGGGACACCTGGAACACTTCCTTATCGGGGTGTAGATGAGCCATAAGGGACAACTAATGTGATGCAGTGTCCCTCAGCTGTTTAGTCTATTGAAGAATGTTGATTATGACTCTGAACGAGTTAAACCCTGGAGCTACAGGGCGGGTCTTCAGGATTGATTGTGGCATCTCACCCGTGTGGTCAGCCCGCGTGGTCAACCTGTGGCCCGTGGCATGTCGTGTGAGTTCTCCGGCTGAAGCTCCACATAAACCGTCAGTGTTTGCCATCAAAGCTCCAGCTCTCCTCGTGTCTCTCTGACTCCTATTGCTTCAGAAGTTTCCCCCACAGCAATATGGTATATTTGTTGTTGTATGTGCACTTTTAATAAGTTTAAGTATTTCATTAAAGCAGGTGGTGTGGGTCAGTTATCGTAAAGTGAACACTTTTTACGGTCGTGCTCGACAGACTTGTGAGTGAAACGCAAAGTCTGTAATTTACTGGAAATTCTTGTAAATCAACGTTTTGATTTAAGCGGGGACTCCCTGGTTTCCCCTCAGGACCCCAACCTGTCACTCAGCGTTTGGGGGGGGGGGGCAGTCCTCTCCTAAACGGTAATTTATGTGTTGTTGTGGAGGACAAATTGCTGCAGGAGGTGCACCATTAGCTAAACTGCATTTCACAGCGACGTGTTTTCACCTGCAGCTCAACTATGCCAAAAATGTCAAAACTCAGACAGAGACACTGTGGGGGGGGAGAGTAGTTTTATAGAGGAGGGGGCGGGGGGGGCTGGCTGTATAAAGGGGGGAGAGAGTAATCATGAATTTACACATAGGCCTACTGTACATGTAGATATTGCAGCCTACTAACTCTACTCTATATATTACTTTTACTTGCAAGCCACTGTACTGAATTTGTATTAATATATATATATATTTATCTCCTGGTAGGGTGACACGTACGAGGAATTTGACTTGATGTATTTGTTTTTACATTAATAATGCTTATCTTTATTCTTAATTTGTAATAATTGACTACTGATTGAGTCGTTTTTTTGACATTTATCAAATGCATTTCGTATTCACCGTTGATCAACTTTACCTTTCAAATAAACCCTTAAAATGTTATATTGTTCTTATATTTGGAAATGTTTACACTCAATTTTCAGGCATTTTGTCCTAATATGTATTGGACTGAATTGGGGAATTTATATCTGTTAGTACTTTTATTATCTTGCAGATGGCTCATTCATTTGGACCCGAAGGTTTGTTTCCTCTCCTCCTTCAGGTGAAATGAAGAAGCTCCTTCATAACGAACAGCGCAGCGCCCCCGTGTGGCTGAACGCTGCATTACACGCATCACACTTACGAGCAACACAAGAGAGCTTTTAATTAAGGAAGTAAAAATGATTGAACTACTTATACTATATATACTGTTTAATGTCATTACCCTCTGCAGATATGTTATATTTCACATACATAATATTTAGGGGAATATTGTCCTATTTTCGCAGACATGTATTCCTTTTTCAGTTAGCATCTGTTTTTAGACGAATGATGTTTTTACTCTTTTTATGTGAATTCTCTGTCATTGTAAATTATTTTTTAACTAGGTTTGTGTCTCTTTGAGGTCATTATGCATCTATTTTAAGTCATTTGTGGTTAAATATGTGCGTGTTATTGTACATGTATTGATGCTGGTTTCCTCTTTAGTTATTTGATGTTGCCGTCTTGGTTTTTGTGCCTATTTTCAGTCATTAAGCACCACGTGTGGTTGCTTTCTAGCATTTGTACATCATTGTAATGTTAATTATGTCTGTATTTAAAGCACCTGATGAGTGTGCTTGTGTTTTCCCTGCGTCTGGTCCCTCAGTGTTTTATTAGTCATGTTAGTGAACATTTCATGCTCTTATGCCTCCAGTCTATCTCTTATTCTTTGCTAATTGCTCCATAACAGAAGCATAAACCTTCAACACTCATTAACAAAGGATGAAAATTAAGTGTCGACGCCACATCTGCTCCCGAGCCCTAAGCGTTTGTAAATATGTGCGAACGTCTCAGAGTTATTACAATACAATTTCCATTATCTTACATTCATGCAGAGGAACAAAAACGATATTTAATCACAGAGTGGGGAAATTAAAAATTAGCACGAAGCTGCGGCGTTTCTATTTGTGGCAGCGGCGAGGTGTTTCATCGCAGTCACCTCAGACTTAAGGTGAAAATTGCACCCTGGGGGAAACGGCTATGGTGGCGATGGAGGAGGGGGGGGGTTCATCGTCCCTTTGTCTTTGGATCGTCCCCAAAAACCACATCTGTACTACCAGAGCGGATCTGATTCTGCCTGTTGTTCATCTTTTCAAGGGACACTATTATTCTCAATTCAGGTGTATATCAGTATGTAGTGTCTCTACTTTAAAGAGTCCTCTCCTGCTGATGTTCAGGTGTATATCAGTATGTAGTGTCTCTACTTTAAAGAGTCCTCTCCTGCTGATGTTCAGGTGTATATCAGTATGTAGTGTCTCTACTTTAAAGAGTCCTCTCCTGCTGATGTCCAGGTGTATATCAGTATGTAGTGTCTCTACTTTAAAGAGTCCTCTCCTGCTGATGTTCAGGTGTATATCAGTATGTAGTGTCTCTACTTTAAAGAGTCCTCTCCTGCTGATGTTCAGGTGTATATCAGTATGTAGTGTCTCTACTTTAAAGAGTCCTCTCCTGCTGATGTTCAGGTGTATATCAGTGTGTAGTGTCTCTACTTTAAAGAGTCCTCTCCTGCTGATGTTCAGGTGTATATCAGTATGTAGTGTCTCTACTTTAAAGAGTCCTCTCCTGCTGATGTTCAGGTGTATATCAGTATGTAGTGTCTCTACATGTCTCCAGGCTTTAATGTTCAAAAAGCTCTTTATTTTCCTCATACTGCCTGTGCTGCAGCCCTTCTTTTCACCCTCTGTTTGAAACCAGAGTCCAGTCTGGTCTGATTGGTTAGCTGGCCCGCTCTGTTGTGATTAGACAACCAGCTTAGAGATGTCCCGCTCCTTAGCCTATCACGGTCAATGTGTTGGAGCGCTAGCCAATAGGAGCATGAGTATTACAAAGGGATGTCACTATGTTACAGAAGTAAAGAAAGGAGTCCAAAGGACAGGCAGAGTGTGTGGGAGAGAAACGTTGCCTTTTCAGACCATTAACATGCACTAAAACCTACATAACACTACAGGAGAAGGGAGAACCCCTAAAAGCACAATAGGGCCTTTTTAAGAGTTTGACAGGTCGGAAAAAAATAAAATAAATCACAATACATAATTTTTCTTTGGAGAATTATTTGAAAGATAGACAAACAAAATAAAAATACTTACTGCTTCTTCCTCACTTCAACAGCAGGACAATCAAACATAATGATACACTTTAGTTAGTACATTTAAAAAAGAGCCTCCATCGTGGACAACAAAGTAAACCCTTTAACCGTCAAAGGGTTTACTTTGTTGTCAGACTGTTATGTTAAAGTTTAACGTTACAGTCGACGCATGTTTGGCAGACGCATCTCAAATCACTGCCCAGCACAATCCCAGTAAAGACAAGATAATAAACACAATAATAATAAGATGATGTTGAAATGTACCTAAATAAATACATAAATTCAGATCGAATACATTTTGCAATATTTTCTTTGGAGTTATTTTAAAGATGGGCTTGCTCTTAATGCAAAATAAAAACAACATGAGACACGGGTGATGTTAGTACTCACTTTACAAAAGCTTAAATAAACCCTTTAACCTTACAGTATGATGCATGTTCGGCAGGACTATTACAAAGCACTGCTCTTTGCACAATCCCAGTTAAAACATACAGTAATGCAGCCGTGGTGCCACTGAGGTACGTCCTGCTAAATGCCGTCTGAGAAGCATCCGGAGGTTTTTTAATCCACTCTTTTAAATCAGTTATTGTTGAGATGTACGGTGGCCCACAGGTGCAAGCGACCCAGAACATTCCAAGAAGATAAACGGGCTGCGGCTTCAGAAACGATGCAGATATAAAAACACAAATATGCCAAAACACATGAAGACATCTCCCACAGGAAATGGGCAAACGGAGACACTAAAAAGTGACACAGCGCTTGTTGACGTTCGGGGATGATAAAGTTGGACAACCGTTGTAGGAAACCTACCTAAAATGTAGATTTAATAAGCTTATTTTAACAAGGTAGCTACATGACATGTCTCTTGTTGGACGCTTTTATCCAAAGTGACTTACATACTCAATACTGAGGACAATCCCCACAGGAGCAATTTGTCTTTCTGGGCCCAGTGACGTCATGGACTGATACGGAGGTTGTAGTACCGCCGTTTGGCCACAACGAATATTTTCCTCAGAGTCCGGCGCACTTCCTGGGGGCTTGGTTTGCACCTGTGGGCCACCGTACAGGTGTACCTGGTGATAAAGATGTTTCTCTGCAAATCAATCAATATTTCTACGTTTCCTATTTCCGCTTCGTGCAGCAACAATTTTTGCTCGTTCCTTTTCAGTCTTGAAACCGTTCTTTGATTCTAAGAAAAAACACATTTGGGGAGGTTTTCGCTTAAATGCAAAATCCAGATTTCATACATTTTCTTTTTATATCTTTGGTGAGTTTTGTTTAAGATGGACAAGAACAAAAAACATACTTACTGCTTCCTCCCTCTGGATTTCACCAGCAGGCACACAAACAAATACCATGAAACCCTTTAGTTTTGAAATGTAACAATGATCTCCAAAACAGTAACATAATACAGCCGTGGTGTGGTGCTGAGGTCCGTGTCCGAGCACTGAGGGTTCTCCTGCTAAAAGTCCATCAATTAGAAGTTTGAAAACCATCCGAAGGTTTTTCTTATTCCTTGTAAATCAGCAGTTTTATCGTTGAGATGTACCTGATAATAATAAAGACGCTTCGCAGGTCGTGGTCTCCTTTAAAGGAGAGAGTCTGGAACCACGACCAGCTCTTGCGTAGAAACGATCGGAGCGTCATCGCAGGATTTAAAATCTGACCGTTAGATGGTGTCTAAGTGAGGAGGCACCAGGGCGTCAGGTCCGTGTCGCACTGCAGGCGCACGCTGATGACGGTGCACGGAGCGCCGCTGATGCTCAGGTCCCGCCTCGACTCCACCTCGTACCGCAGGTTCGACAGACCCCCCTCCGGATCCACCTTAAACTGTTCCTGCAGGGGGAGGAAGAGGGGGAGGAAGAGGGGGAGGGAGGAGGAAGATCATTTATTTTATTTAAATGTTTTTTAAGAGTTTTTTCTATTTTATTTCAGAGCGTTTTTCTTAAACTTCTATATAAAGAAAAGTATATAAATATTGTTTCACACAGGCGTGATTATGAATACTATTTTCTTTTCTTTAACATTTTCTTTATCCTTTATTCAATAAGTTATAACTTAAAGATTGATTTATGACACATTAAGGAATATTCTGATTTTTTAGACCAATGAATTTAATGCCTTTTAACGATATATAATATTATATAATATTTATTTTCCCACGAGATGCAGCGCAGTTGATCCGCGAGTCACAGGCAACATATTTATTTAATAAAAAAATAAAAATGCAATTAATTATTTATTGTTTAAACAGTTTACTAGCAGCATAATAAAACATGTTTAATTGGAGGCTCTCAAAGCGTAAGGTAATAGAGATGTAAGACTTGTTTCAAGGCCACTTCAGGAGAGTTTTACTTTTGGGGGGGAGGGGGGGGGCATTATGTTTTAAAACATTTCTGAAAAATGTTAATTATATTTAATTGAAATGCTTTCTGAAAGAGATTTTATACTTTGACTATTATTTTTTAAATTGTATTTATCCTTTATTCAATATTTTATAACCGTCTCTTATAATTTATTTCACAGATTTTGCATCATGACTTTTTAGTTTTCCCTATTGTTCTGGGGGAGGATTGAAACCATGTTAGTCTTGTATTTCAAACTGTAGCTGCATTCAATGCTTTTCAAGATATATACTATTATATTTTCTTATAACACCGAGTGATGCAGCGGAGTTGATCTCTGAGCCAACAGATGTATTTATTAAAATGTTTTGTATTATTTCTGGTGAGTTTGAAGCAGCTTTCCTGATTTAGTTTTACTGTTTAAAATAAAAAAATGTTTTAAATCAACAGATTACAAGATGAGCGGGCTTTCACAGTGTTATAAGACTTTTTAAGAAATAGATGTTTTTAATGCCACTAAAGATGACATTTAAGACTAAAAACCTTTCTTTAAAAAAGCCTTTCTATCATGCCTCTTGTACTGAAAGGTGTTTTAAAAATAACATTTATTATTATTATTATTTTGAGAGATACTTTGCACTTTTCTCGTACCTGTTTCTGAGAGGCGACTCTCTTCTGGTCTCTTTTCCTCCAGGCCGAGTCGTGGATGTGGAGAAATGTTTTAAATCCCGTCGTGATGCCGATCGGCCTGAAGAGCTGAAAGAACAACACAGATGTCTTAAAAGATGAACACAAAATGCACCTTAAAGGAGACCTATCATGCTATATTTAAATGATATAGTGTATGCCCATACCTATATAAGGTATATTTATACATTTTATTTTTCAAAATACCAAACAGATCATTTTTTAGCCATGCCTCGTTTCGCTCATTTTCGCTCTATTCCAAACCTGTCTTTGAAAACTCTGAGCAGCAGCTGACCACGCTAAATGAAGCCTTGGTTTCATCATAAAAACTGAGACAAAAATGTTTTTAGATTTAATATATCATTGCCTCTCTGACCAATTCTCCTCCAATGTTACAGAGCAATGTCAGAACAATATCCTCGTTTCCTTACCAACACAATCCAAGTGTGCTCATAGTCGCTCTCCTTGGTGCCCTCCCTGAAGAGGTTGCTGGCAGAGGGAACGCATATTTGCTACAAGTCCTTTTAGCGGCAGCCCTCAAGCGCATCACGTTGAGATGGTTGAAACCTGAAGCTCCAACGTATAACGATTGGATCCAGAAGTTTTGGGAGTTATACGAAATGGAGGAAATCACATATGCCTTCAGAAAACGACATTTTTAAAAGAGATGGAGGCCTGTCATGCCCCTGCTAGTATACACTTCAATATGATCAAGTCCCCTAAACTTACCATGTTATCTTGATTCATTTGTTTATTCTTCTCTCCCCTTAATTGTTATTATTTATGACTATGCAAGTTTTGTCTGCTTTACTTTGTACTTTTGGTCTTGTCAATTATCTCTGTATTGGTTTCGCACGACGACCAGTCTGTGTACACTGGCCTATAGGGTGGTCCTTAGAGCCATGTGCATTTTCAAATTAATTTATGTTAAGCTCCAACCACCGGAATTCGTTACGATAGTTCCCCCATGGAACTAAAGAGCTGATCGCCTTCACACCGGAATAAGTCCCTGAGGGAAGATTACGCAAATGAAGCCGCTGACGTCACTTCTTCTTCTGCTTTGGGTTTACTGGCAGGCGTAATGTATACTGCCACCCGAAGTCCCCGTCCGGAAGTCCCCGGAGTTGGGGACTGGCTTCTACTCTCCGTTGGTGCGCGGGGCTAATGCTAATAATGCTAATGCCAGCATCCCCAGGAAAGTACCTGCTCTCTAGCAGGGACTAAAAAGGGGAGAAATATTCTCATGAACTAAGTTCTCTCTTTGGTGTGAACGCAGAATCCCAGGAACTATCGGAACTAAACGAGAAAAGTACGGGGAAAAGTACTCCGGTGTGAAAGCGCCTATTTACCCCTCCCTCTTCAACCTTGACGATTAGCCTCACGTAGGGTGGTCCTTAAATTGAAAGTGGGAAAGTCTAAGCTCCAACCCCCAGAATTCATTCTATTAGTCAAGAAGAGGTTAGAGCTTAGACTTTCACTTTTAAGGACCACCCTACTGGCCTACTAGTAATGTCTCATTTTCAATACAGAAAGATTGTAAGACATAAAGTATGTGAAAGTTGCAATTCTGTATGTTTGTGCTTATGATGTCCAAATGAAGCTCAACGCAAGTTCTTTCAGGAAGACTGGTTCCCATGCTCTCATTCACAATTCTTTCTTGCAATAAGCAAGGGCGCAAGATACCCCCGGGTAAACCAACCGGTTGCATCTCATCCCCACAGCCAATCACAGCACACCCGGCAAACGTTTAAATCTGCTCTTTCTCTCCCCTGCCAGCATCGTTCAGGAGAATTGATGCAACCCTCCTCCACCTCCAGTCTCATCAGATCCAAGGCAGGCTCGCCCAGAAGAACCCTCATCACTCCGGATTTTTATTTACCTTTAGTTCTTCACCACCTGCTTAGACCCCGGGGGGTTTCTCTTTTCTAGTCGGCTTCTCCTCCCCCTTAATTCATCACAGTATGATGGGGTCTAATCTCAAAAACGTTATTGTTCATAAAGCAATACATATGCTATCAACTAAGAACTAAGTCTCTCCTGAATGAAATAAAATCCACCTGTAACTCGGCTTTCCTCAGTCTTCTGTAGAACTCGTCGTCTTCTCGTCCCCATCCCCAGAACCTGTTCGACATCCCGTTACACTGGAAGTAAGAAATGAAATGTTATTGTATTTCTTCATCAGAGACAACAAGGTAGACTTTGTGCTGACGAGAACAATTGATTCAAACTGAACTAAGATTGTGATTCAGCAGAAAAAGAGCCGGTTGCTCAAACTGTCTTCCCCTTTCGCCTTGTATTTTAGGGAAGTCAAAGTGAACGGGTTCGAGCTGGTTTCTCCAAAATTACCGACCCCACCTTTAAGAGAATCATTATATATTTATATTACTGTAATTTAGTTTCTGTCAGATTTTTTTTTAATGTGCAAATCAAGTATTTTATTTCTGCAGTACCATTAATATGCTAAATATATAAAAGTAAAAGCCTTAATAGATATATATTCACATACATGTCTGATTTTTTTTCTGTCCGATTTGTTTAAATGTGCAAAAAAAATGTTTGGGGAATAATCAATATTTTATTTTGAATTATTATTTACATATTATCCTATTTATTTATATTATTAAAACATTATAATATATGTATTTCTTTAGCGGTTGGATTTAAGTTAAAGGTCCCCTATTTTACTCTTTTTCAACCATATATTATAGATCTCAGATATACAGAACATGTCTCGCCCAAGAGGGGACACATGTTGATGTAGAAGAGACATGAAGAAGAGGGGACACATGTTGATGTAGAAGAGACATGAGGAAGAGGGGACACATGTTGATGTAGAAGAGACATGAAGAAGAGGGGACACATGTTGATGTAGAAGAGACGTGAAGAAGAGGGGACACATGTTGATGTAGAAGAGACATGAAGAAGAGGGGACACATGTTGATGTAGAAGAGACATGAAGAAGAGGGGACACATGTTGATGTAGAAGAGACATGGAGAAGAGGGGACACATGTTGATGTAGAAGAGACATGAAGAAGAGGGGACACATGTTGATGTAGAAGAGACATGAAGAAGTGGATTTTGCACAATAGGTGACCTTTAAAGGACAAATGTGACATTTTGTCCTTTAAAGGTCACCTATTGTGCAAAATCCACTTTTTACCACTTGTCATAACGATGTTTTGTCTTGTGTAACCATTAGCCAATCAACAACCAAGGTACCCCCCCCCCCCCCCTTATCACCTGAATCTCCTCCTAGAGCACCAATAGGCGTATTCACACCGCAGTACTTTTCCCACAAAGGTTCATCAGAATTTAGTTCATGAGAACTCTTTAGTTCTCATGAACTAAGTACAGATCGTGTTCACACCGGAATAAGTCCCTGGGGGAGGATTAGCCTGCTCTCTAGCAGGGACGGAAAAGGGGGTGAAAAGGTTCTCATGAACTCATTTTAGTTCCGGCTCTTTTGGGTGGGAACGCAACATTTCGGAACTAAAGTGGGAAAAGTACTGCGGTGTGAACGCGCCTATTGAGTTCTTTGTAACCAAATCTCTCTCAAAGGGGCGTGGGGAGGGGCTCCTTATTTTCATCTGAAGTAACAGACAGAGAATCAGCACTTTGGAACAGGGCTGAAACAGAGGGGATTATGGGTAATGCTGCAATGACCAGTTTGGTGTTTCAGCCAATCAGAGACAGGCTCTGTATATATCTGAGACCTGTGATATATTGATGAAAACACTATAATAGGGGACCTTTAAGTGACTTTGAAGTAAACTGTATATCCCTGTGTGTGTGTTCAGTACCATGTGGTAGTGTTTCTTGGTGAGCATGAGGATCCCCCCCACGTAGGTTTTGTAGTGATACAGGGGGTGCAGCTCGGGCGACGCCACGTGGAACGGCCCCTCGGAGGGGAACCCGTAATCCAGAGCCTCGTTGAGCGGCAGCAGGTCGACGTCGTGCATCGCCAGGTAATCTGTGTCGTTGCCGCTCTCCAGGAAGCCCACGTTGATCAGGGACGCTCGGTTAAACCTGGAGCAAGAACACAACGTCTCATGCAACTCTCTTTTAAATCCAGAAATACACATGCATATATTACACCACTGGGATTTAGATTGTTACAGGTCTTTGGATATTCTCTGAGATGAAAGTGGTGCACTTAGAAGCATGTATGGGATGTTTTCTGGAATGAAGGGGTGGCTGTGGCGCAGTGAGTTAGTGCACTAATCTTCAGATAGACTGCAGTCCACATGCCTTTGTGTAGGACACTTCCCCCTAAACTACTCCAGTGTCGACCGGGTTAAATTGATAGATTTATGAGATATCATTTTAAAACTAAAGCGTCCCCTCCGCTGTATTGTTATAACAACTGAATGAATGATGATTAATTATATTCTCTGAGATCGAAGTACATTTAAATTTAAATGTCTGAGGATAAATCGGTAATTTTACAAGACATAACTTATATATTCCCTCAAATCATTCCCTGTGACACTAAAGCGCCCCCTCACCTGTAGTGGTCCACCTGGTTGATGACGAGGATCTTATGGCGGATCTTCTTCTTGTTCAGGAAGTCGTGCATGAAGGGCACGAACGCCAGCAGCTCGTCGAAGCGCTCCCTGAAGGGCACGATGACGGCCAGCTTGTGAGGACCCCACGAGGGGTCGTCCTCCGCCTGTCTGTTGGTGGGGGGGCAGGGGGGCTGTGGGGGGGGGCGGCGCTCCTCGTGCAGCGGGGAGGACATTTCCCCCGAACAGCTGAGCTGGAGCCAGAGCAGAGAGACGAGCAGCAGCACCATGCACAGCCCGAACAGCTTGTATACCGTACATTTACCGGAGAGGAACCTGCAGCAGACGGGAGGAAACAGAATTATTTAGTAAGCAGAAAAGCGTTCTTTAGAAATATTAACAACACTCCAGAGCACTTTGATTATTATTTTTTTTAAATATAGACTACATTTAATCTAATTGTTGTTAAATAAATGCAAAAAACTCAATCAGTGCAGAGGTGCAGAAAAACAAAGAAACTCAACAAAATAAACACATACTGACATGCGTTCGGAAACTTTATTTAAACTCATGTTTCTTTCAATACATTTTATTAAAAAAATATCAAAGGAAATTATTTAATATGCAGAGAAACATTTTTTACAAATATTAACAACAGTCCAGAGCACTTTGATTTTTATTAAATACAGCCTACATTTAATCAAATGTTTAGTTCAGATACACACTGACATGCATCGAGAGACAAAGATACTTTTTTAATTCTTGATTGTTTCCTATAGCTTGTATTATGAAGGAATATATATTCAAATGTTTCCACTCACCTGTGAAGGGACTACAGAGAGAATTTATTTTTCAAAACCTTGTACATAAACATCTTGTTTTAATTAAGGTTAATATTCTTTATGCATCGTCACTTTTCAAATTAAAAGTGGAGCTTTTTAGCAGTAAAATTCAAATGTTCCCACACTTCGAGGTACCCTAACCTACATTTAAAAAAAGCCTTTATCATCAAATCTAAAAATATTTCAATAAATACAAAATGCAGAAAATAACGTTCACAGAATTCCTTTATAGCCACATCAATTAACTAGATTGTTTATTGTTATTTTATTTATATATTTAATTTATTTATGATATTTTATCGTTTTTCCCACATTCAAATTTAAATTTAGAATGTTCTTAATAATTAAAAGTTGCAATATTATGCTTTTAGATAATCATCAGTGTGATAAAAACAACACTTAACCTCTCAGCATCTCGTAGCTGGAAGTTATGTTTCTACTTGTGCTAAAAGATTGAGTCTTCAGGCTCTCACCAACACATTGAGCTATTCTGAGAAATATTATTACGATAAAATAAATTTAAAAAAATCAGAGACTAGTTAGGGAACATAGCGGAGTATTTAGCAGCTTAAGTGTCTTTAGACTTCTATAAAGATGCAAAACACAGAAATCTGTAATATTGTTAGTGATTTTATCAACGCCATGCAATAATGATCCACAGTCTCTACTCACTTATCTGGTGGATGAGCGACTTTAGAGATCTCACTTCTTTAAAAAAAGAAAAGGCCAAAGAAATAGTTTTTTACTGCTTAATAACTTAATACTTCCTTTCTTCTCTTTAACGCGTGTCTTGTACTGAAGAGGCGCTTTCACAGGAAGATACAGGAAGAGTTCCCGGAACTTAACTCTTCCAGAACTAAAGAGCAGATCGCGTTCGCACCGGAATAAGTTCCCTGAGGGAAGATTACGCTAATGAACACTTCTTCTGCTTTGGGTTTACTGGCAGGCCGAAAACAACTTCACGGCGTATACTGCCACCTGAAGTCCCGGAGACCCCCTGCGATTTACCCGGGAATTCGGGTGGCGATTTACTGCCACCCGAATTCCCGGGTAAATCGCCAGAAGCGCCGACATCTCCTCATCACTCCACCGCTCCCACGTTTTATTTTATGTTTTCATAAGTTAGTCTCTCTCTGTTGGTGCGCTGGGCTAATGCTAATGCTAATGCGAGCACATAAAATGGCGGCTTCACAAAAACCTTTCCGAGTTTTACGGGGCGTGGTTTGCAATTCGCCCAGCCAATTAGAAATTGGAACCTTTTCCTCCCGAGGAAAGTACCACCTCTCTAGCAGGGACTAAAAAGGGGGAAAAAGCTCCAGAAAAAAAGTTCTAGTCCCAGATCTTTTTGGTGTGAACGCAAAATCCCAGGAACTATCGGGACTATTCCTATTCGAAAAGGTTCATCTACAGCATTATATTTTTAGGTTAGTTTGCAGATACTGAATATTAAAACAAATATATTTAAACATATTAATGTGGATATGGTGTGTAGAAGCTATTGGTGAATTAGCCTAACATCAACATAACAAAACTAAATTAATAATAATAAATAAATGTACTGACACGAAGAAGTAACCATTGTGAAGCAGCTATGGGTGTCATTAATATCACCTTAAAAAAATAAGAATACAAATATTTAGCAAAAGAACACTAAATATCATTATAAAAATGACAAGAAAATGAATAATAAATATTAAAATAACAAAATATAAGTAATAAATATAATATGTAAAAATTGTAAAAGAAAAGAGAGAATGGTGTAGCAACTATGGCTGAGATTAATATCACCTTAAAAATTGTAATAAATATATAACTGTGTAGTAAAAATACAACAGAACATAATAAAATGTAAATAATATATATAATTAAAAACAAAAATGAATAAATGTAAAATCAAATAATTGATAATAACAACAATATCCCTCTTACCTTCTCTCCTCTTTGAAGTAGAGGACAGGCTTTCTTTTGGATGAGTACATCATTTTAAAACCCAGATTTCCGTCGAGATTAAAAAAACTCTTCAAAATCAAAAAGGGAAAAAGTAGTTTTTCACATTAATGCTTCATCTTTTTTCACATTGTCTTCCATTCTAACTTTCTGCTAGCTCCACCCAAACCCCCCCGGCACGTTACAGCTGGAAATCATCAGCTTATTTATGTCAAAATAAGAAAGTAATCCATGTTTTTGAAAACCAGTGCTCCGGCCTCCAGGTTGTTATTACTGTACACGTAGCATGTAGCGGTTCTCACGCTCCAAAGCTCCGGGTTCCAATGTCTCCCCGTTTTTTGGTCCGCTTTGTCCGCCACCGAGTGTCCGTTAACGATTGATTTAAGAAGTGCATGTAATGACACGCACACAGCACCGGTAGAGATAATATCTAACGCTAATTTCACGATGGAAACATATCAAACAGAAAGCCGATTGTAGTGATGTCCGTGTGGCATTTGAGTCCGTGTGGCAACAGCGACAGTGAAAAGTAAAGGTTCCTACCAGTTTTTAACATACATCACTGTTGAATATTTTTACTCAAGTAATGTACTTAGAAACTGTATTTAGCTCATATTATACATCCATGATCTGGACCTCTTACAAAGTATTAGTATGCAGCCTGTGTAGTTATTTTATCCATCACTGATTTTGAGTCATTAGGTCACTTGACCTGGAAGTTATTGAAGAAATATGCTAATGTTTCCATACCAAATATTAATATGAATATTTTGAGTATTAAAATGCAATGTGTGTGTGTGTGTGTGTGTGTGTGTGTGTGTGTGTGTGTGTGTGTGTGTGTGTGTGTGCTTGTGCGTGTGTGAAAGGCTGTTTTACAGTTACATCTAGAGGAGATTACATGTCATTACATCTACAGGTTCTCAATTGTATTAACATGATAGGCCTGTTTATTATTACAATGGAATAAAATACAGAAGAAGTAGGAATCTGAATTTATAAAACATTGCATTCATATTTGTTTTAATTTATAAAAGACCTCACAGCGTAAGACATGCCTATATCACGTGACCTGGGTCCGGCGTGATAGTAAACTAAACACGGAAGTGTGTGTACTTCAGAGTCGCGCCTGTTACCGGTGCGATTAGTTGTTTCTCCTCCGGGTTGTGTCGCTGTCTCAGAGAAGAACATCATGGACAAAGTTGTATTTCTCACTTTAAGCCTGGCTTTAGTTTTAACTCAGGTAAACTACAGCTCCTGCAGTCTGAGGAGAGTCAGCAAGGCTCAGGTGAGATGTAATCATATTAATACTGGCATTATAACACTATAATACTGCTTAATCCACTGTTACTGCTAATAATGACACAATACTGCTAATAATACCATAGTACTGCTAACATAATACTGCTAATAATACCATAGTACTGCTAACATAATACTGCTAATAATACCATAGTACTGCTAACATAATACTGCTAATAATACCATACTACTGCTAAAATTACCATTATATTGCTAATAATACCGCAGTGCTGCATATTCTACTATAATACTGCTAATAATATGATACCAACTTGCTAATAAAACCTTAATACAGGAAACAATACCATACTTCTACTAATAAAAGGCCACACTAGTAATGCTAGTGATACAATAATACTGTTAATACTACCATACAACTGCTAATAATTACATTATCCTCTGTCCAGGCATCTTTAGGCTACACTCACATGTCATCTTTAACCTGACGTATGAATGTAAACTTTAGTTACCTATGTACAGATGATTGACTTAAAGAAATGCATGGCTTATCTAAAGGGGACAAGGTTCTTCAGTAACCTTTCAACTGTGTTCATTAACTATACCATATAGCTTTTATATTATATTAGACTATATTGTAAGTTCTACTATATCATCTCCAATTTGACCTGTACTTGTACTGCTTCTACACCTCAATCTCCCTTCTTGGTATGTCTTATCTGATCCTAAAGGAAGATAAGACATGATCAATCACTTATTTTCATTCACAAGACATCATGTGATCATCAACTAACAGCGGTCCTTGTTTTGACCATGCTATCAATCTCAAATAAACAAATATATAACCATGTTAACACAAGGCATGCTCAATAAAACCAACCCGGTCTCACAGTCTGCGTACAAATGACACGACTTTGCAAAGGCGTGCAATAGATACGCAGAAGTCCGATTATGCGTGCATATGATACGCTGATATTGCACCTCAAACATTAAAACAAAGAGCTTTACAACACAGATCAAATGTCTCCACTGGTCTGTGTTGTCAGTGTGATTTCTGTTTGATTCCAACCGCTTTTTATAGTCAAAATCAGCAAATTTGCCGATCTCCGCTACAACTACGGGTAGCGATGAGAAGAGAGGCAGGGACGAGCTCTGCCTCTCGTGAGCCCACAGTAACGGCCCCTACACACGGCGGCGTGCGTTGTCGCCTGCCGGCGGGAGGGGCTGAAACTCGACCAACAACCAATCACATGCATCTCCCGCCCCAGACACACAAGCATGCGGTTTGATTGGCTAGAGCTTGCACTGGCATATGATTCGATTGGCTGACGCCTCCGTCGAGGCGGCAAAAGTAGAACATTGCTCTACTTTTGCAGCGAGCACCGCAAGAGAAGCTACGCTTTGCTCCCAGAATGCAGTTCGGCGAATCGTGACGTCACCCCATTCAAAGTGAATGGGCAGAAGCGTTGAAGCGGCAACGCACGCCGCCGTGTGTAGGGGCCGTAACTGGCTGGAGCGCGGGCCCTAATTTAACGCGGGCACTTATTTTGTGAGCGCGCTCCAGCCAGTTACTCTGGGGTGAGGTGAGGCGCAGATGAGCTCTGCCTCACCTCAGATGCGTCACCCCACAGAAACTGGCTGGAAAGCGGCCCTAAGCGCATGCCTGCACCATCTCACTGTATGTCACCAATGTAATGTTTGTAGATCCCTTTATTACATTTATCCTCACCATCCATAGTCTCTAAATAACTTATTTCACGTATATATGATATTTAGGCTCGCTGGTCTCATCATACAACGGCAATGAACAAAGCACCAGGAGAGGCAGCCATAACCTCTGCCGCACTGAAGGGGGCGCAAGTGAGCCCACAGGTTCTTGTTGCTACTGTTATTCTACGCAGAGACGGTAGACGCAACAAACTAGACTTTTGAAACTAGAGGAAGATAAGGAGGACTTTTACAAAAATGTAATAGAGATTGTTGTCCAGAAGGAAAGCATGGACTTCCTCTTCAAGTCAAGGTAAGACCACCATTGTAATGAACATGGGATCTTACTAAGAAAGAACAATCCAATATTTAGATGTTGGGTTTCCTTTTGTTGAACGGTCTGTTTAAAATGAATTGAAGCATCAGACTAAAAAAGCTTTTGAAAATAACCGAACATTTCGATTAAGGTCAAAATATAATATGTGTAAATCTGACTGTGAGAGAGTCAGTGCGTCACCAGCCATGAACCTCCCCGCACGTCACTGCTTTCTACGGATGCTGGACAGGTTTTCAGTGGCTGCACAATAAACGGCAACATACACATTAATGTAAATAAATAGCCAAATAATGGATCAATGCTCTCTGTCTAATATGTTCGCTAGCTGTTAGTGTTGTTGCATAGCAACCACCTGGCACTATGTTTGTGCAGAAGGCAACTGAGGGACTATTTTATTTTGAACATCATTATGTTCGTTGGGCCGAACCACGCCCCTTAGCTGTGAATGACCGTAGACCACGGCCTGTCGTGCTGCTTAGATATATCATTCCATGGACTTAGACTCTTCTTGCACTGTTTCTATTGTTGGAGCAGTGCCTCTGGTTTCTCATTGTCTACACTGTGACAATAACACCTTGAAACTTGAATACTTGTGCATGTGTCTGTAGGTTAAGGGTTTCGACTGGAAGAACTGCGGGCAGCCCGATGCTCCAGCAGTTCTGAAGACGCTGACGGTGTCTCCGGACCCGATCTCCATCCCCGGAGAATTGACCGCCTCGGCCTCTGGATCCACATCTGTGGAGCTCGCTGCCCCGCTTTCCGTGAGTACACTCACTCTGAGCACAAAACACCACACGATACTGTTAGGAAAGTCTCACTCGTCACCGGCTTGAGCTTCAATCTCAGGATCCATGTGTCTGTGATCCTCTCCAGAAGGAGTCATCACATACAGAGACTAGTTCCTGAGCAGTGTCCTTCACATGCTGATATCCAAGAGAGGGAGTTACACAGTCACAAGATGGAGGACTAGAAAGCAGTATTCAATGTTTACTTCAGATTAGCTCCACGTCAGAAATGAGCATGCTTGATGTCTCTCTCCATAGAGGCTGAATCATCATGTTAATCACATAGCTATCATCTGCCTCAAACAGTCCTGATGCTCTTCTAGGTAATCACACATCCTGTCATGTTCACAGCTACAGCTGGGATACCTTTGTGATCATGTTGCTCTGATATTGGAAGAGGACTTTCAGTATTTTCCCAACAGATACTTTAATGGTCAGATCAAGTCTGACATTGGACTTGCATCTGTTGCAACCCGGCTCTTGGGGTTGTGTATTTGTGTGGTGGTTTCTCGTGGCCTTCACTTTGTAGTCATTCTTCAGACTCTATGTAGTTGATTTGTGTTTCTGTATCTTTACGGTGTCTAGTCCTTTTTTATAGGTGTCAGACTTTTCATAATCAGTTTGTGTATTTGATGTAGCTATAAACTAACTGTCCATTGCCAGTGACTGACCCTGAGCTGTGTGTGAAGTGTTTAAGAGGAGAACACACACACACACACACACACACACACACACACACACACACACACACACACACACACACACACACACACACACACACACACACTGTATCCTCTCTTGAAGAGATCCTTATCTGGATACATGTGGTTCAGCAGATCAGCAACATCCTGCTTTTACCACACACACACACACACACACACACACACACACTTGCAGCAGTGTGCAGTGAGGCTTCAAGTCAAACAAAAGGTGGATTTACTGTTAACTGCACCGCTAATGGCTGCTAATGGGGTCACATATAATTACACACACACACACACACACACACACACACACACACACACACACACACACAGATAGTGTTTGCTTCCTGTTTTCAGTGTGAGGTTTCTCTTCCTCATGAGGCTGTTATTTGGTCTGATGTTGGTAACCACAAAATAATGTCCTGTTTCCGTGCGACTTTCTCAAAGCCGAGTTCCTCTTGATCTTTATTTGACTTTTGAAATGTTTATCACACCTCGTTAAACTATGCAACGCTAAGAGACTATCCTCTTCTGTTTGTCTGCTGACTCATTTCTTTTTAATTACATGGCTTTTTATTCAGTCTTACGTGTGTGCAGTGCACATTTTTAAATATTCATATATAAAGGATCTTTTAGACAGATTGACTAACTATAGTTGCCAATGACTGGCTAGGGATAGTGACAACACACACACACACACACACACACACACACACACACACACACACACACACACACACACACACACTGTATCCTCTCTTGAAGTGTGTGGTATTTGTCTTCTTCCAATCTAATCCTTATCTGGATACATGTGGTTCAGCAGATCAGTGACATCCTGCTTTTACCACACACACACACACACACACACACACACACACACACACACACACACACACACACACACACACACACACACACACACACACACACACACACACACACACACACTTCCAAATATCGTTTTTTCTTCTCTAAAAAACGTTTTGGACATTCCCTGTCTCTTTCCTTAGGTATTATTGAAGTAGAATGATAAGAAATACTTATTAAACCATCATTAAAGGTCCCCTATTATGCCAAATCCACTTCTCCATGTCTCTTCCACATCAACATGTGTCCTCTCTTCTTCATGTCTCTTCTACATCAACATGTGTCCCCTCTTCTTCATGTCTCTTCTACATCAACATGTGTCCCCTCTTCTTCATCAACATGTGTCGCCTCTCCTTCATCTCTCTTCTACATCAACATGTGTCCCCTCTTCTCCATGTCTCTTCCACATCAACATGTGTCCTCTCTTCTTCATGTCTCTTCTTCATCAACATGTGTCCCCTCTTCTTCATGTCTCTTCTACATCAACATGTGTCCTCTCTTCTTCATGTCTCTTCTACATCAACATGTGTCCCCTCTTCTTCATGTCTCTTCTACATCAACATGTGTCCCCTCTTCTTCATGTCTCTTCTACATCAACATGTGTCCCCTCTTCTTCATGTCTCTTCTACATCAACATGTGTCCCCTCTCCTTCATGTCTCTTCTACATCAACATGTGTCCCCTCTTCTTCATGTCTCTTCTACATCAACATGTGTCCCCTCTTCTTCATGTCTCTTCCACATCAACATGTGTCCCCTCTTCTTCATGTCTCTTCTACATCAACATGTGTCCCCTCTTCTTCATGTCTCTTCTACATCAACATGTGTCCCCTCTTCTTCATGTCTCTTCTACATCAACATGTGTCCCCTCTGTGGAAAGAGACTCTGAAGGTTTCAGGAACAAAGATTCTCTCTCTTTTTGATCCATTTCTATAAAAACCTGTCTGAAAATGAGCTGATCAGATTTTGGCCACTTTATGATGTCATAACGTGTGGGGAGGGGCTCCTTATTTTCATCTAAAGTAACAGACAGAGAAACAGCACTTTGGAAACAGGGCTGAAACAGAGGGGATTATGGGTAATGCTGCAATGATCTGTTTGGTGTTTGGAGCCAAACACTACAGAGAAGGTTCTGTATTTATCTGAGACCTGTAATATATTGATGGAAAACAGTATAATAGGAACCTTAAAAGTTGTTTATAGCACTTCAAAATGTCTATTTCTGACCTGAGGTTGCAGAGAGTTGCATGAAGAAGCTCACTCTCTCCTCCTCTCCTCTCCTCCTCTCCTCTCCTCCTCTCCTCTCAGGTAAACGTGACTCTGGAGAAGGAGGTGGCAGGTTTCTGGGTGAAGGTTCCCTGTGTGGAGGAGTTGGGCAGCTGTCACTATAAAGACGCCTGTGACATCCTGAACCAGCTGATCCCCCCCGGACAGGACTGCCCCGAGCCGCTGCACACCTACGGGCTGCCCTGCCGCTGCCCCTTCAAAGCTGTGAGTGCTTTGCGTTAGTCAGTCTGATACTTCAAGATTCAAGGCTTTATTGTCATGTGTACACAGCTACAGTGTAGTTATGTCAATGAAAATCTTAGGTCACAGGCTCCTCCAACAGAGCAACACAGTAACACAGATAGAAGAGTACAAGTAAATACAATAACATAGAATATAATAGAAACAGAATATGATAGAAACTGTGCAGAATAGTCACGTCACCACCGCTAAGCTAAAGGTGGCTAATGTTGGGCTATAAAGGAACTACAGCACGGTCACATGACTTCACGTCACCACCGCTAAGCTAAAGGCGGCTAATTTTGGGCTATAAAGGAACTACAGCACGGTCACATGACTTCACGTCACCACCGCTAAGCTAAAGGTGGCTAATGTTGGGCTATAAAGGAACTACAGCACGGTCACATGACTTCACGTCACCACCGCTAAGCTAAAGGTGGCTAATGTTGGCCTATAAAGGAACTACAGCACGGTCACATGACTTCACGTCACCACCGCTAAGCTAAAGGCGGCTAATGTTGGGCTATAAAGGAACTACAGCACGGTCACATGACTTCACGTCACCACCGCTAAGCTAAAGGAGGCTAATGTTGGGCTATAAAGGAACTACAGCACGGTCACATGACTTCACGTCACCACCGCTAAGCTAAAGGTGGCTAATGTTGGGCTATAAAGGAACTACAACACGGTCACATGACTTCACGTCACTACCGCTAAGCTAAAGGCGGCTAATGTTGGGCTATAAAGGAACTACAGCACGGTCACATGACTTCACGTCACCACCGCTAAGCTAAAGGTGGCTAATGTTGGGCTATAAAGGAACTACAGCACGGTCACATGACTTCACGTCACCACCGCTAAGCTAAAGGCTTACTGTTTCATACTGTTTCAGAAATAATCAGAACTTCCATATAGGAGTTTTTGAGTACTTTGAGCCAGTTATAATCCTGCAGACAGATGTTGTCACTGCGATAGCTTCAAACTATGCAAGATGGAGTCACACAACTTTAAATAGGTGCGGTTGTGATGAAAAGGAATGGAAAGTTTAAAGGTGGGCCTACTAACTTGCTCTTTCTTCTTTGTTTAGCTTCCTTTAAAGTGCCTTCATTTATCAATCGCTGATAATATTTGTGTTTAAAAAACATTTTTTACTTTTAATCGGGCTATTTTGAACACAAAAATGATCTGATATATCATATTCCAATTACTTATATAAAGACTCTTGCACTATTTCTATTTAATCTATTTTAATTATTTTATCTGTGTTATTGTGTTGCACTGTTGGAGGAGCCTGTGACCTCAGGTGTGTTTTGGTATATCTACACTGTAGCTATAGATGACAATAAAAGCCTTGAACATTTGAGGGAGTGACATATCTGTCTCTGATCCTCTGCTCTGATACTCCCTTTCTCTCCTCAGGGCTCGTACTCTCTCCCTCAGTCGGACTTCACCCTCCCCACCATGGACCTCCCTTATTGGCTGAGCAACGGAAACTACCGGGTGCAGGGGGTTCTGGGAGCAGAAGGCAAGGAGCTGGGCTGCCTCAAACTGTCTCTGTCCCTTCACTCCGACTGAACCCACAACTCACTCAGCTTCATGTTCGTTTGCACAAAAAAGAGATTCAAAATTGGGAAAGCAGAAGTTGCACAAGGTCGTGAACCTGATCGACCTTTAGAGGGAGCTGAAACACATTTGAACCTGAGGACAAAGAGGAAACAAACGAGCACAGGTATTAACGCTGCAGCTTTCAATTTAAGAAAGATTAAATCAAATCTGGCTTTTTTCTCGGAATTATGATAAAAAGTCGGAATTCGTAAAAAGAAAAGGCAGAAATCTGAAAAAATAAATAGTTAAGATTTTCGGAAAAATCTGAAACAAATTCTGAGAGAAACAAATATTCTGACTTTTTTCAGATTTCTTAAGAAAATCTTAATTCTTAAAAAATGCCAAAATATTGAGAAATCAATCATTCTGACTTTTTCTCAGAATTCTTTAAAAAAGGCAGAAATCTGAGGAAACTGTTATTCTTTTTTATTCAAAAAATAATTTAAAAAACACAGAATTCTGAAAAAAATTGCCAAAATACTGATAAAAAAATTATTTTAATTTTTTTTACATTTTGTTTCAGAATTCTGATAAAAAACTTTTTATTCTGGAAAAAAGTCTAATTTCTGATTCTCTCATCAGGACAAAGGGAAATAAAACATCCAAGTTATTCCTTCTGCAGCATGCAATTTAAGATGAGAAGCATGTTGTTTAATTAACGGTGAAAGACCCCCTTTAAATGCATTGATGTAATTTCCTTAAATTCAACGTATTCAATATCAATATGAACAGTGACGGTCTGAGAAAACAGGAAGGAGGCATGCTTTATACTTACACAAAAATGCTGCCTACTGCATGAAAGGAAGCTTTCCTCTGTTAAAATCCACTAACTGCAGCCTCTAAGAACAAAATGTTTAAAAACAACTAATTTGGGAGGTATGGAAGTCAGTTCTCTCCACTGTCTGATAGGAAGTGAGCTTCAATCAAACGTATGTCCTTTTTTGGAAATGCCAACACATGAATGTGGAAATGAACTTATAATTGAATATAAGCAATCTTTATTTCAAAACTAGCAATTTATGTTTGACCACCAATGGTAAAAGTCAAAAACAGACTCCATTTTAAATCATTATTAAATTACCTTGTAAGGCAAGGCAAGGTTATTTATATAGCACCTTTCAACACAAGGCAATTCAAAGTGCTTTACAACAAACGAAAGACATTAAGACAACGTGTCGAGTCCAGTGATTGACTCTAAGGGCGTTTCATGTGTTTGTGTTAATTATTCCTACTGTTAGAAGATGGATCTCGGGTTGAAGAGTCATTCCAATGTGCCAAATTACTATTTTAGTTTTCACAATTGTGTTTAGAAACATTGCAAGTTTATTTCTGGTCATCCGAGGAAAAAAGGTTTTGGTCAGATCAGATTTGTTTGTTGTGAAATTAGGATTCTGAAAAAATAGTCAGACTTTTTCAGATGTTTGAGAAAAAAATTGTAATCATTTAAAAAAAAAAAATCTGAATTTGGGAACAAAAACAGAACTTGAAAAAAAGTCTGAAATCTACGAAAATATAATTGTTGGGAAAATACTGAATGTTCCTTCTGTATCAGAGCACATGATAACAGAGGCTCAATGTAGCCGTGTACGTAGCCGGAAGGCTGACTACATGGACGACGCTCACGAGACACTGTGTTGAAGTTATGAAAGCTATGTTCCAAAGATTGGCATGACGACACAGCCCCTAGAGAGATAGGCATATGACTGCCCTGTGTATTGATTACGCAGGCCTTAGCTAATCTGAACTAATGTCAGAATACTGCTTTGAACCGGTATTCCTCCATCTTGTTGACTGTAACTCCCTCTCTTGTATATAAGCATCTAGGGTTACTATTTGTCCCACGTAGCCCTGTGTGTGATGACTACTTCCATTCTTCCAAGGATAATAAATACATGGATCCTGTTATTGAAGACCAAGCAGGTGACGAGTGATATTTTTCTAACAATAATTTTTTGACTTTTTAAAAAAATATCTGAATTCTGAAAAAACAACAGAATACAGAGAAATCAATAATTCAAAGTTTTTTCTCGGAACTCAGAAAATAAAAAAATATCTGAATTCTGAAAAAAGCAGAAATCTGAGAAAATATTTTCAAAAAGTCAGATTTCTGAAAATAACAATAGTTCTGACTTTATTCTCAAAACTCTGAACATTCTTACTTGCTGTTTCTTCTCAACTCCGTGCTTCCTGATACATTGATTGTGTATTCATGTTTTTATATGTTTAAATGGTTCTGTTTGAAAAAGGGTTTTTCAGAGTAAAAGCTCTGCTGGGAATTCATCATCTCGAGTTCATAGATTTAGTAATAGTGATTTTATTGTTGTTCATCTATGTATGTTTGCTAAGTGCCTGCTTAGATATAAAGGATAAATCAGTGTTTATCCAATGAATACAATATGTTACTGATATGAGTTATTAGTTTGATTTTAATGTTTGTTTTGAAAAATGACTGATGAATTATATTTGTGCAACACATCCTCACTCCCATGATTCCAGTGTAAACATTTTCAAAATAAAAATAAATTCTTCCGACATTTACAACCCTTCCTGTTATTAACACGCCTTATAGAGTACTGCTAAATGCCTCATAGTGAATACGAAAGTGTTTGGAAAAAAGTGTCAGGCTAAATGCCGCCCCCTAGTGGTGAAACATGGAGCTGCTCATTCACTGTGACCAAGAACAAGAGTACTGTTCTTAAGTACAATGTTAAGACACTTGTATTCTATTTGAGTATTTCCATTTTATGTTACTTTGTACTTCCACTCCACTGCAATTCAGAGCTAAACTGTGTACTTCTACTCCACTACATGTATTTAATACCTTTAGTGTGTTCCCTCATGGAAAGACGACACTAGACTTTTTGAGCGAGTGTGTTTCCATCAACCTGGTCTCATACGTGACTCCACCACGACTCCTTAACACCGCAGTACGTGGTGGAGTCACGTATTCTGGTGAGACCAGGTTGGTTTCCATCCATAGTGTGTCCAACACCTTTAAAACAAGGATCCTAATTCACCAACAAGACAAGGAGTTTATTAGAACAGGGAAATGTTTAGTAGACTGTCATCTGACCTCGGTTTCAGTTTCAGACAAAACACACACATCTCTAAAAACGCAGGAAGTGATCCACAACAGTCCAAATACTTCCTGTTTTTCTAGCGCTTAAAAGGTCAAATGAACTACTTTAAATACATTCTACTGTAAGTTATCCCAGTACTCCTGCTCCAACTACTGCTACCATCAGTGTTTACAAGTTTAATGTCATTAATTTAATTATATGATCAATATGTACTCAGATCTGGTACTTGAGTACAAGTAGAAGTACTCAGATCTGGTACTTGAGTAAAAGTAGAAGTACTCAGATCTTGAGTCAAAGTAGAAGTACTCAGATCTTGAGTCAAAGTTGAAGCACTCAGACCTTGTACTTGAGTAAAAGTAGAAGTACTCAGATCTTGAGTAAAAGTAGAAGTACTCAGATCTTGAGTAAAAGTAGAAGTACTCAGACCTTGTACTTGAGTAAAAGTAGAAGTACTCAGATCTTGAGTCAAAGTAGAAGTACTCAGATCTTGAGTAAAGGTAGAAGCACTTGTACTTGAGTAAAATTAGAAGTACTCAGGTTGAACTTGAGTCCAAGTAGAAGTACTCAGATCTTGTACTTGATTAAAAGTAAAAGTACTCAGACCTTACTTGAGTAAAAGTAGAAGTACTCAGATCTTGAGTCAAAGCAGAAGTACTCAGACTTTGTACTTGAGTAAAATTAGAAGTACTCAGGTTGCACTTGAGTCCAAGTAGAAGTACTCAGATCTTTTACTTGAGTAAAAGTAGAGGTACTCATATCTGGTACTTGAGTAAAAGTAGAAGTACCAGAGTGTAGGAATACTCTGTTACAGTAAAAGTCCTGCATTCAAAATGTTCCTCAAGTGAAAGTAGAAAAGTATTCTCATCAAAATATAGTGAAAGACAGTAAAAGTAGTCGTTGTGCAGATTGGTCCATTTCAGAATAATATATATGATATGTTTTATAATGATTGATCATGAAAGTGTTCTCAAAGCTGGTGAAGGTGCAGCTAGTCTGAAGTACTTTGTAGACTGCAGGGTAGCTGGTGGATTTACTCCAGGTGGAACTGTCACAGTCTGCTTTCTCACTCAGGACGAGGATTTCCAGGAGGGAGAGGCCGAGAGAGCAGTCTCAGACGAGTACTAACCTTTCCCATACCTCCACCTTCCACCCGGTGTCTGTAGGGTTTTTTTTTCTTGGGTCTCTTTTGTTGGTTTTTTTTAGTATTGTTTAGACGTCTGGTTCTGTCACAGTCTGCTTTCTCACTCACCTATTTTCTGCATTATCATTCCGTAGTCACCTGGTAGTCACACCCTGTCTCTCTCTCTCTCACTCTGTTACACCCATCAGCTCCATTAGTATTTAGGCCCACTTCACCTTCACCTCAGTGCCAGATCGTACTTCGCAGCATGCTTGTCTTTCCCGCACTACTCCTCAGATTGCTCTCCCGGTTTCGACCCTGCCTGTCCCTGACCAGCCTGCCTCGCCTGCTCCCTGACCCGTTCTGTGCCTACGACTCCCGTCCTGCTGTCTCCTGGAACCCTCGCCTGTCCCCGACCAGCCCTTTGCCTACTATCTGCCGTGTTGTCTCCTACCAGCCTATTGCCTCTAATAAAGCTGGTTACCGACTATCTCTGGTTTCCGTGTTCTGCATTTTGGTCCTCAGCTCGTTTGTGACAGGAACTAAAGTCTGATTTAACACTTGGTTATATTTCACAGCATTCATCCAGATCTGTGAAGTAACTACAGCTATTAAATACTTGTAGTGGAGTAGAAGTACACAGTTTAGCTCTGAATTGCAGTGGAGTGGAAGTACAAAGTAACATAAAATGGAAATACTCAAGTAGAATACAAGTGTCTTAACATTGTACTTAAGAACAGTACTTGTTCTTGGTCACAGTGAAAGAGCAGCTCCATGTTTCACCACTAGGGGGCGGCATTTAGCCTGACACTTTTTTCCAAACACTTCCGTATTCACCATGAGGCATTTAGCAGCACTCTATAAGTCATTCAAAACCTTAAAGAAGTAAAAGTAAGTACAGTAACACATTCCCTATCACTGTTATGACATGTTAGAATACATTGTACTGCTGCAGTACAGTACTCTAATTATCTGTCTTAGTGAACTAAGACAGATCAAGAACGAACGCCTTTGTGAGTTATCATGTCTTTCTCCAACAAACCACACCACAAGTCACATCTCAAAGATTCAAATTCAAAGGTTTTATTGTCATATAAGCTACAGTGTAGAAATGGCAATGACATTCTTCTGACCTGAGCTCCTCCAACAATGCAACTAAGACTAAATCACATTCCTACAGCGTCTAGTTATCTTTATTTTGAGAAAGACACTGAAGTGTAAGAGCAGATTGTCGGTCGCTGCAGCAGCAAATGTTAACAGGAAGCGGCAAATAATTCAGAAACAAAAGCAGGAAAGAGGAATTACACTTCACTCAGTCATTAAGACCCTTCGTCTGGAACCACGGTAACACGTGTGCACCTTATTTACACTGTCCAAACACAATGGCTTTTATAGGGTGTATAGGAGCAATGATATGTGTGTTTAAAGGTCTTATAATTATACTGTTTTCATCTATATATCACAGGTCTCAGATATATTCAAAACATGTCTCTGATTGGCTGAAACACCAAACAGATCATTGCAGCATTACCCATAATCCCCTCTGTTTCAGCCCTGTTTCCAAAGTGCTGATTCTCTGTCTGTCACTTTAGATGAAAATAAGGAGCCCCTCCCCACGCCCCTCTGAGAGACATTTGGTTACAAAGAACTCAATGGTGCTCTAGGAGGAGATTCAGTTGATAAGGGGGGGGGGGGGGGGGTTACCTTGGTTGCTGATTGGCTAATGGTTACTCAAGCCAAAACATCGCCAAAATCTGATCAGCTCATTTTCCGACAGGTTTTTATAGAAATGGATCAGGACAAAAAGAGAGAGAATCTTTGTTCCTGAAACTTTCAGAGTCTCTTTCCACAGAGGGGACACATGTTGATGTAGAAGAGACATGAAGAAGAGGGGACACATGTTGATGTAGAAGAGACATGAAGAAGAGGGGACACATGTTGATGTAGAAGAGACATGAAGAAGAGGGGACACGTGTTGATGTAGAAGAGACATGAAGAAGAGGGGACACGTGTTGATGTAGAAGAGACATGGAAAATTAAATTAAATGAAATTACAATTCTGAATTCTTCAAAGCGTTAGAAATCTGAAAAACTAAACATTTTCGACTTTTTGTTTTTTAATCTGGAAAAAAAGTCTGAAATCTGTCAGAAACAAATTCAGACATTTCATATTTCTGAAAAGGAGGAGCACAGGTGGAGAGAGCACACAGACCTTAGCAGACGCCAGGAAGACACACACAACTCATTCATCAACTCGTGCATCTTGGTATTCGTAAACTCTCAATAAACCTCCAACTAATCTGCGTTCCAGGACATCATCTGTTATCTGATACGAGTTCCCTCACCTGCGTAATAATGGCAAACTAAACAGGAGATTGGAACAAACACGTTGCCATTATTTCATATGGTACACGATGTTTATACATTTACGCATAATTACACATTGCAGAATACACAACTCCACCCCTCAAAGACTGCAAGCACTACTATTTAGACTACGGTGCGTCCACACAGCAGCATTAGACGAATCTTCCACCGCTTCCAACGCTTCTCTGCCCATTGACTTTGAATGGGGATGACGTCACTTTGCCTCGCTTTTCACCCAACTGCATTGTGGGGGAGCGAAGCGAAGATTTCCAGGATTTCCAGGATTCAAAAGTTGAGCAATGTTCAACTTTTGAAGCTGAGCTGGAAGCGTCAGCCAATCAAATCCCGTTTATGCAAATCTGACAGTAGAAGCGCTAGCCAATCAAACCGCGTGTAAGCAGGGAGAACCAAACGAGAAATTACGGTAGCATATCACCCGGTTCTTTACGACCAGAACTATTAACGGGATACAAACCGGAGGAACCAGGCATGGAGGGAGGTGGCAGAGACAGTGGGTGGAACTGGTAGGTTTTCGCCTGTTTGGACGTACCGGCTATTTTACTAATACATATTTAGACTCTAAGTGTAAATGTGCACATTGACATTGAATGTCATCTCTACTACCTCTGCTTTCACCACTCTTATTTATTGTGTCTATGTCCTACTGCAGTGAGAGTTGCCAAATACATTTTGTTGTACTTTGTATGATGACAATACATATAAATTATATTCTATATGATATTTAAACTGTGTCTCTTCAAACACAAGCAAAGTCATTTTAAACCCGATGCATTAGGAAATAGCAGAACTGTAAATGCAGCAGTACTTTGTAGAACCTGCACAGACATATAAATGAATTACAGTCCTGGTCTTGCACACGTGTTTGAGCCGAGATCTGGTGATAAAGAATGAGCTTCCTGCGTCCTTCATTAACTCTTCTTCTGTGGTTTATTTGACTGAGACTTCACAGAGGAAACAAACCACAGAAATCAACTTTTTTTTCCGTAATGAGCAGACCTTAAGTAG
>CADEHL010001036.1:841261-1113761 GCA_902827135.1 Harpagifer antarcticus
CAGGAGGTTGAGTGTGTTTGTTTTGCTGATAGTGTAATCTGATTGGCTGACCTCCGCCCTGCTGGTTTTAGTTTGCAGACATCACTGAGAGTTAAAGGCCTTTAAAATATGTCCATGCTTAGGATTCCCCTTGTGTTATGTATTCAGTTATAACCATCATGACAAGATAAGATGTAATAATTTAGGCAGAAACATTATGATGTCATGACGTAAATGTTTTTAAATTCCCATTCTCACAACGTCAAAATATATGGTCAGCGTAAAGGGATAAAGAAATTCAACGTGTGTGAAATTCTTTGTAACATGTCTACCTGAATTCCTCAAAACCCCTTTGAGTGTAGAGTTTTCTTATATTATTTAATTTTGTGAAATGAAATGCTTCTAAGTCATAGCTTACAGTAAAGATTACTTTATGGTTACTTTTTTACTTTTGTTCCCGATTTTACAGCTAATTCCATCACATTTCCTTTTGCTTTCCAACTCTAGTTTGAATTCCTGCTTTTCTCTCACCTTCACACCCCCAACCCTGTCAGCAGTGCCTTGCTTTTCTCCAGTACTCTTCATCATCCATCTCAATCTGTCAGAGCGTCTCTCGTTGACAGTCCTGGTGCCTCCATGCTTCAAACCGCCCCCCACCCTCTGAGCAGAGAGGAAGCTGATACTCCTGATCCTTCCTCTGTCTGATTCTCTCTCAGCCTGTAGGATATTCTGGGGTCTAAATGAAAAATAAGCACAGTGCATGCTGGGAAAACATTCAGCTTCTGTTAGTGGATCTGCAGCTGTCGAGTTCTCACTGGGTTTCATATTTTTAACTTGGTGTCTGAAGAAAAGGAGCAGCTCGGAGAGGAGAAACAGACATACTCTTAAGTATAGAGGAAAGTGACTTGCATGAGAATTTCAATAAAAAGACAATAATCAAGAAACTCTCTCTGCGGGGAACTTGTAGCCTTTGAAGACCATTTACATGCACATAAACCTACGGAGCACACTACAGGAAGGGGGAAACCCCAAAAACATGTCTTTAATGTTACTTGTAAAGCACTTTGCCTTGTTCTTGAAATGGGACTTCAAACTCAAAGATAAATTAATTGGCTTTTCCATCAAAAAACATACTTTGATCGGCCTCAACATCATAAATCTTTGTCACAGTTTAATGTTACAGTTAATCACGTACAGACTGCGTTGTGTATTAAAACCCATTACAATATTTTACAGTTTTACTCCTTCATAACTTTGAGAAACTTCAAAAACATTTTCTTCCAATCGTCCATTTGACTTCAACCAAATCCCCCAAAAGATGTCTGTGCATGGCTTCTCCATCATTCCTCACAAGTGGAGGAAATGTTTACTGGAAATGTTTTGACCTCAGAGGCGTGTGGTGGGAGATGAGCGCTCTAACTCTTCATAATTATAATTCTGCACTAAAAGCTGGAATGTGGGTTTTGTCACATTAAGGACAGGCTTCTGAAAGTGGAGCATTCCTCGCCATGGCTGGATCAATCCCTCAAGGACTGTTTTTCCTGCGTCTAAACACACATAATATCATGTTCATTCCCAAGGACGAAGTGTTAGTTCAAAGAAGAGAAAGCTGTCAATAGGCTGGGATGTCCTTGTCTGTGAAAGCATCAAATGTCTGCTTTCAAAGACAGTATTAAAAAGTTTCTGTATTTACAATATAACACATTTTATGCTTCTATCTGTATTGCACTTTTGCTGCCAAAATCCTCGATCATATGTCACTGCGACGCCGTACACATATAAATCCTGCTGTGGACTTAAGTTCCCCTGGGAGTTAACCTAACACACATTTTCCAAATGATTTAGGGGCCCCAGACTGCAGGTTGTGATGAGTTTATGCAGACTGAGAGGGGGAGAGAGAAAAATGACGGAGCGGCGGTGTCATGTTTCTGTAAAAGCACTCCAGAGTTTCCTCGGGGCAGGAGGGCTTTCCTTTGTGTTGAGTTCAGAAACATTTGCATATGACCCTCCTCCTGCCTTCGGATTGGCCGGGGCTCCGCTAACATGTGGAAACACACATCCAAACTTTTCTCAGTTGGAGCCAAACTTTCCTGAGTGGAGGAGGATGGAGTGAGGCAGCAGCTGTATGAGTGAGTAACAGAGCAGGCAGAGAGAGGTGTAGGAACAGAGACAGGATGATATCTTAATTATAAGCTTCTATAATTGTCTCCTGACCAGACTGGAGGTTTCTTTTTCAGTTTGTTTTGGTTGTGGCTGAAAACTAAAGAAACATGAATTTGATAACCGTCTTATATGATGAGTGATACTCACAAACAGGACATTGTTAACTTCTATTTCAAAAGAAAAACGCTTTTGAAGTTATTCGAAATTTGAAACGATACACAAACTTTTTGTATTGGTTTGAAGGAATGTCAGTTTAGCAATTAGATGCAATAGATTGTTACTTCACATCATCATGCTGCTGGCTCTGCTTCTGGTTCTGAGTCTTTGCTCTGACGCTCGCTCCTCCGAGTCCACGTCTAAAACTATCCAGTACCGGGTTTGGGAGGAGCAGCCGACGGGAACTCGGGTCGGCCGTCTGGTGGATGACCTCCGGCAGAGAGATGAAGGCGGTCCTCTGGAGGATTTCCAGGTGGTGGAGCACGGAAAAGCCCTTCCCTTCTCCATCAGCACTCGAGACGGGGTCGTCACAACACAAGGCCGGCTGGACAGGGAGGAGCTGTGCAGCGGATCGGATCTGTGCGAGATGGCGTTTAGCGTCCTCTACAGGAAGGGCGGTGCTGTAAACTGCCTGCGAGTTCGCGTAGAGGTGATGGACCTGAATGACCACAGTCCCAGCTTCCCCAGCGCTTTACAGGAAGTGGAGATCTCAGAGACGGCTGGCCTCAGGATGCGGATCCCTTTGGACCGGGCCGTGGATCCTGACGCGGGGCCTAATAGCCTCCAAACATACTCGCTGTCCGTCAATCAACACTTCGCTCTGGATGTGACTGGTGGGGCAAAACAGGCGGAGCTGGTGGTGATCAAAGAACTGGACAGGGAGGTTCAGGCCACATTCGACCTGATGCTTGTTGCATATGATAAAGGGAACCCCCCAAGGTCCGGGAGCACCTTAGTACGTGTTAATATTCAGGATTCAAATGATAACAGCCCTGTGTTTGAGGACAGCACCCCTACTGTGGAGCTATCTGAGGATACAGCCCGTGGGACAATCATCATCAACCTCAAGGCCACGGATCCCGACCAGGGTGCCAATGGTCAAGTGGAATATTCGATAAGCAAACACACGAGTCCTTTGGTTAAGAAGCTCTTCTTTGTTGACCCAGAGACTGGAGCTGTGAGTATCAATGCTCCTTTAGACTACGAGGTCCAGCCCTCTTACGAAGTCATCATACAGGCCCGTGATCGTGGGCCCAATGCAATCCCCACACACTGCAAACTGCACGTGAAGCTGAGAGATGTGAACGACAACGCACCGAGGATACACATGAACTGGGCTCCAGCCAACTCACCTGTGGCGACTGTGCTGGAAGGAGCCAAAGAAGACACCTTCATCGCTCTGGTGATGGTTTCTGATGCAGATGCAAGAGAAAATGGCAAAGTGAGAGCGCACATTCAGCAAGGATCTGGGCCTTTTCGCCTTAAACATATCCAGGGTGACAGTTACATTATTGTTACCAATGGCACCCTGGACCGAGAAAAGGAGACACATTACAACATCACTGTCATCGCCCAGGATTACGGGGATCCCCCGCTGTTTTTCGTCAAACATCTGCTTGTCCATGTTCTGGACGAGAACGACAATGCCCCGGTGTTTTCCAACTCCCTCTATAAGGCGTCCTTCAAGGAAAACAACGTGGCGGGTTACCGCGCTCTCAAAGTTGAAGCCTACGATGTGGACTTAGAGTTCAGTGGAAGAGTGTCTTACTCCTTACGCAACTTAAATGAAGTGGAAATGAGCACAATACCCTTCTCCATCCACCAGACCAGTGGTGTCATAAGCGTCCAGAAGCCTCTAGACTTTGAGGAATCCCGCAGTTATACTTTAATGGTGGAGGCCATTGACCAGGGATATCCACCTCTCACCAGCACGGCTTCGGTCCAAATTGACATCCAAGATGTGAACGACAACTACCCAGTTATCAAAGAGCCAAAACCCAGAAACGGTGTTGCTTTTCTCAGTGTACCAGTCAATACAGACAAGGGGGAGATTGTGACGGAGCTGGGGAATGAAACGGAAGATGGATCCACACCTTTGCCGATTAATCGCTCAGTTGCAGAGGGGTTCGTTGGATTCCTTGCGTCCACCATAAAGGCCGAAGACCCAGACTCGGGGGTGAACGGACAACTCAGCTACCTCATCACTGATGAAAACCCTAATGGACTGTTCTTCTTGGACGAGGCTACAGGCCAGCTGTTTGTTAACACCACTAATGCTACTGAGCTAATTGGGAAAACCTTTAAAGTCAACATTGCTGTTTCTGACATGGGCACTCCTAGCCTGACAACCAAGGCAAGTCTAGAGGTGACTTTCATCAATCTTAAAGACCATCTGAAGAACTCCTCCCCTGGTAACAGAAGTCATCTCAGCTTCACTATGATGATGGCGATCTGTTTTGGTGGCACCTGTCTGCTGCTGCTGTTGGCTTTCGCTTTGGTGACGACCTTCTGCCGCCCCGAAAAACGTGATAGCCGGGCGTACAACTGCAGACAGGCCGAGTCCACCTACACCCGCCACCCTCGACGCCCCCGGGAGAACATCAGGAAGTCTGACATTCAGCTAATTCCCGTCATCAGAGGCCGAAAAGACGAGTATGATGATAGCGAATCCCAGCCACTGGCCCCGCCTCCAATGACGTCAGACGAGGAACAAACTGAGAGGCAGTATACCTTAACGCCATCAGTCTTAAATACAAGCTTCCATTCCCAAGGCTTCCCAGAAGGGGAGTCCACCCACCACTGCAAAACGCTCCGGAAACCTGGAAATATCGAACTTGATGGCACTTTGCCATTAACACCCGCCACATCGTACAGGACACTTCGGAAATCCAAGAACCCTTCTTCATCTTCTTCTTCGGTGTCGCATTCGAGCACCTTGAAGCGACCAACTCACGTTAAAGAAGAGGAGGCGCAGCAGAGTTCATCCACCCAGGCGACTCTCAGGAGGCCGAGGACTTCAGAGGGAAGAGGACCTGAAGCAGAACATCGACAGATGCTTAGAAACCTGGTTCGTCTGTCCATGGCCGCCTTCGGAGACTCCATCGAGCTTTCCTCAGCTTCCCCGGAAGTGCAGGTGAGAGGCAGAAACTTTCCTACAATCCCAGTACTAACCATTTATTATTGTAGCATGGTCCTTGTAACTTAATTAAGATACTCTTTGTTTCTTAATGTGGAAGTCATAGTTCAAAGTTAACTTGAGTGAATTGATCTCAATTTTAGATCAAAAGGCAAAGCAAGGCGAGCTTATTAATACAACAGTGCTTCAAAGCAAACATTTAAAAGCATGAAGTCTTAGTGCAAGATGAACAGAATCTCCAATTGCATTTAAAAACATTTATTAAAAAGTCAAGCTAAATTAGAATGAGACAGGTATAAACAGGGCCGTTTCTAGCTTTTTGGGGACCCTATGCAAGATGCTGTTTGGGGGCCCTAGTTTTGACAGTTTTTACACTACAATGGGGGGGATTCCGAAGCCTTCAAGATGATCTGTGGAGATGCATCAATCTGTTACACTTTAATAGGAAAACAGGCTAATTTCACAAAAACCAAGCAATTGAAAATTACAAAAAATGATATTAAAAAGGTAAACAATAAGGCTCCTTTATGTCAATAAATGCAAGAGATGCAGCATTTTCTCAACTATGTTTAATTTACATTTTTCATCTTCCTCAGACGTCACTCATTGGCTGACAGTCCAACAATGATTTGGACTTTATTACCCCAAAAACACAAGCCACAGCTTTGCTATCATTTCAGTTTAGTCGTGTTTATATCCTACGTTGGATTTGTAAGCATATAATGCTTCACCGAACACAGGAGGGGGCTTGGCTGTCCACAAATAAAGACGGCTCATTTTAATTCTCCCCAAATATATTGAGGCTGAACGTGAACTTTGAATTCTCTGCTCCCATCATAATCTTGGCGATCTTGTTAAAATTGTGAATGCAGAATTATAAATACTATGTAACTGGTTTGCAGTTAATACATTATCCCTTATTGTGGCCAAAACAAATTACATGTTATTCAATACAAAGTCTGAGAGTAGAAATGACTGCATTATACGGATTTGCAATACAGAGATAGAAAAAGTTGGTGCATGTACATTTTTAGGACTGCTTGTTGACGAAAAACTCAATTGGAAGCAGCATATAAATTATGTACAGACTAAACTGTCAAAAACAATAGGTATTTTGTATCATACTAAGAACATTCTTGAAGAAAAATACTCTTTATAACAGTCTATTTCTCCCTTACCTTTACTACTGCTCCGAAATATGGGGAAACACGTACTCAACAAATCTACAAAGAATAATAACATCCCAAAAAAAAGTATTACGAATAGTCTGTGGTGTTGGTAAATATGAATACACAACTCCCATATCTAAAAAAACTCAATATATTAAAATGTGTTGAGATAGTACAGCTTAAAACAGTACTGATTATGCTCAACATCTTCCATAACAAAATGCCTAATATCATTCAAAAGCAGTTCCAACCCACAGCGTGAACATATGAATGTAAAAAAGTCACTTGAAAATAAGTGTTCACAATGTTTATATGCAATTATGCATATATTATTATTATTCATTTGCCAAGTACCTATGTATATATTTATATATAGTATTTTAATTTCCAAAAAAAGATAGTGAAACTGCTATTGACATGTGCAGAAAATGACCCTATATCTAGTCTTCGTATATATATATATTAGGGCTGTCAGTCGATTAAAATAGTTAATCGCGATTAATCGCACATTTTTGATCTGTTCTAAATGTACCTTAGAGGGATATTTTTCAAGTTTTTAATACTCTTATCAACATATGAGTGGACAAATATGCTTTATGCAAATGTTTATTATCATTTGAACAGTGACAAATATTCTCATGAATATTAAACACAACAACCTCTGAACATTACAAATATTCGCCTCAATTCAACCTGGAACCTCTCTCATACAATACAATACAGTGTGTGTGTGTGTGTGTGTGTGTGTGTGTGTGTGTGTGCGCGTGCGTGCGTGCGTGTGTGTGTGTAGAGACACCGTGATGGATCATTGGAGCTATGTGCAACTCAAGGCATATGCTCGAACGGGAGCTGCCTGGACGCTGCAATCATGTTGCGTGCACTATCCGTGCTGACTTTTCGTGCAATGTCCCACTGTCTGGCTTCCTGCATAAAGTCAAGTGCTCGGCGCAGTTGTCGGCGAAATCTCGCTCCTCTGTTTTCATTTAAACAGCTCCTTATATCCGTTAGCGCAGCTAGCTAGCACCAGATGCTAACAACAACAATACACGTAAGGTCTCTCTCTCGCTCGCTCGCGCCACACATACACACACCCTCCCGGTCCTCCCGATGGCCAGTCGGTGCCTGCCGGTGAGCGTGGAAGTGTGGTCTGCCACAAGCAGGCGGCAGGAGCGGGCTGTCAGCATCAGCTTGTAGATGGTATTTTTAAACTCGCGTTAATCGCGTTTTTTTTTTTGCGTTAACGCGTTATTAACGGATGATGCAAAACAAATTTATTTCAGCTTGGGGCCCCCTAGTAGCCGCGGGGGCCCTATGCCCCCGCATAGTCCGCCTATAGGAAGAAACGGCCCTGGGTATAAAATACATGAATACAAGTTCACATGCAGTTTATGAAATGAATTCATTGATTCTCCAGAAGTGCAGGGGAGATGCAGTAATTTACTTCTTTCCTACAATCCCAGTACTAAACATGTATTACTGTTGCTTGGTCCTTGTAAGTTAATTAGGATAATCTTTGTTTCTTAATGTGGAAGTCATGTGTGCAAAGTTAACTTCATTAAGTGATCATTATTTTACGTCGAAAGGCAGAGAGAGCTAGGCAAGTTTATTTATTACGCACATTCAAACAGTGAGGTAAATCAAAGTGCTTCACAAAAACATTTAATTGTATAAGTGCAAAAGGGACATTTTATACAATTACATTTAAAAACATTGCTTAATAAGCCAGGCTACAATACAATAAGACAGTTATAAAATACAGGAACACAAGTTAACGTGCAGTTTGTGGAATTCATAGTTATTTGCAGCGGTGGAAAATAACGAAGTACATTTACCTTTCATTTTATAGTACGTTAGAATTCTGCTCTACTACATCTTGGAAGCAAATGTTGTACTTTGTACTTCTATGTATTATATTTACTTTACAATTTATTTAGTAATAATTACTTAATAGATTCAGAAAATGACAAACAATACTTTTGGTATGGATTAAACATTATATTGAAGTAACTAAAACCATGAGTGTGTTAACAGGAAAGGAATTGGCATTATTTTGCTAAGAAGTTATTTGTTACTTTTACTCCTAATACTTTAAATATAATATAAAAATGTTTCCGAATCACACGTAAATACTCTTACTTAAGTATCACTCTCAATGCAGTACTTTTACTTGAAAATGTGTTTACAGTCCGGATCCACCACTGGTTATTTGAGTCTCAGCCTTGTTTTAAAAGAAGTGAGAGTAGGCATTAACACTGAAGTTGAAAATAACTTAAATGCAAGTTTGTCAAACATACCCATTTAAATATCATTAATAATTTAAATAAACTTGCAGCATGATAGCGTCAACATTAAGGCTAATGCGCTACTGCTGCTGGCTCTCATTTAAACGCCATTTAAACGTGTGATCACATTTATTTCAACATGTGCTTACAGTTAATGTTGAAGTAATTAAGTCTCCCCCTGCAGGCTCTGAGATTAATCTGAAGTGAAGTCCATTAGAGAGTAAGAGCCTCCCCCACCTAACGCACACACACACACACACACACACACACACACCACACACACACACACACACACACACACACACACACACACACACACACACACACACACACACACACACACACACACAGACACACACACACACACACACACACACACACACATACACACACACACACACACACATACCACATCACTTCAGGGGACATTTCATTGACTAACATGCATTTCCTGGAGACTTATCCTAACCTTAACCATAACCAGCACATGCCTAACCCGAACCCTTACCCTTACCCTAGTCCTAAACCTAACCAAGTCTTCACCCTAAAATGAATGATTCTCCTTATGGGGACCTCCAATTTGTCCCCATAAGGGAGGCGAGTCCCCACACGTGACTGTGTAAACAGATTTAGGTCCCCACAAGTATAGTAATGCTAGGCCACACACACACACGCACACACACACACACACACACACACACACGCACAACTTCCATTACCCCAGCAGCCTTTCTGCTTTTTCAATCTCCTGTATGAGACAGCCGAGTGTAGGTGTGTTTGTGTGTGTGTGTGTGTGTGTGTGTGTGTGTGTGTGTGTGTGTGTGTGTGTGTATAACTAGCTGATGGATGTCCAAAAAGGCAGTGGGTTTATTCAGGTGCTCATGTGTCACAGACAGTAATCCCCCCCCCCAGAAACTCTGACAGTCCTTTTTACAGAATATCAGATTCACATTGAAACCAGGAGAGGGGAGGGGGGGGCTCCTCTTAGACTCTGCTGGATGAGGCGAGCCAAAGTAAGCTGTGATGTGTTTGTAGTGTAAGCTAACACCGCTCTGACACGCCGCTCCGTCACTTACAAATGACCCAAAAATCACTTTTACTTAGGCTGAGCTGCTGCGAGTCGAGAGGAAAGAGGAAAACCGCTCGGGCTAAAAACAGAACCTCTGAGGGGAGCAGGATGTACAGCGCTGTCGGTACAAAGATTTAACCTTTAGAGCAAAACACAATAGTTTTACCAAATGGAGCTTCATTAATCAACTGGTGGTTAAATGCGTGGTTAGAGGATTAAAGAGGGACCCAGCGCTTCATATGTAAAGCTCATGTAGAGGCAGACATCTGTCTTCATACACTGCAGTAGTTGGTCACATTAGATAATAAGGTCAACAAGTAAATGTGACTTTCATTTGACTTGTGTTCAGAGGAATGTGGATTGAATCAGGATCATTTTACTGACATGCTGAGTGTTGTGTAATACTTGTTAAACTAAAGAATGGAAAGAATAGTGGACTGAAGAATACAAGAGTTAGTAACTCAATAAGTAGGTAAGCAAGGAGACAAGTAGGTAAGCAAGTAAGTAAGCAAGCAAGTAAGCAAATAAGCAAGTAAGAAGGCATTAAGAAAATAATAAGTCAGTTTGGAAGTAAGCAAGGAGACAAGTGAGTAAGGAATAAAGTAGGCAAGTTAGTAAGTCAATAAGTAAGGAAATAAGTAGGTAAGCAGTTTTTAAACACACAGTTACAAAGAGCTTCACAAACATAAAGAATAATGGACAAACTTAAATGACTAAAATCAACAGGGAGGCGTGTGGTGCAGTGGGCTGTGCGTTGGTGTTCGGAACAGGTTCAAACCCCACTGCAGTCAGCATGTCGTTGTGTCCCTGAGACACTTCACCTCAAAGTGCTCCTGTGGGGATTGTCCACAGTATTGAGTATGTAAGTCGCTTTGGATTAAAGTGTCTAACATGTAATGTAACAGGGATGGTGATAATATTCCTTCAATAATACAACAAACAAGAGCATACTTTTATACATATTTCATCACAATTAGGCAGTACATATAATTATCTTAAGGGTTCTTGCTTAAGGGGTTCTACCTTCACTCCAATATAAATGTAATTATTGACTTAAAGATTAATGATGACGGTATAACAATCCAATTTCCCCCAGTATTTATCCCCCTCTTCTTTATTATTCATCTATTTTCTGAGCTGACAGAATTGATTTCCTTAAGAGGAGTAAAGGAGGGTGGGGTTTCTCTGGAGCCAGCTTATTGTAGTAGTGTTTTAAACTTTCAGCCATAATCAGTTACAAAAGGTGTAGGCTACGTATCGCTTCATTTTAGACCATTAGGGATATTTCCAACGTACAAAAAGGTAGAGGACACGTCTTGTTAAAACTCAGACCCGCGTCACAGAGGGCAAAGGTCACCGCTAACGCCCAGCAGGCCGGGCAAAGAGCTCGGGCCACATTCCAACGTGAATCCCATCACGGAAAGGAAGAGGCCTTTTTCTTTTTACCCAGCATCCTCCTCTCCTCTGCCTCCCAGTAGTCGGCCCAGTTGGCACTCTAGGCGCCTGGGAGGAGGGGGATTTATTGTTCACCTCCACCTACACACACACACACACACACACACACACACACACACACACACACACCTCCTCCACTCCATATTTCAGCGTCCGTCCAATAGAGGAAACTGGCCAGAGAAGAATAGGCTTTTACGTAGAAGCCATTTCCTCTCGCTGCAGCAGCATGCACGTGAAAAAACACACAAATGTCATGGCTAAAACAAAGTAATATATTAGCGTGCAAGGACACACACACATACACACACACACACACTCTCACACACACACACACACACACACACACACACACACACACACACACACACATGCATGCTTACTTTACCCAGTGTGTGTGTTTCCTCCCCTGTGTGCAGTGTGTATCCGCTGTATAACAGAGCTGTCAGCAGAAAGCTCTTTGCAGTGAGACGGACGCAGAAGCTTAGTTCTCACACTGTGCAACTAAAGAAAATGTTAGTTCACTTTCTACCTGCACCCACTGTTTAACCAGCTAAACCAACACAAACACACACTCAGGGTTTCAGAGTCATGCAGGCAAAACATCTAAGGAGAGGATTAGTCCTATGGAGCTACAAAGTGTTAGGTTCATTCAAATCTGTTATACCATCAGTTTAGGATAAGCTTTTGATATTTACCTAAGGTTAAGAAAAGCTCAAACCTTTGTCAAACTTTGATTGGTCTGTCCTGTAAAGTGAGCCTTTACTTTGCATGTGTATATTTAGTTATTGTCATTTTAGAAATATCCTAATTCTTCTACGGCTGAAAAATAGCATCTTGGCTAACTGTGGCACATTTACAGCAGACATCTTTATTAATGTGCACTAACCATGTATCATTTAAAGTCTTCTAAAGTGTTGTTTTACGACATAAAATACATCAGTAAATTCTTTAAAAAAAGGCTGTTGCTAACAAGTGTCTAAATGAGACGACTGAACATCATCATGCCCTTCATTAGCCACCTTTAGCTTAGCGGTGGTGACGTGAAGTCATGTGACCGTGCTGTAGTTCCTTTATAGCCCAACATTAGCCACCTTTAGCTTAGCGATGGTGACATGAAGTCCTGTGACCGTGCTGTAGTTCCTTTATAGCCCAACATTAGCCACCTTTAGCTTAGCGGTGGTGACGTGAAGTCATGTGACCGTGCTGTAGTTCCTTTATAGCCCAACATTAGCCACCTTTAGCTTAGCGGTGGTGACGTGAAGTCATGTGACCGTGCTGTAGTTCCTTTATAGCCCAACATTTGCCACCTTTAGCTTAGCGGTGGTGACGTGAAGTCATGTGACCGTGCTGTAGTCAGGGTTTGTACGGGTGCTGGAAATCCTTGAAAATGCTTGAAATGTTACGAGTTGTTTTCAAGGTTTGAAAAGTGCTTGAATTTTTGGAATGGTGCTTGAATTTGGGATAAAGTGCTTGAAATTGTAAATGCTTTACTTCGCTTTTTAGATTAAAAGAAAATAAAGATGTCGGAGCGCACTTAATTGCTTCGCTTTTACATAAACAGATCCGCTCCGGCCTTCCTGCGCTATGCGCGTGACCTGCAAGTGTTTTTGTTACGTGTGACCTGGGCATTCTGGTGAGTGTGATAGATGACAGTATGCCAGGAGGTTGCAGTTTCAACGAGCGTTGGCTAGCAGAAGACAAATGGCTAAGACCAGGGTCAAGCCCACGAGTAGCCTCCTACCCTAAAAAAATAATTTCAGTTGTTCACGATGTTAGAGTCTGCGCTGACGAGCCACATGAAAGGTACGCTGTAGTAGAGCATTTTGGATTTGGACGAAACATAACGTTGCATGTTTCGTTTGTTTAAGCTAGCGTTAGCGAGCTGAATAGCGAACTCGATTGAGGGATAATAATAATAATTGCAGGGGACAATCATTTCAGAGGAGCATACCTATGTTAATATGTGCGTTACAGTCACCATCCTGTGGTGGATGAAGCACTCACTGGTGTAATTCAACCCAGTCTCACGGCATTTCGTGTTATAGTCACGAAATATAATTTTCATCATGGAAGTGGATTATTACAATTATTATTAACTGTGTCTGTAGACTACAACACAACAAAATAGGAAATGTTTAACAACAATAAACACAATTTAAACAGACACAAAAATAAAACATTTAACTACGTAGCCTACTTACTTTCTTGTAGAAGTACAAATGTCCAGGATGCCCGAATCAATAACAAAACTGCAGACGGACCCAGTGGAAACTAGGGGTAATACAGCGGCATTATTGCGTCAAAAACTTATAGAAATTAAGGAGTACAAAGAAATAATATAAACACGACTAAACTGAATGATAGCAAAGCTGTGGCTTGTGTTTTTGGGGTAATAAAGTCCAAATCATTGTTGGGTTGTCAGCCAATGAGTGACGTCTGAGGAAGATGAAAAATGTAAATTAAACATTGTTGAGAAAAAGCTGCATCTCTTGCATTTATTGACATAGAGGAGCCTTATTGTTTACCTTTTTAATATAATTTTTTGTAATGTTCAATTGCTTGGTTTTCGTGAAATTAGCCTGTTTTCCTATTAAAGTGTAACAGATTGATGCATCTCCACAGATCATCTTAAAGGCTTCGGAATCCCCCCCATTGTAGTGTAAAAACTGTAAAAACTACGGCCCCCAAACAGCATCTTGCATAGGGCCCCCAAAAAGCTAGAAACGGCCCTGAGGGCTACATACATTAGAAGGTCCAGGATGAACATGCACATTGCCCGATATCATCAGTAGTAATACAATCAGAGCACGGCCAAGAGCTAGCAGTGAGTCACAATGCTTAGATTGTTTTGTGTACACATTGACAGTGGAATGTAGCGTAATCATCTTGTGTAGAGACCTCATAATCACACATGATGGTAGTGGCGGTTCGCATTTGTTATGTGCAGGAGGGGGTAGGGAGGCGGCGAATAACGCAAGGAAAAAGCAGTACAGTTTGGGATTAGCCATTGTTAGTCCAGTGAAGGTTGGAAGCAGCACTCACTCTGAGGTCAACAGTCCTTGGTTGTCCAAGTCCTTGGTTGTTTATAGCATAAAGAACATCTGATTTAATGTGAAGTAGGGAACTAATCATTTGAGTATAAGTATGTGTATATAAATATGTAATGTACAACAGCTGTAAGATGCTTGAAAAGCTTGAAAATGCACCTTGAAAATGCTTGAAAAGTGCTTCAATTTGACTTTGGAAAAGGTGTAAGAACCCTGTGTAGTTCCTTTATAGCCCAACATTATCTTTTAACTGTGTTTTAGCCCTTGTGCTGCTCACACTATTATTACTTCACGTCATCCCTGCACCGCTCTATAAACTATTAAATAATGTATCTTCAGATAAAGTCATGACTCTAACCCTCCTCTTCCTCTCCTCTCCTCCTGCAGCAGATCTCCCAGCTCCTCTCTCTCCTCCGGCAGGGTCAGCTGCAGCCTCGGACCAACTTCAGAGGAAACAAATACTCTCACCGCAACGGCAGGTCAGTCCCCTCACCCTCCTCTTGCTCATGAGGATCTTTACTCAATATAAAACCTTCATCCCCCTCCTGTAATGTGGTGAGTCCGACCTCACTCTGTCTCATGTGGTCTGAGGAATGAAAACATTAAGAGAGATGCTCAGTGGCGGCGCCAGAGATTTTCTCTAGGGGATGCTGTGGGATAGCTTGACGTTTCATATAGGGTGCTCAAACATTAAGGGTTTCCCATTAATGCACCAGTGCTACAGTTGAATTTTCTACTGCAACACTCCCCACACACACACACACACGCACACGCACACACACACACACACACACACACACACACACGCTTATAGGTGTAAGCAGGGGTAAAGTGCTATTTTTACAAGTGGGGAGTGGACCTCACGTCCTCTAGGAGGGTCCTCACCTCCTTTAGTGGGGTCCGGGGGCATGCTCCCCCGGGAAGATTTTAAATATTGAAGTTAAAAGCATCAATCTGGTGCACTTTGAGAGCAACATTAAGAGATCTATGGATACATCTCTTATCACCCATATGAAACAGAACTGTAAACAGATTTTCTATTTCTTCAAAGACATTTTACAAATCACTCCCCTTTTAAAACAAACCGTTTGAGACCCACTGAGATAACTAGACTAAAGTTAACTATGTAAACACTGAGAGTCCTTTACTTCACCTGAGGTTCTCCCTCCACCTTGTTGTTGAAAAAGCTCCTTATACCCGTTAGCTTGGCTAGCTAGCACCAGATGCTAACCACAACGATCTCCGGTAGATACCCACCGGTGCGCTCTCTCTCTCTCTCGCTCGCGCACGCACACAAAATGGCTCGTGCCACACACACACAGAGCAGAGCTTGAATGAAACACAGAGACCCAAAAGTAAGCTACTTGTATTCAGGAGGCTATGCTATTATGTGCAGAATCCCTCTCGCTTTCAGGTGGTTTTGATTGAGTGTCCACACGTGGACGTTTAAGGACTAAAAAACGATCAATTTTTCACTTTGTCTGGAGATGCTGGGTTTGCGGTTTTTCACCACACTTCAAGATGTTGTTTCCTAGCAGATTTGACGCCAGAAATTCCCGCTTTCTTACAATCTTCTCCAGTCAGTTCCCTAACAAGGGTCACTTAACACAACCACAGTCTCTTCCACTTGACTTCACACAGGCTGAAACCCTCAAAAAGACCTTGATGTGGATTCTTCCCTCCTCTTTTCCATCACTCTCTTCCTCTGCCAGCTGCAGGTTTCTGTGATCTCTGCTGCGCTCGCTGATCAAAACCCTCTGATAGCAGGACACACATTAAAGGGGAATGCCACCTATTTTAAAGACTCACAGATGTTTATTTCCTGAACCAGGACAGGTTGTTTTTGAAGAATCAGGAATGTAGATAGAGAGGCAAAGTCCCTTCCCTTCCAGTGTCTGAAATGGGACCTGACTTTAGGGTAAATATCAAGAAAGATGAAGAAAGAGTGACAACAAGTATATCAAATAATCCTTTATCAGTTTTTCATTTATTGTGACTTGTAATGTTTTTGTTTTTGTCACCTGCCTTAAAAGTCACCATACACAGTAATTAAAAAACTGATAAAGGATAATTTGATCTTTTCTTATTTATCACTTAGCAATTTAGTTAACTGCAGCATTTTCACATCAAGTATTTTACACTGATGTTCAGTAAGTTGCACTTAAACAAACGAATAAAGACAGACAGACTGAGCATCCAATTCGACCAACTCTAGCTAGCAGAGTTACTTAGCTCTGTTCCACATATTAATGTAACACAATCTTACACGATGTGTTTTACAATTTAGGAGTATCTCTTTAATCACAAAATCATCTTGAATCTTATATTGATGAACATCATACAACGTACATGTCTCTCATACCGTAAGCTAAGGAAGGAAGTAAGCAAGTAAGTAAGAAAGCAAGTAAGTAAGTAAAGTAAGCAAATAACTAAGTTAGTAAGTAAGTAAATGAGTAAGTAAGTAAGTTAGTAAGCAAGTCAGTAAGTAAGTAAGGAAGGAAGGAAGAAATAAATGAAGTAAGCAAGTCAGTAAGTAAGGAAGGAAGGAAGAAATAAATTAAGTAAGCAAGTAAGTAAGCAAATAAGTAAGGTAGGAGGTAAGCAAGCAAGTACGTTTGGAAGTAATTAAGTAAGTAAGTAAATAAGTAAGCAATTAAGTAAGTAAGTAAGTAGACAAGGAAACAAGTAAGTAAGTATATGTTTGTAAGTAAGCAAGGAGACAAGTAAGTAAGCAAGTCAGAAAGAAAGTAAGTTAGAAAGTAAGCAGGCAAGTAAGTAAGTTAGCTATATATATATAGCTATAAGTAAGCTATATTTTTCCTCAATGTGGTCCACTCTGTTGCCGTGGTGACAGACTGATGGACGTCTTCCTCAGAGTCTCTGACCCACTGACCAGCTGCCACTGAAATAACAGCAACAGACCAACAGGACGCAAAGTAAAAAACCCAATGTCACAGGAAGAGTGTCTCATAACCCCCGCGTGAGTGTGTGTGTGTGTGTGTGTGTGTGTGTGTGTGTGTGTGTGTGTGTGTGTGTGTGTGTGTGTGTGTGTGTGTGTGTGTGTGTGTGTGTGAGGCAGGTTACAGCAGCTATCTGTGAGTGATTCAGAGTGTCTGACAGGAAGCAGCTACCTCAGCGTTATGATACCGATGAGATTAGATCTGACATCACCTTGATACAAACAGGGCTCTGTGTCACTTTAACACACACCTTATTGGGCCTCAGATCAGCAACCACTCATACACATCATGGGATCACCTGCAACCAGTATGAATCATCTGTGTAGGCATTGTGGAAGCGCTGACATCAGATCAGATAGAGCTCAAGTTGTTTCAGAAGTCCATCCTTAAAGAGTTTCATTTAATCAACTTAATATGTTATTAATTATAAAACACCACTGTATAAATGGTATTACAATGGACACATGTCGACTTACTTTAACTCAAACATATTTCAATTTTATTTAGTACTTTATTTAATATTTTACCAAGTTCCACACTTCCACCAAGTTCCACACTTCCACCTAGTTACACACTTCCACCAAGTTACACACTTCCACCAAGTTCCACACTTCCACCAAGTTACACACTTCCACCTAGTTACACACTTCCACCAAGTTACACACTTCCACCAAGTTACACACTTCCACCTAGTTACACACTTCCACCAAGTTACACACTTCCACCAAGTTCCACACTTCCACCAAGTTACACACTTCCACCTAGTTACACACTTCCACCAAGTTACACACTTCCACCAGGTTCCACACTTCCACCAGGTTCCACACTTCCACCAAGTTCCATACTTCCACCAGGTTCCACACTTCCACCAAGTTCCACACTTCCACCAAGTTACACACTTCCACCTAGTTACACACTTCCACCAAGTTCCACACTTCCACCAAGTTACACACTTCCACCAAGTTCCACACTTCCACCAGGTTCCACACTTCCACCAGGTTACACACTTCCACCAAGTTCCACACTTCCACCAAGTTACACACTTCCACCAAGTTACACACTTCCACCAAGTTCCACACTTCCACCAAGTTCCACACTTCCACCAAGTTACACACTTCCACCAAGTTACACACTTCCACCATGTTCCACACTTCCACCAAGTTACACACTTCCACCATGTTCCACACTTCCACCAAGTTACACACTTCCACCAAGTTACGCACTTCCACCAAGTTACACACTTCCACCAAGTTACACACTTCCACCAAGTTACGCACTTCCACCAAGTTACACACTTCCACCAAGTTACGCACTTCCACCATGTTCCACACTTCCACCAAGTTACGCACTTCCACCAAGTTACACACTTCCACCATGTTCCACACTTCCACCAAGTTACGCACTTCCACCAAGTTACACACTTCCACCAAGTTACGCACTTCCACCAAGTTACACACTTCCACCAAGTTACGCACTTCCACCAAGTTACGCACTTCCACCAAGTTACACACTTCCACCAAGTTACGCACTTCCACCATGTTCCACACTTCCACCAGGTTCCACACTTCCACCAAGTTACGCACTTCCACCAAGTTACGCACTTCCACCAAGTTCCACACTTCCACCAAGTTACACACTTCCACCTAGTTACACACTTCCACCTAGTTACACACTTCCACCAAGTTACACACTTCCACCAGGTTCCACACTTCCACCAAGTTCCACACTTCCACCAAGTTACACACTTTCACCAAGTTCCACACTTCCACCAAGTTACACACTTCCACCAAGTTACACACTTCCACCAAGTTACACACTTCCACCAAGTTACTTCCACCAAGTTACACACTTCCACCATGTTCCACACTTCCACCAGGTTCCACACTTCCACCATGTTACACACTTCCACCATGTTCCACACTTCCACCAAGTTCCACACTTCCACCATGTTACACACTTCCACCAAGTTCCACACTTCCACCAAGTTACACACTTCCACCAAGTTACACACTTCCACCTAGTTACACACTTCCACCAAGTTACACACTTCCACCAGGTTCCACACTTCCACCAAGTTCCACACTTCCACCAGGTTCCACACTTCCACCATGTTCCACACTTCCACCAAGTTCCACACTTCCACCAAGTTCCGCACTTCCACCAAGTTACGCACTTCCACCAAGTTACACACTTCCACCAAGTTACACACTTCCACCAAGTTACACACTTCCACCAAGTTACGCACTTCCACCAGGTTCCACACTTCCACCAAGTTACACACTTCCACCAAGTTCCACACTTCCACCAGGTTACACACTTCCACCAAGTTCCACACTTCCACCAAGTTCCACACTTCCACCAAGTTACACACTTCCACCAAGTTCCACACTTCCACCAAGTTACACACTTCCACCAAGTTCCACACTTCCACCAAGTTCCACACTTCCACCAAGTTCCACACTTCCACCAAGTTACACACTTCCACCAAGTTACACACTTCCACCTAGTTCCACACTTCCACCAAGTTCCACACTTCCACCAGGTTCCACACTTCCACCAAGTTACACACTTCCACCAAGTTACACACTTCCACCAGGTTCCACACTTCCACCAAGTTCCACACTTCCACCAAGTTCCACACTTCCACCAAGTTCCACACTTCCACCAAGTTCCACACTTCCACCAAGTTCGATGGAAATGCAATGGGTAGTTGTTCTGTTTTCCTGCTGATGAACCAACACACCAAACAGGCAACAACCTCCTCCTCTGAGATAATAATCACCTCGAAGTCGGATGAGATTTCAATCTTGAATCCGGGAATAAGATCAGGTGTTTGTTTCGGAGTGACTTACTCATCTGTGAGCTCGTCTTTATCTGACGGCCACTTCCTGTCTGAGCCTGCCTCCAGATCTACAGGTGTGTGTGTGTGTGTGCGTGTGTGTGTGTGGTTGGTTATCAATGGATTTGTCATCTGAAGCCTCAGGAAGTTTATCTCCGTCTTATCTGTCTCGAGCAAACCTCTGTTTCTGATCTCAGGATTTACACCGGAGTCCCGTCTGCTTTTCGATTCAGATTCAAGTTTCTGGGAAGAAACATTATACGTGTCAAAAAGGATTGTGGGAAATCAAATGGCCATGAAGTTTCTTCTCATCAAAACCGTTGGATAAATAACACGTTTTTCCCAAGGTTTTCTCAAACTGTCATATCTTAAAACACAACCCTATTGATGTTCCTAAACACATGTCTAAGGAAAGAGGCTTTTTACAAGTTAGGGAAACCCATAACTTATTCTTAAACTTGTGATTTTGGGATATAATATATCAAGAAACCTGACACTTGACTCTATTGATCTTATTTCATCGTCCGTCAGTTACTCGATAAGCGGCTGAAAATGTCAAACGTTTACGGCAACTTTATTTCAAAGCAAACGCAACAAGTATGGTGTCGATCTGACTGTCTGACTAAGGTTTTAGAAGTGTTACTTATCTCTTCTGTGTCAGTATGTTGGGGTGTGGTCTTGTGCCTGATAGTCGTGTGTGTGTGTGTGTGTGTGTTTTTCTGCAGATATGGAGGTCAGGACTGTTCTGATTGGCAGAGCACCAAAGACAGCGGACACGGTGAGAGCGAGGCTGGAGACGTCGACTGGGAACCGGGAAGAGACTCTCCCGTAGACCCCCAGCTGGAGGAGGGCCTCAACCACCTGCTCAACAACGCAGGTAAACACACACACACACACACTTTGATGCACTGATCAAACATGACGATGGCTAGCATTATGTCCTTGTCACTTCAATTTTTAATTGCATTGATCTTTGAACTTTTCACAAAGTTACACTTGGTAACGTGCAGATAATCTTGGAGGGTTGTACGGGAATGGTCGAAAAATAACACAAAGAAAATCACCTAAATATATACAGAGTTACAGAAGATAACGTACGAAGTAACATACGGGGAGTAATGGAGAAATATAGATTCATAATAATGTTTGTCACCAAAGATAAGTAAGAATCACCTGACTGATGGTTGAGACAAACACTACTCTTACTAAACTCTATTTTCTGACTCTGTAAACTGAGCTGGTGTCACTGAGTTTATCCTCCCAGTGAAACGCTTTGATTCTTCAGGACAAAAGCAGCTGATCTTTGACCCCTGCAGAAAAACACACACTGGTCACTTTTCAATGGACTCACACTGACACATGTAGAAAACAGGAAGACAGCAGGAAATAACACAGAGGCAGGTTTTACTTCCACATCCACATCCACCCACACACTCATCTGCTGTTGTTCTTTCACTCATCATGTTGATACTGCTGCTAAACGTGGACTGGTTTGTTTAAAGAGAATGGAAGGAGGTTACAGTGGTTCATGTAAGAAATGATGTGTAGCGAGGCAGTCATTGATAAAAAAGGACATCGGGATCCTGATCGCCCTGAAGGGGTTTTTCCCGCTAAGAAAAAAGTCTAGCAAAAAGTACGTTCCACTTAATTTCCTAATCTCCACATACATACAAATAAATATCAAAAAAGTAGTCCCCTGTGTTTTCTGATGGACGAAAACTATTTCTTGTTGTCCACAGCCAACGTTAAATAGACCAGACTTCTAGTATGGTCCATTGATCCTCCTTAGCAACGGTCTGTTCACCTTAGCAACGGTCTGTTAGCGGAAATCTACTTGAGCAGGTCTCCCTTGAAAAAGAGATCAATGATCTCAATGGGATTTATCTGTCTAAATAAAGGTTTGAAATGAAATGAAATGAACAGACCTCCGGAATGTCCAAATTGACCAATCAGAATCCAGTATTCGACCAAGCCGTGTAATAATGAAAGCTATCTTAGTGGTTGATTGCACTTATTGTAATTCACTTTGGATAAAAGTGTCAACGAAATGTAATCGATTGTAAGATAAACGAGTCATTCATTATTATTTGTCTTCCGGGGCTGTAGCCTTGCCCTTATTTGGTGCCATTTAAAGTCATGGTTTGAGGTACCAGTCACACCAGCATTAATAGTAGTAATGTATACTGGTCAAAGATAATGGTCATGGTCTTAAAAATAAATTCTAAAAGTCTCAATAAGAAGTTAAAGCTGCCAAACATCAGACAGACTTAATGCTCATTGTTTAGCTGGAATTCCACCATGTAGTGTGTGTGTGTATGTGTGTGTGTGTGTGTGTGTGTGTGTGTGTGTGTGTGTGTGTGTGTGTGTGTGTGTGTGTGTGTGTGTGTGTGTGTGTGTGTGTGTGTGTGTGTGTCTGAGTGAGTGTCAAACAGTTTCTTCCTGCTATTGTAGAGTTCTGAGCCCGGGGGCGAGTGGAGGGGTTTACCGGCTGATGATAGAGCGAACTGCACTTTATGGCAGGAGAGAGAGACACACATAAAGAGTGTGTGGGAGTGTGTGTGTGTATGTATGTGTGTGTGTGTGTATGTGATGCTTGACTCACCTCCACGCTGCAGGCTGTGCTATCAGTGTAACTCACACCAGAGACCTTTGACAGTGTGTGTGTGTGTGTGTGTGTGTGTGTGTGTTTGATGAAGCCGTCAAAGCGTTACACATTCCTCTCTATTACATGTGTGTCCTGTAACTACTTTTTGAAGGACTGCTGTGATGAATCACACCAACATAAACCGGTCTCTTTGTCTGAAGATGATATTACAGGTGTTGAGTGTGACTGTGTGTGTGTGTGTGTGTGTGTGTGTGTGTGTGTGTGTGTGTGTGTGTGTGTGTGTGTTTCTCAGATGTGACAACTCGGGTCGTTCCTATCCTGGCTATTGTTACGTTTAGGATGGTGTCATGTGAACTACATTTTAACACCTCCCTTTGCACGTGATGTTGTTTTTAGTTTGATGTCAAATAGACAAAAACCCTCAGGTTAGTGTGTTTGTGTATGTGCATGTGTGTGTGTGTGTGTGTGTGTGTGTGTGTGTTTGTGTGTGTATGTGTGTGTGTGTGTGTGTGTGTTTGTTTGTGTGTATGTACCTGTAGGTAGATTTGGTTTATAGTTAAAGAGGACTATCACCAGCACTATCCTAGTACTCGATCAGTAGATGTATTTCTATTAGTAGAGCATTTGGGGCACTTAATGCGATGGACGAGTCTGACGTGTGTGATAAGAGTAGCTTTAATTAAAACAAATTCAAATTTAAGCACATTTGTTGAATTAAGATATCACAATCAGTTCCAGATTTACAACATGTCTTTATCCGACCTAATTTGCTTCAATCAACCTTTTTTTCCGTTAAAAACTCATTTTAACTGATGTCAAAAATTCTTGAGATATATTGATTAAAGCTGATTTAATGAAAACAATTGATCAATCAATACTCAAATGGGATTGTTTACAATAAGAGGAAGTCTTCTCCTTCCACGTTCTGTATTTATGTTTGGAATAAAGTAGAACTGGATGATTTTCCGTGCAAATCGAAGTAACATTTAAGGCTAACATCTCTGGATACATTAGATAAAGGTAGCACAGTACGTATAACTGTATATGACAGGACACTGCCATCTGATATCTGTCTTTCTGTTCTTCAGCGATGCACACTGTGAATGTATGCACCAAAGATTTAAGGAGGAGGGTTTAGTTTACAGGTTAAACAGTTCAGTGTTTCACCTCTGAGGATCTGAAACTGGATGCGTTTGGAACTGAGAGAGAATTTCATGTTTGGTAAAATCCTGCACGGACAAAAGGAGGAAAGAGGAGGAGGGTTAACTGAGAGGGCGGTCTGTGCCACCGTGTGTGTGTGTGTGTGTGTGTATGTGTGTGTGTGTGTGTGTGTGTGTGTGTGTGTGTGTGAGAGAGAGAGTTAATTCCCCTCATCTGGTTGTGGTTAGATGAAGGGGTCCGCAGCAGGCTGATCAATCGCAGCTGAGTTTAACGTTTACTCTCCGCTTCATTCATCTGATAGAATTAATCACTGCTTACTTACATTTACTTTCAACATCAAGTCAAAATGTGCTTTGACGTCGAGAATTATCTAAATATTTAGTATTTACTAAAACTGGGGATCAGTGTGTTATTGTTTGAGTGATTCAGGATCTTACCACCTTGTTATCAGAAATGTATTACAAGAATAAGATGAATACTCAATGCTGATTGGTCGATTTGGAAAATTCTGCATTATGGGCTTTTTTAATAGCAGACCGTTGCTAAGGATAACATACTGTTGCTAAGGATAGCATGGGCACTCTTTAGCAAGGTGTGATTGCTTTGAAAAAAAATACAAAAAGTTACTTAAATAACCACTGGTCCAATAATAATCACATCTATTTACAGCATTTTAAACACATTTGAAGTAGCTAATATACTATCTATGTTTGATTTGAATGCACTCATTACAATATTTAGAAAATGTATCTGAGGTAAGCAATCAAAAATATTGTTAATTTCACCAACACTATAGAGGAAAAGGTATTTAATACAATATGTAAGGTACAAACACAAGAGGAAAGTGAATTGATAATGACTACACAACTCACCAGCTGATCCAAACATAAATGCATTTGTTCCTCAGTCTGTCTCCATGTATGCAGACAGAGCTTGTTAAGTACTAAACATTGTTTGTTATGTGTTTCATATAATAATAAGAAAAGTGTGCTGGCGTCTGAGCGTCTGTTCGTGAAGCTGTTATCTCGACTTACACCAATAACCGTCCTCATGAAGGTCTGCCAGCGACGTGCTGACAGACCTTCATTGTTTCAGATCAAATTAGATCAGATGAATCTTAAAAATAGCTCTAACGGGGATGATGTTGTGCGAGCAGATAACACGACACCACCACAGGACGTAAACAGGAAGTGATGAGGATCAAAGACACTAAACTGCTTCCTTTCACTTGTTCCCAGCATGTTTTAGGGAAAATAAAGAAATGAAATGAGACGTATAATCTTCGGTGTGTGCGACAGACACACCCGATGTTTACGCCTCTGACAGACACTGTAATAGAGGTATTTTATGGCGCTAAGGACGTGATGTTTAGCCGAATTCTTTCAGAGCGAAGGACGCTGTGGAGGGCAGGATGATCCTGTTGACAGCAGCAGATAACACTTTGTCGCTTCCTTTCCTTCTTCCCTTCCTGCCTCCTTCTCCTCCAGCAGTGAGAGAGAAACAAGGGGAGGCAGCTTCAGTATAATCACACAGACACGGTTATAAGACATGAAGAAGAGGGGACACATGTTGATGTAGAAGAGACATGAAGAAGAGGGGACACATGTTGATGTAGAAGAGACACGAAGAAGAGGGGACACATGTTGATGTAGAAGAGACACGAAGAAGACGGGACACTTGTTGATGTAGAAGAGACACGAAGAAGAGGGGACACATGTTGATGTAGAAGAGACATGAAGAAGAGGGGACACATGTTGATGTGGAAGAGACATGAAGAAGAGGGGACACATGTTGATGTAGAAGAGACATGAAGAAGAGGGGACACATGTTGATGTAGAAGAGACATGAAGAAGAGGGGACACATGTTGATGTAGAAGAGACACGGAGAAGAGGGGACACATGTTGATGTAGAAGAGACATGAAGAAGAGGGGACACATGTTGATGTAGAAGAGACATGAAGAAGAGGGGACACATGTTGATGTAGAAGAGACATGAAGAAGAGGGGACACATATTGATGTAGAAGAGACATGAAGAAGAGGGGACACATGTTGATGTAGAAGAGACATGGAGAAGAGGGGACACATGTTGATGTAGAAGAGACATGAAGAAGAGGAGACACATGTTGATGTAGAAGGGACACATGTTGATGTAGAAGAGACACGAAGAAGAGGGGACACATGTTGATGTAGTAGAGACATGAGGAAGAGGGGACACATGTTGATTGTAGAAGAGACATGAGAAGAGGGGACACATGTTGATGTAGAAGAGACATGAAGAAGAGGGGGACAGCATGTTGATGTAGAAGAGACATGGAGAAGAGGGGACACATGTTGATGTAGAAGAGACATGAAGAAGAGGGGACACATGTTGATGTAGAAGGGACACATGTTGATGTAGAAGAGACACGAAAGAAGAGGGGGACACATGTTGATGTAGTAGAGACATGAAGAAGAGGGGACACATGTGATGTAGAAGAGAAGTGAAGAAGAGGGGACAAATGTTGATGTAGAAGAGACATGAAGAAGAGGGGACACATGTTGATGTAGAAGAGACATGAAGAAGAGGGGACACATGTTGATGTAGAAGAGACATGAAGAAGAGGGGACACATGTGATGTAGAAGAGACATGAAGAAGAGGGGACACATGTTGATGTAGAAGAGACATGAAAGAAGAGGGGACACATGTTGATGTAGAAGAGACATGAAGAAGAGGGGACACATGTTGATGTAGAAGAGACATGAAGAAGAGGGGACACATGTTGATGTAGAAGAGACATGAGAAGAGGGGACAACATGTTGATGTAGAAGAGACATGAAGAAGAGGGGACACATGTTGATTGTAGAAGAGACATGAAGAAGAGGGGACACATGTTGATGTAGAAGAGACATGAAGAAGAGGGGACACATGTTGATGTAGAAGAGACATGAAGAAGAGGGGACACTGTTGATGTAGAAGAGGACATGAAGAAGAGGGGACACATGTTGATGTAGAAGAGACATGAGAAGAGAGGGACACACTGTTGATGTAGAAGAGACATGAAGAAGAGGGGACACATGTTGATTGTAAGAGACATGGAGAAGAGGGGGACACCTGTTGATGTAAGAGACATGAAGAAGAGGGGGACACATGTTGATGTAGAAGAGACATGAAGAAGAGGGGACACATGTGATGTAGAAGAGACATGAGAAGAGGGGACACATGTTGATGTAGAAGAGACATGGAAGAGGGGACACATGTTGATGTAGAAGAGACATGGAGAAGAGGGGACACATGTTGATGTAGAAGAGACATGGAGAAGAGGGGACACATGTTGATGTAGAAGAGACAGAAAAGATGGGACACATGTTGATGTAGAAGAGACATGGAGAAGAGGGACACATGTTGATGTAGAAGAGACATGAAGAAGAGGGGACACATGTTGATGTAGAAGAGACATGAGAAGAGGGGACACATGTTGATGTAGAAGAGACATGAAGAAGAGGGGACACATGTTGATGTAGAAGAACATGAAAGAGGGGACACATGTTGATGTAGAAGACATGAAGAAGAGGGGACACATGTTGATGTAGAAGAGACATGAAGAAGAGGGGACACATGTTGATGTAGAAGAGACATGAAGAGGAGGGGACACATGTTGATGTAGAAGAGACATGGAGAAGAGAGAGGGGACACATGTTGATGTAGAAGAGACATGAAGAAGAGGGGACACATGTTGATGTAGAAGGGACACATGTTGATGTAGAAGAGACACGAAGAAGAGGGGACACATGTTGATGTAGTAGAGACATGAAGAAGAGGGGACACATGTTGATGTAGAAGAGAAGTGAAGAAGAGGGGACACATGTTGATGTAGAAGAGACATGAAGAAGAGGGGACACATGTTGATGTAGAAGAGACATGAAGAAGAGGGGACACATGTTGATGTAGAAGAGACATGAAGAAGAGGGGACACATGTTGATGTAGAAGACACATGAAGAAGAGGGGACACATGTTGATGTAGAAGAGAAGTGAAGAAGAGGGGGGACACATGTTGATGTAGAAGAGACATGAAGAAGAGGGGACACATGTTGATGTAGAAGAGACATGAAGAAGAGGGGACACATGTTGATGTAGAAGAGACATGAAGAAGAGGGACACATGTTGATGTAGAAGAGACATGAAGAAGAGGGGACACATGTTGATGTAGAAGAGACATGAAGAAGAGGGGACACATGTTGATGTAGAAGAGACATGAAGAAGAGGGGACACATGTTGATGTAGAAGAGACATGAAGAAGAGGGGGACACATGTTGATGTAGAAGAGACATGAAGAAGAGGGGACACATGTTGATGTAGAAGAGACATGAAGAAGAGGGGACACATGTTGATGTAGAAGAGACACGAAGAAGAGGGGACACATGTTGATGTAGAAGAGACATGAAGAAGAGGGGACACATGTTGATGTAGAAGAGACATGAAGAAGAGGGGACACATGTTGATTTAGAAGAGACATGAAGAAGAGGGGACACATGTTGATGTAGAAGAGACATGAAGAAGAGGGGACACATGTTGATGTAGAAGAGACATGAAGAAGAGGGGACACATGTTGATGTAGAAGAGACATGGAGAAGAGGGGACACATGTTGATGTAGAAGAGACATGAAGAAGAGGGGACACATGTTGATGTAGAAGAGACACGAAGAAGAGGGGACACATGTTGATGTAGAAGAGACACGGAGAAGAGGGGACACATGTTGATGTAGAAGAGACATGAAGAAGAGGGGACACATGTTGATGTAGAAGAGACATGGAGAAGAGGGGACACATGTTGATGTAGAAGAGACATGAAGAGGAGGGGACACATGTTGATGTAGAAGAGACATGGAGAAGAGGGGACACATGTTGATGTAGAAGAGACATGAAGAAGAGGGGACACATGTTGATGTAGAAGGGACACATGTTGATGTAGAAGAGACACGAAGAAGAGGGGACACATGTTGATGTAGTAGAGACATGAGGAAGAGGGGACACATGTTGATGTAGAAGACACATGAAGAAGAGGGGACACATGTTGATGTAGAAGAGAAGTGAAGAAGAGGGGACACATGTTGATGTAGAAGAGACATGAAGAAGAGGGGACACATGTTGATGTAGAAGAGACATGAAGAGGAGGGGACACATGTTGATGTAGAAGAGACATGGAGAAGAGGGGACACATGTTGATGTAGAAGAGACATGAAGAAGAGGGGACACATGTTGATGTAGAAGAGACATGGAGACGAGGGGACACATGTTGATGTAGAAGAGACATGAAGAAGAGGGGACACATGTTGATGTAGAAGAGACACGGAGAAGAGGGGACACATGTTGATGTAGAAGAGACATGAAGAAGAGGGGACACATGTTGATGTAGAAGAGACATGGAGAAGAGGGGACACATGTTGATGTAGAAGAGACATGAAGAGGAGGGGACACATGTTGATGTAGAAGAGACATGAAGAAGAGGGGACACATGTTGATGTAGAAGAGACATGAAGAAGAGGGGACACATGTTGATGTAGAAGAGACATGAAGAAGAGGGGACACATGTTGATGTAGAAGAGACATGAAGAAGAGGGGACACATGTTGATGTAGAAGAGACATGAAGAAGAGGGGACACATGTTGATGTAGAAGAGACATGAAGAAGAGGGGACACATGTTGATGTAGAAGAGACACAAAGAAGAGGGGACACATGTTGATGTAGAAGAGACATGAAGAAGAGGGGACACATGTTGATGTAGAAGAGACATGAAGAAGAGGGGACACATGTTGATGTAGAAGAGACATGAAGAAGAGGGGACACATGTTGATGTAGAAGAGACATGAAGACGAGGGGACACATGTTGATGTAGAAGAGACATGAAGAAGAGGGGACACATGTTGATGAAGAAGAGACATGAAGAAGAGAGGACACATGTTGATGTAGAAGAGACATGAAGAAGAGGGGACACATGTTGATGTAGAAGAGGCATGAAGAAGGGGGGACACATGTTGATGTAGAAGAGACACGAAGAAGAGGGGACACATGTTGATAAGAGACATGAACAAGTGGATTTTGCATAATAGGTGACCTTTAAAATTAATCTCTTTCTGCAGACGACGTGTTCTCGGAGGTCAGTGACCCGTCCTGGATGGCCCGCCTCTCTCTCCCGCTCAGCAGTGATTACCACGACAACGTCTTTGACCCCACCGGGCCACCGTCCCCTGAGAGTGAGCTTCCCCCCCGGGACACCCTGGACTCCTCCTCCTTCTCCACATTCGGTAAAAACATGAACCTAAAAACAATAACTCTGAAATCTAGAGTCAATGTTAGATTTCTTATTGAACTTTAGACCCACCGAAATCACACATAAGGACACTGTAATGCATGTAGATTAATATATGCACAGACATACAGTATAGATATACATTTATAGGCCTACATACAGTTTAAACAACATACTGTACAACACCATACAATTAGATTTGAATTGGGAAGCTATCATAACATTACATACACATCACAAATGTAGATCATTGCCATTTATTCACTGTAGCTTTTGACATCTTGAATCTTGGATGAAAGGACATTTTTGAAGCTGAAATCAGTGATTATTTTATCATTTTAAAGATATGTTTTCCCCTCCTCCTCTCCGTCCTTTAGGTAAGACTCCAGAGAAAGAGGGTCCTCTGGGGGGGGCGCTGCTCTCTGAGGTCAGCACCCTGTTTGAGATGCTGATGACCCAGAAAGCCGACTCTCACCCCGGCCCTCGACCCGACGTGCTGTACCGTCTCTCCGCTGCGTACCGACGCTCGCTGGGCCTCGATGCTAACGCTACCAATGCTAACAACGCCCCAAAGCACTCTGGGAACTCTGAGAAGAGGCCCGGCCACGCTGCACCGCCCGGACTTTACCAATAACAGTAACGTCTGTTCACTGAACACTGGAAAGACTCTGGGTAGGAGGAGGATTTTAGAGGCATTATGTGATGAAATATGATTTGAATGACTGTAAATAAATCCACGATGAATCATTTTTTGTAGAATCACAACTTCAGGATGTGTCACGTTCAACACTTCTGTAGCAAAACTGAAATGAACCAGAGTCTGAGGTTGCCTGTGTCTGAAATACATAAAACATTCAAATGAATACCATAAAAAGCCAGCTGTAACTGAAGGCTTTGTTAAAAATGTAGGTCTTCAACGCGCTCTTAAAAGTTTGGACACTGTCTGCCTCTCTGATTAGTTGGTTCCAGAGAAATGGAGCTTGGACTCCTGATCTTACATATGATTTGAATGACTGTAAATAAATCCACGATGAATAATTTTTTGTAGAATCACAACTTAAATGTAAAGGATGTGCCACGTTCAACACTTCTGTAGCAAAACTGAAATTGCCATTGTCACAAGCGCTATTATACAGAGATACAAAATACATTGAAAAGTCAAATCAAATCACCAACTTAATGCAAACGTATTAATATGAAAACTAAATTCACTTGGTAAGATTCACTGGTTATACAACTTTTAAGAACTCATCAGTAGTAGTAGTAGTAGTAGTCGTAGTCGTCGTCGTCGTAGTAGTCGTAGTAGTAGTAGTCGTAGTAGTAGTAGTATAACCTTTATTTTGCCAGGAAAATCAATTAAAGGTGGGGTAGGTAAGTTTGAGAAACCGGCTCGAGATCGCTAGAATTTGAAAATACACAACCGGAGAAAATCTGCCACTTCTTTATAGAGCCCCTCCTCCAACACACACGAACGCGCACGTGAACAATGAGGGCACGAGATAAGTTTGTGCCCCGATGGAAGGCTGACAGGCAGGTAGGCCATCCAATCATTTTAGCCGCCCGGCTAAAATGATTGGTCGTGCTTTTTACAGCGCCACAGCTTCCACAGATGACATTTTTTTATGTATTTTTTGTCAAAGCACTTCAGATATTCATTGCTATCGGGATGTTAAGAGCATTCCATGGAATATAACAAAAACTGTAACTCGAGCCGGTTTCTCAAACTTACCTACCCCACCTTTAAGAACACATTTTTATTTTCAATGATGACCTGATAGGAGGCAAAAGGCTTCCTGAGGGGGGGGGTTGGGAGGAAGAAAATACAAAGACAGACACGGAACACTACAGAACCCAGGAGACAACACAATGACACAGAGCAGAGATGGCAGGCATAGCAGTTAAACATATAACATATCTAAAATAATACTCAATCAGTCATTAAAATAATATAGAACATTCATTCAATCATTCATGAAGGAGATGCATTCAGAGTGAAAGTAAAGCTTTATCATCAATGATCAGGATGCATCCGGCACTTCATTCAGCTTTAAATAAGACTAAATGGCAGGATAGACTAAAGGAGAAATGCTGTAGAGTGAAGGAAACAGGAAGTGAACGCAGGAACTTAAATCACATTAGAAATGAGCAAAAAGGGTAAATGTGAAAGTTAACAAAAAGGGCCTAGTATACTTGTATACTTGTAAACTTGAGCCCAAATACTTACTTAAATATCTTTGGATCTCCATCTTCAGACCCAAGTATAACAGTACTTGTAACCGTCAATACATCAGGAATCAATCAGCTTTAAATGGCAGGAATCAAGTGTGATGGAAAGTGAACAAAGATAGACTAAAACAGAAAGTGACAAGTTCAAGGCGATGGGAAACAGGAAGTGAAGGCGGGAACTTCAATCACATTAGAAATTAACCATAAGGGTAAAAAAGGCATCTGGTTTTCTTGTACCTTTGATCCTCTCAGGACGTTATAAACTCTTTGTGTTTTGGCCGTCAGAAAGTGAGCCGTGGACGAGAAGGACATGTGGCGTTGTCTTTAAAACGCTGAGATATTTTGCTTAGGATCACCATCTTCAGATCAATGTATTACGGAAGATACAACCCACGAGTCGTGTTATAGTCACGAAATGTAATCTATTGATTCGTGTTCACCAACACGATTTCCCCATTTTTTTCGTGTCACACAGAACGGTTTTAAAAGCAATGTAAATAATAACAAATTAGAAGGAAAAAAAGATTGAAAAAATACAGATTTCAGTATCCTGAGGCTCTGAGCCCCATTTATTTTCCTCGCGGATGGCGAAGAAAGTCAGAAATTACACAATTTAAAATAAAAGCAATAACTGTGGCTTGATATTGAGTAAGAACATGTTTTTATGAAGCACACAGCTTCCGGTCTTCCACGACCTGACCGGACAAAAAGACGTGCTGCCGGCACGAAACACATTACCAATATAAATACTGCTAGAAACATTGCTTTTAAAATCGTTCTGTGTGACAATAGATTACATGTATTTCGTGACTATAACACAAAATGCCGTGAGACTGGGTTGGACGATATGTTGAAGATTACAGGTCTTTGTTTGAAGTGCTAGAGTACTTGCAACCTCCCAATGTGTTGATCCTTTCTGTTTTAAATGACAGAAATTAAGGTTGATAGAAGATCAACAAAGACTGTTCTAAAAAGAAAGTTAACATGTCAGAAATGACTCCGAAAGACAAGCAAGGCGATGGGAAGCAGGACGGGAAGTCAGGAACTTCAATCACATTAGAAATGAACCATAATGGTTAAAAAAGGCGCCTGGTTTTCTTTCACCCTCGATCCTCTCAGGACGTTTTAAACTGGGCTACTCTTTTGTTTTTGGCCGTCAGAAAGCGAGCCGTGGACCAGGAGGAAACGTGGCATCTTTTCTTGTTTCACCATCTTCAGATCAACATGTTCGGGAAGATATGTTGAAGATGTCAGGTCTTTGTTTAAATCGTGCTACAGTACTTGTTGATCCCATCAGCTTAAAGTGACAGGACTTAAGGTTGATAGAAGGTAAAGAAAGACTGTACACTACAAATAAAGTAAATGGTAAAACAGGAAGTGAAGGCAGGAACTTCAATCACGTAAGGAATCAGCAATAAGGGCGAATCTGAAAGTCTACAAGGGCGTCTGGTTTTCTTGTACCCTCGATCCTCTCAGGACGTCCTAAACTTGGCTTCTCTTTTGTCTTGTGGCCGTCAGAAAGCGAGCCGGCGACCAGGAGGAAATGTGGCATTGTCTTCTTGTTTTTCCTCAAGACTAAACAAAAAAGCAGCTGAATGCAGGAGGAAGAAGTGTTTGTTGAACCAGCTCTGAAAGTAAACCAACCTTAAAATGAGTGTTTATGCTCTTTCTGGGTTTCTGGGATCGGTTCAACCGTCTTATTTGACGTGGCTTTTATTGTTGTTTTTTTACTGTATTTTGTAAACCAGATGAACAGCACTTTGTACATAGTCTTTTTATATCAAGAACGCTTTTGTGAAACATTGTTAGTTTTGTTTTTCAATAAAGTCTGTATCATGTGTAAACTGAATCCAAAAGATATCGTCATGTTTTCAGGTCATTAAAACTCAAAGAGCATTCAGAACGTCAATGGCAAAACATCACACTTCATTAATGTGTGGGTGTGTGTGTGTGTGTGTGTGTGTGTGTGTGTGTGTGTGTGTGTGTGTGTGTGTGTGTCTTTGTATATGTGTATGAGTTTCTGTGTGTGCGTGAGTATGTGTGTGTGTGTGTTACATTACATTATGTTGATGATTTTATCCAGAGCGACCTGAAATAAGAGAGTGTGTGTGTGTGTGTGTGTGTGTGTGTGTGTGTGCAAACATCTGCTCAGATCATAGGGACTCACCTTCTTTCTATGCTGTCAAACATGTGTTCCTGCTTATTTAAGGGTGACATATTTGTTTGGTTCAGGTTTAAAGCAGCCATGGTTATGGTTTGGGTGAACCTCCAAATAATAGTAAATATTGAGGCATTGCCATGTTCCCACAAGTCACAATATGTGTGTATCAGTCGCTGTTTCCCTGTACACAGCGCCCTCTGGTGTCTCATACACACATTACACCCTCCTCTAATACAGCATCAACAGCACCACCTAGTGGCACAGGCAGAGCACTGTTGCTGCTTATGTGAGCAGGTTAACTGCAGTCAAATAGTAAAACAAATCGGGTCCTATGTCTTGTCCTAATCACTACTCCTTAAACTCAGTAAGACATGCAAAGGGTTAAGTAAAGGAGAGTTCATCAACACTTAAAGAGACTGTTATGTGGAGGAATAATAAGACATGGAGACTGAATGGTTGTTGTTACTTTAGATAAATATGGATTTGCTGTAGTGTGTCGTATACTGTGACAAATGATGGCATGAAAGTGTAAGGTGTGTAAAATATTGAGTTTTATAATTTAAATGAACTGAAACTGCATGCACTTGGGAAAAACACATGTATTCATGCTAACCTTGCATCCAAAACATTCTAGGCTTTACATGAGGCTCAGGGACTTCAAGAATAACAAATTCAAGATATACCAACAAAAGGAAGACATGCTGCCTGTTACATCAATACAGTTCATAAGTGGATTTCACCCACACAGGTGCAGGACACACACCTTTCACTTTATTTAGCAGTACACAAAAGAACAGCTAAAGAAAAGCAAACCAAAGTAAGTCTCTGAGCCGTTTCGCTGGCAGCAGTTTGGATGTGCAGGTGAGTCTGATCCTCCGTAACGGATATATTTTTGTTGAGAAAATCCTGAATATCCTCTTCCAATATCAGAGCAACGTGATCACTAAGGTATCCCAACTGTAGCTGTGTGCATGACAGGACGTGTGATTACCTAGAAGAGCATCAGGACTGTTTTAGGCAGATGTTAGCTATGTGATTAACATGATGATTCAGCCTCTATGGAGATAGACATTATATTACATGTCACTTGTTTGACGCTTTTATCCAAAGCGACTTACATACTCCATACTGTGGACAATCCCCACAGGAGCAATTTGGGGTGAAGAGTCTCAGAGACACAACGACATGCTGACTGCAGTGGGGTTTGAACCTGTGATCCCAACACAAAGGCACTACCCACTGCGCCACACGCCTCCTCCGACAATGACATATGACAAGCATGCTCATTTCTGACGTGGAGCTAATCTCAAGTAAACATTGAATACTGCTTTCTATTCCTCCATCTCGTGACTGTGTAACTCCCTGGTTGCGTTCCAATAGTCCATTTCGCTTAGGAACCTTCCTAACCAAGTGAAATGACCCGGAAGTCCAATTCTCTAGTCTAAATGAAAGGAAAGGAGGTTTCAAACTTCCTTTATAACCTCCTTTAGCTTAGGAACCACTGGACCTCCCTAACCGAAAGGAGAGGAGAAAATGCTGCCCCACAATGCCTTGCAGCCGCAGCATTTGCCGCCACTCAACAGTCGGCCGTTCACGGAAACAATCGATTATGACGGAGAAATTATATCATGAAAGTTACGGTGCTTATTAAGCTTTTTAAAACGTATGTGGTAAGTTGCCAAAGTGCTTTGTTCTGAACGTTCATCAGTATTATAATCAAAGAGAGAAATATGAACGTTAGTTTTTACTGAAAACATCAAAGTCAACATTTCACTGAGCTGTGTGGGGTTTGTTCAACTTTTAAAAGATGTTTGAATGGTGATGTACACAGTGATAGATGTTAAGGACTAACGTTTATAATAAATACATTTGTATTTATTTTAAGATATTTTCATAGTTCATACAATCTTTGGGATCATTTGTATTAATGTGGACCGGAGGGAGAGGGTGACGAGCAGAAGTTTCACTTTCCTTTTTGATTTCAATTCCAACTTTGGTCCTGAAGAATCTGTTTCTCTGTTGTCCATGTTCATAAAGCATAAAGCAGCAGCATCAGAGCACGGTGCAGAGTCTCTAGATGAGTTCACAGAAGTCCCTCCTTCTTATTAAACATCCATGTTGTAGTCCGCTGTATAGAAAACTGTAGTTTCCATAGTTTCCCCACAGCAGCAGACGCACCTTCAGGACGTCCGCTGAAGCATCATAAACACGTCGGATAGTGAAAGTGCAGTCGATTCTCTAAAGCACCTCAGTCTCTTCTCCTAAGTCCTTTTGAATTCTCCTATCCACTATCCCTTAACCCCGTGACGTTTCACTCAGAGGTCAAGGAATAGGAGATAGGGTTAGAATTTAGGAGCTGATTTTTAAACTATCCGATCGCAACCCCTCTCTTGGATATCAGCATGTGAAGGACACTGTTCAGGAACTAGTTGATGCTCTGTATGTGATGCTACTTCCATTCTGGAGAGGATCACAGATACATGGATCCTGAGGTTGAAGCTCAAGCCGGGGAACCGGGATATTTTTCTAACAATTTTATTCTGTGGACTTTAGGAACATTTATCATGTTGGTGTAACTTATAGCAGGAGTTCCTACTTTCTTCAGCCAGTTAAAACCCAGATGATCTCCGGAGACTTCCTGCAGCGTTTTATCTCACAAACGATCTGAGTCTGGAGAGGGAATATTAATTTATAAGACAAACTGGTCCGGCTGAGATTTACCGGGGAACTAAAAGAGCAAAATAAACAAACAAACCCCCTCCTAGTACAGATGGAGAGTAAACAGGGAGCTGCTAATGTGCACTTTGCTATTAAACGTGCCACCTGTGAGTTACTGACTGTGTGAGGAATCCAATAAAAAGTCCATTAAAGCAACACAAGGGTTTTATTTGTAAACCCCCAATAATACCTGCGTGGGATAAAGTCATTTCTGGAGGTGGAGGTGTGGAGATGTTAGGAAGTCCCAGGAGGAGATTCACCAGCAGCAGAATCAAACACAGCCGGGGAGATGTAGGAAGAAAGAATAAATACAAAAGCACAGAAGCAGAAACCGATACTGAACAACAGGTGTTTCATTTCGCTGCCGTCAGCTCCATGATGAAAGAGCTGGAATATCATTTAATGCCGAGGAAATAAACTGTGTATTAAAGAAAAGAAGAAAGAAAGAGAGGAATGGACTTCTTTTGTGATTCATTTACACTCATATGCGCTTTCTCTCTCTCTCTGCTGATATATTCAGAGGTGGGAAGAAACTAAGTACATTTACTCAAGTACTGAACTTAAGTACAATTCTAAGGTACTTGTACTTTACTTGAGGATTTCCATTTTATGTTACTTTGTACTTCGACTAGTTACTTAGAGTTACTTACTGATGTGGATGAATGATATGAAATATAATCAAGTGTTGAATCAGACTTTAGTTCCACCTGGAGTAAATCCACCAGCTACCCTGCAGTCTACAAAGCCATTCAGACTAGCTGCACCTTCACCAGCTTTGAGAACACTTTCATGATCAATCATTATAAAACATATCATATATATTATTCTGAGATGGACCAATCTGCACAACGACTACTTTCACTGTCTTTCACTATATTTTGATGAGAATACTTTCCTACTTTCACTTGAGGAACATTTTGAATGAAGGACTTTTACTGTAACAGAGTATTCCTACACTCTGGTACTTCTACTTTAACTCAAGAACAAGACCTGAGTATTTCTAATTTTACTCAAGAACAAGATCTGAGTACTTCTACTTTTACTCAAGTACAAGACCTGAGTACTTCTACTTGTATTAAAGTACAAGACCTGAGTACTTCTACTTTTACGAAAGTACAAGATCTGAGTACTTCTACTTTTACTCAAGTACAAGACCTGAGTACTTCTAATTTTACTCAAGTACAAGACCTGAGTACTTCTACTTTTACTAAAGTACAAGATCTGAGTACTTCTAATTTTACTCAAGTACAAGATCTGTGTACTTCTAATTTTACTCAAGTACAAGACCTGAGTACTTCTACTTTTACGAAAGTACAATATCTGGGTACTTCTACTTTTACTCAAGTACAAGATCTGAGTACTTCTACTTTTATTAAAGTACAAGATCTGAGTACTTCTACTTTTACTCAAGTACAAGATCTGAGTACTTCTACTTTTACTCAAGTACAAGATCTGAGTATTTCTAATTTTACTCAAGTACAAGACCTGAGTACTTCTACTTTTACGAAAGTACAATATCTGGGTACTTCTACTTTTACTCAAGTACAAGATCTGAGTACTTCTACTTTTATTAAAGTACAAGATCTGAGTACTTCTACTTTTATTAAAGTACAAGACCTGAGTACTTCTACTTTTACGAAAGTACAAGATCTGAGTACTTCTACTTTTACTCAAGTACAAGACCTGAGTACTTCTACTTTTATTAAAGTACAAGATCTGAGTACCTCTAATTTTACTCAAGTACAAGATCTGTGTACTTCTACTTTTACTCAAGTACAATATCTGTGTACTTCTACTTTTACTCAAGTACAAGATCTGTGTACTTCTAATTTTACTCAAGTACAAGACCTGAGTACTTCTAATTTTACTCAAGTACAAGATCTGAGTACTTCTACTTTTACTCAAGTACAAGATCTGAGTACTTCTACTTTTACTCAAGTAATGGTTGTTAGAATCTAGCGCAGGTTTGCATGGCTGTCTGTTAGGTTTGAAATGAAAAGTAATCTGTGTATTTATAGAATACAGACTTTCAGAAATGCGGATTTGAACTATTTCTTCTCATGAAAAGACTCATTTCTAAAGGAAATTAGATTTGAAAGCCTTGAACTGGCAAAATGTCTTTCTTCGTTATCAGTTCAGGCTGATACAATTATACAACATGTTCATGGCCTCATCAAAGGCTCAATTTTATTAAAATGTTTCTTAATTATAAAATAAACTTTCAGTTGATAAAAATCTCAAATATATAAATAACTGCAGATGGTGTTTTGTATTCTCTTTTAACTTCCATCAGCGTAGCATCAGACACATTTACAATCATAGAAACGTCTTTAGAAACATTTCACATTTGTACATTTTCCAGTTTGTACTGCACACTAGCATCTGCAGCTCTCACACAGCGCACCGGGCAGCGAGAGTATTTAGCAAAACTCAAGGAGAACTCCTCCAGTATTAAACTGCCTTTGGTTTTGGACCCTCAGGCTTGCCGTAGGCTGCTTCTTTGAGCTGTGTTTTGCTGTTCTGACTCCACACACACTTCCTCTTACACTCTGCTGTTTTCCCTTCAGCTCTGACAGAAGTTCCTGCTAAATGGAGGATGAAATGAGAGCCGATACAGATATTCTGTTTCCCTCTTTACTTGCTGCTGTTCACAACGCTCTGCAGGAAAGGGCGTTTATTTATTGATGCCTAAAATCATGTTGAACTTAATTTTTGAACATAACATAATAGTTAGTAGGCTATTAGCTAATGATCAGAGTCTGTAAAGTAACTTATCCAGTTTAGCCCCAAGCCTGTTTTTCAGGCCTCAGGCTCGAAAATGACATTCCCAGAACAAATGACTATAACTTCACTTCTAAAAGGGTTACATCAATAATCTTTCTTCTCAAAGCGATGATAAATCTGTGAGTTGGATGTAGAAGAGTCAGAATCAATATAGATGTTTTTATTTTAAAGTAAATTCAGATTGAACATAGTAAAGAAATGTAAATTATAGTGACGTCCAAAAAACCACCCTTGGATGATGGGATCGTAGACTAAAAGCTTTAGGAATCCAAAGTATAACATAAGTACCCTGTGTCAAGATTGATGCAAAACAAGTGACATCTGACCTTTTTAGAGAGGTTTAACAAAAAAAACCTTCTGGGGTCATTTGGGTGGGTTTGCTCTTTTGGACGGACGTTGTTTTCTTGCTCTGTTCTGGCTGCTCGCTCAGTGAGTTCTGCCGTGCAGCGATGAGACTTCTACCAATGGCATCTGTGGAATCTCAGCTTTCAGATGATATGTTGTTTGTGCAGATAATATGAAGTATAAAAGATCGTTTTAGCTAGTTATGACCGGAAGTAGCATTAGCCCGTTTTCGCTAAGGGCTCATTTAGACGCCTCTTGTGAGAGTTGTGTTTTGTTTCGGTAAGAATGGTTTGTATCGTCAGTTAGCTGAGTTTCTTCCCGTTAAGTGAGTATGCCACATTCATAGTTAATTAAATGTTAAGAAGCCCTGAGACACAGTTTCGTGAAAGAGAAAAGCTTAACAGGTTATAGATATAGATAAACTACAATACATCCAGAACTGCGCTGCCCGCCTCCTCACCCACACCCGCTCCAGAGACCACATCACCCCCGTCCTTCAAAACCTGCACTGGCTCCCTGTCCGTCAACGAATACACTTCAAAATCCTTCTGCTAACACACAAAGTTCTCAATAACCAGCCCCCCCCCCCTACCTCACCGACCTGATCCACCACTACACCCCCTCCCGCAGCCTTCGTTCATCAGAAGCGAACCTCCTCTCTATCCCCACACGAACCAAGCTCCGAACCTGGGGGGACAGAGCCTTCTCCATCGCTGCCCCCACCCTCTGCAACCCAGTCTCACGGCATTTCGTGTTCACCAACACGATTTTCCCCTTTTTTTCGTGTTGCACAGCACGATTTTAAAAGCAATGTATTTCTACTGGTAATGTGTTTTGTGCCTGCAGCACGTCTTTTTCTCCGGTCGGGTCGTGGAAGACCGGAAGCTGTGTGGTTCATAAAAACATGTTCTTACTCAATATCAAGCTACAACTATTGCTTTTATTTTAAATCGTATAATTTCGGACTTTTGTTTCCGTCTGGGTGGAAAATAAATGGCTCAGAGCCTCAGGATACTGAAATCTGTATTTTTAAATCTTTTTTTCCTTCTAATTTGTTATTCTTTTCAAAATAACACACAGTTATTTACTCACCAATAACACACAATTATCCTTGCTTTTATTTATTGGTTTAATTCCATAATCTCGGGCTTTTTTGGCGTCCATCAGGAACTGAATTTCAAAATAAAAATAACCGGAAACAGACGTAGGCATTTCGAGCGATTACCCGAGATCCTCAGCTATGGTTTAAGCTCGCTGATTGGATGTATTAGCCGCAATGCATGCTGGGATTTGGTGTGTTTATGATATGAAATCCGGAAAACATTTTAAAAGAATAAAATAATACTTCATTCCGAGTGTTCTTGTTTTTCTCTTTGAAGGTCATCACATAACGGCATTGTAATACACGGTTCGGCTGCATTACATATTACAGATCTGCCGTAGTTCTTTATTTATAGAGCCCTGATGAGAAGACCTTTGGAAAAACTGAAGAAATGCCGCCAAAACTGAATACTTGACGTGGATCATAAATATATCAACAATTAAACAACATCTTCAATTTCTCTTCACACAATACGTCTCCTTGCAGTATCAACACTAATTCGGCTGACTTTTACATTTGATCTAATTCATAGATAGGTTATATTTACACCATAACGGTGCACAGCTGATAGAAAAGGACTTGTAGTTTTTAAAGATATTACTGATTTTCTTTGAATGTAAGAATGTAAATACTGAGTCTGAAATAGTATAGCGATATGCTGTAACATAATGTGAAAGCATGAATAAAACTACACATCTTCAGATGTTGTACATACATAAGTGTCCTACACTAATAATACAAAGTTATTATGGCTGTGTGTATCTTGTGTGCACCGCCTAGTGGTTAAAGCACGTTATTGAATTATTGTTTTTATGTGTTATATTTGATTAAAAAAATATTAAGAGTACATACTTTCATAGGGGGAAAGTAGAAGGTCTGTGATAGAAATATAGAATATAAAAAATCAAGAAGATACTGTAAGTGATCTAATAAAACAGTTTAGTGCAGGATGTACAAATATATTAATATGAAGATGTGCAAAACAGAAAAACTAATTAACCTTTATTTAAACATTAAATAATACTTTAGATTAAGGTCTTCTTTTAAATAAGAAAAAAGCTTTGGGGGTATCTATCTACAGATAAATATTAAGCCTGACAAAGTACTTAACGTCTAATATATTGCTTTCCTGCAATGTTAACTATGTTGAAGCACTTATTTTAACTGATATTATACATATGGATTATACTCTTATGTATGTAGAATAAGAAATGTGCAGAATATGACAGTTTAATGGTGGAGGTACACACATATTGATAGATGTCTTGTACCCAAGTCGTTGATGAACGTGTTGGTGAACACGAAATGCCGTGAGACTGGGTTGCCCTCTGGAACTCCCTTCCACAACACATCAGAGACTGCACCGACCCCCCCACTTTCAAAACACTGACCAAAACACACCTCTTCAGACTAGCTTTTAATTTGTGAATTATGCTGTGTTGCTGTTTTAATATTTATTTATTTTTTATTTCTATTCTTTATTCTATTTTATCATGTTTTATCAAACCACTGTAAAGCGTCTTTGAGCACCTGGAAAAGCGCTTTGAAATAAAATGTATTATTATTATTAGATAGTGGATAGACAAAAACACGTAAAACAAACAGAAGTGAATACATCATTTCAACAAATACAGGACTGACTAATACAAGAATGAAAATAAAATACATTGAAAATAAAAGTAAATACTAAATAATACAAATTAAATGATAAAAATAAAAAAAATAATAAAAGTAAAATAAAAATATAAATAAATAAAAGTAAAATTGAAATAATAGTTAAACATATATAATCTGTCAATTTATTTTTGTAAAAGTACAATATTGGATTTCAAAATATAGTAGAGAAGAAGTATAAAGTGGCATAACATGTTTCAATGTGTAAAACTCAAAATGCTAAAAATGAAACCTATGAAATGAGAATAAATGATAAATGTTTTTTTTTCTTAAATGTTCTTTAAGAATAAAATGAAGTTAGAAATTAGGTATTGAGTATTTCATCAGAAACGTTGCTATCAGAAACAATGCCCGATTGTTTTGGACGTAATATGTTCGGTGTTTACATTAGCATCGCTAACACTCAGAGCTAACCTGTACTGGAGATTATGTGTGTGAAGAAGCAGGAAGTAGAAAGGAACTCACCTTGTGGTATAACCGGCAAGAGAGAAAGCCTTTGAGCTCCAGACTGTTTCAAAGAGAATCCTTGATAATCCATGATATGGCGTTTCATCACGGCAGCATTTAGTTTAGACGGTAGCTGCCGGGTCCCGCATGAGCTCAGACCCCTCCTCTTTAAAGCTTTATACCCAAATCAGCACTTTTGAAACAGGAAGTGGAATAGAGGGATATGAGGCATGGCTAGAATGGCTGATCTGTTTGGTATTTTGAGCAAAACACTTCATAGACATGTTTTTTCTATATTTCTATATATCTGAGACCTATGCTATTGCCTAAAAATAGCATGATAGGTGACCTTTAAGACGTTTTTAATATACTTTTACTATATGAACCCACTTAGGAGATTGTATAATACTTAATCTGAAGTTTTACTTTATCTTTACATAATAAAAGGAGGCTGTGGCGCAGTGGTCTAGTGTGTTGGTGTTTGGATCAGGGGAGTGCAGGATCAAACCCCACTGCAGTCAGCATGTCGTTGTGTCCCTGAGACACTTCACCCCAAATGGCTCCTGTGGGGATTGTCCTCAGTATTCAATGTATGTAAGTCGCTTTGGATGAAAGCGTCTAACATGTAATGTAATTATGTTTTACTGCATTTATAACGGCTTTTTAATAAATGTTCTTTTCTTACATTTGGGAATTTATCGTTGAAGTTTTCACGCTCCACACTTGTTTGGTCTTCTCTAGTCACCTATGAAGCACTCTGAGCTGCGCTGACCTGTATGAAAAGCTTCGTATAGAGTGCCACAGTGACATTACATGTGACATGTCCTAAAATCCGGAAGTAAGTTAGCATTTTACCACTTCCGGTTCCTTCGACAAAAAAGCAAAGTAGGGTAGACGTGGATATTATCCGGCTGAACAAAACGTGATCTGTCTCTTCAATGTGTCTCAACCACAGACCTTATTTCCAGCTATTTTCCAAAATCCTATGGAGAAATTGCATTGCTTTTTGTCGAAGGAACCGGAAGAATTTTACTTCCGGGTTTTAGGACGCGTCACTGTGGCACTCTATTGATGAGGTTTAATTGATTCCTTTATAATCAGACTCCCTCAGATCAGCTGAGGTGTTGCCCTGTTATTCTGTCAGAGAGATGCAGCGTCTGCAGGAAACACTGGAGGGCAGCAGCAGCCTCCAGATAAAACATCAAACTCTCAAAAGGCTGAAATGGAGAGGAGGTAGATGCAGTGTTTTATCCACAGATTCAGTTCACAATGAACAGCTTCACAGGTACCAAGCCTCCTCTACAGATAAGTGATCAATACTCCGACACACAGCTAAATTATGCATCTGGAAATCATCTATTATATTAGAAAGACAAACAGGAAGTAGTATTTCTGGTGTACTTACACTCCACTACATGTATTGAATACCTTTAGTTACAGATCTGGATGAATGATGTGAAATCAGACTTTAGTTCCACCTGGAGTAAATCCACCAGCTACCCTGCAGTCTACAAAGTACTTCAGACTAGCTGCACCTTCACCAGCTTTGAGAACACTTTCATGATCAATCATTATAAAACATATCATATATATTATTCTGAAATGGACCAATCTGCACAACGACTACTTTTACTGTCTTTCACTATATTTTGATGAGAATACTTTTCTACTTTCACTTGAGGAACATTTTGAATGCAGGACTTTTACTGTAACAGAGTATTCCTACACTCTGGTACTTCTACTTTACTCAAGTACAAGATCTGAGTACTTCTACTTTTACTCAAGTACCAGATCTGAGTACTTCTACTTTTACTGAAGTACAAGATATGAGTACTTCTACTTTTACTCAAGTACAAGATCTGAGTACTTCTACTTTTACTCAAGTACAAGATCTGAGTACTTATAATTTCACGACAAGATCTGAGTACTTCTACTTTTATTCAAGTACAATATCTTAATACTTCTACTTTCACTCAAGTACAAAATCTGAGTACTTCTACTTTTACTCAAGTACAAGATCTACTTCTTCCACCTCATTTAGAATGAGCACTACCAATTTATATTGGTAATTCATTGGTAGTTTATTTGTAATGTAATTGTATTATTGTTTTATTGTGTTTGTTTATTTGTCTTGTTCATGTTTTCTATTGTTTATTGTATTATTGTGTCATTGTGCATTAACGTCAACAAAATATATATTTTTTATATTTAGCTTTTATTAAATCTAACGCTGTGCACCAAACTCAGTAAATACATTATATTATGTTTTTAATAAGCAGTGACCTCAGATGCTGCTGCTTCACGCTGAGCTTTGCACACGGGATGCAGAGTGTTTACAGCTGTTACCAAGGCAACAACATGTTCATGGGACAAACCTAAGTGGTTTTGATTGTTTGTGTCGATGGATAGTGGATAGACAAAAACACTTAAAACAGAACAGAAGTCAACAAATACAGGACTGACTAAAAGAAGAAGAATACACAATAAAATACACATATAAATACAATTTCGAAAGAGCTATTTAAGGTGCGTATACTACTTGAAGGCAAACTACCTAGTTTGATAGAAACTAATAAAAGTATGTTGACCTTCTCCGGCTGAGAGAAGGACGAGGAGGGAGTTAGCCAGCGGAGACTTTGAGTGCCAGGTAACATCACTGCATGTGACAGGTGGCTGAGAGACAGAACAGACAAGCGAACAACCAAACAGCCAAACACACACACACACACACACACACACACACACACACACACACACACACACACACACACACACACACACACGCACACACACACACACACACACACACACACACACACACACACACACACACACACACACACACACACACACACACACACAGCTGAGGAGGATGTCCAACTGCAGAGACAGATGTAAACGGATCGCTGCTTGGAACAGCGTGGATGCTAGCGGCGGCTACGCGCCACAGATCTGCCGTTAGCTCGGTGTTTGTCAGAACAGCTGCAGAGGAATCGGCGCGCAACATTACCTTCATCTGGTGGAGAGACGCTTCATACTGCCTTCAATCCATCCTTCAGTCAGTCATATACAACTTTAAAGCCATTTAAATATAACACTATGAAAATGTCTTTATCTGTTTCTGTTTTTAAAAAGCAACACTTGCTAAATGGCTCTGGACTTCTACACAAGTTTACTCAGCTATATTTATTCTGCTACATGGATGGAACTATTGATAAATATAACTCGTTAATTACGGTTTAAAGGTGTTGCCAGATGATATTTTTTAGCCAAACATGCACTCATATATCTTGATGCTAAGCTAATTGTCTCTTGGCTCCAGATTATTACATTACATTACATGTTACTTGTTAGATGCTTTTATCCAAAGCGACTTACATACTCCATACTGTGGGCAATCCCCACAGGAGCCATTTGGGGTGAAGTGTCTCAGGGACACAACGACATGCTGACTGCAGTGGGGTCCGTTGAGACTTGGGAATGTCAATTTTTATCTAACATTCAGCAAAATATTCCCTAAACAGTGAACTACAAGTTGAAAACATTAGCTATTCCTGCAAGTGTTGTTATATTTTCCTTTCTCCACACTTTTTCTGTTCCCATACAACTTCCTGGGCCTTTGTGCGCCGTTTGGAGCCGAAAAAATCATCAGCTTTCCACTGCTGTTGCCAAGTCCTCCACCAGGTGATTTCACTGATAACACACATTCAGCCTCGGAGGAAGGAGCACTCCGACTCGCCTCAGTTTGAAAGACTCCTTTCACTCGACACGGGGAGCCGTCTTTGTGTCGGCTGTTTCTTATTGATGGTGGAGCACAGAAGCTGGAGATAAACTTTAAAAAACAGCTCTTTTTATCCAACTGAAGTTACAGAAATGGGGAGAGAGTGTGTTAACTTTAAAGGGATCAAATGATGGTGAGTGCAGCAAAATAAAGACTGCAAAACACAATGTCCCGCTTGTAGAATTAATGCTTTTTCTTCCCATATTCCTGCGTCCAAAGAGCAGATAAATGTTGATTTGCTCTCCAGGCCTCAGCAGTGTGTGTGAGAGGCTGATGGGTTTTTTTCAGACGTGAGTTCAGAGGCTGTAAAGCTCAGTGACAGAGCAGACTGTGGTCAAACACCAGCGGCTAGCAGGCAATTTACTCCACACCAAACATGTATTAGAGTCTAAGCTGCTGCTGCTGATGGAGGTTTATCTTCCAGGTTCTTTCTCTCTCTGATCCTCCGCTCAGCTCCGTCCTCTCTGTCTTTCTTCATCTCTCAGCTTATTTGGAACAACATTTTTACTCCTTAATGCATTTTTTTGTTAAGGCTGTGTTTCTATCCTCCCTGATGTTGTAATTTTGAGGTTATTTTTCTCATTTTGGGTCTTCACCAAAACAGATTTGTCATTTAAACTTTCATTCCGTTACTCAGGCAGACATATCCATCCTGTTGATGGACTTTCTGGGGAAGCAATTGCTGTCGTTTGTCATGTTGATTGGAGAAATATGTTGTTTTAGGAGTTGGTGTTTCTGTCAATTCACAACAGTCTGTTCCAACTATGCTTTGTGTCACCATTCTTCTTCCTTGTGCACTGAGAGATAGCCTGTTTTTGTACTTTGAAAGCTCTAATTAGTTTGGTTTCTTAAGAACTATTGGAAGAAGCCGCCAATAACGACCAACATCTTTGAAACACTGAAAAGGTTTGACATGCAGTCGGCAAATAAGAGTCCTGGAATCAAGCTCCATCATTAAAACGTTTAAAATGAACCAGATCCCAGTTTCCCAGAAAATGGTGGCCAATTATTTCCTGATTTCTTTTCAAACGATAAGGATTTCTGTTAGTAATCTATGACCTGGTGTTGCAGCAAATCAAAAATGACTGACATTTTAAGGATTAATACTTCAAAGAGGATATATTCTGCTCATTTTCAGGTCTATGTCAGTGTCTCTACTTTAAAGAGTCCTCTCCTGCTGATGTTCAGGTGTATATCAGTATGTAGTGTCTCTACTTTAAAGAGTCCTCTCCTGCTGATGTTCAGGTGTATATCAGTATGTAGTGTCTCTACTTTAAGAGTCCTCTCCTGCTGATGTTCAGGTGTATATCAGTATGTAGTGTCTCTACTTTAAAGAGTCCTCTCCTGCTGATGTTCAGGTGTATATCAGTATGTAGTGTCTCTACTTTAAAGAGTCCTCTCCTGCTGATGTTCAGGTGTATATCAGTATGTAGTGTCTCTACTTTAAAGAGTCCTCTCCTGCTGATGTTCAGGTGTATATCAGTATGTAGTGTCTCTACTTTAAAGAGTCCTCTCCTGCTGATGTTCAGGTGTATATCAGTATGTAGTGTCTCTACTTTAAAGAGTCCTCTCCTGCTGATGTTCAGGTGTATATCAGTATGTAGTGTCTCTACTTTAAAGAGTCCTCTCCTGCTGATGTTCAGGTGTATATCAGTATGTAGTGTCTCTACTTTAAAGAGTCCTCTCCTGCTGATGTTCAGGTGTATATCAGTATGTAGTGTCTCTACTTTAAAGAGTCCTCTCCTGCTGATGTTCAGGTGTATATCAGTATGTAGTGTCTCTACTTTAAAGAGTCCTCTCCTGCTGATGTTCAGGTGTATATCAGTATGTAGTGTCTCTACTTTAAAGAGTCCTCTCCTGCTGATGTTCAGGTGTATATCAGTATGTAGTGTCTCTACTTTAAAGAGTCCTCTCCTGCTGATGTTCAGGTGTATATCAGTATGTAGTGTCTCTACTTTAAAGAGTCCTCTCCTGCTGATGTTCAGGTGTATATCAGTATGTAGTGTCTCTACTTTAAAGAGTCCTCTCCTGCTGATGTTCAGGTGTATATCAGTATGTAGTGTCTCCAGGCCTATCACGTACAAAGTGCTGGAGCGCTAGCCAATTGAAGCGTAAGTGTTACATAGTTATGTCGCTATGTTCAGGAAGTAAACAAAGGAGTCCAATGGAGGCGTATATTAGTGCTGTAAAGGAAGGTATACATTGAATGGTAAGGTGAAATAGAAATAGGTTTTCCTTTGTGGAGTGCTCCTGTGATCCAAAGACTCCGTTGTGTTGAAAGTCTCTGCATCAATGAACACGTGAAATCAAAAAACAGACAGACGTGAGACTGAATAGTGAATCTCCAGACTCCCAGCATGCAGTTCACCTTGCTTTAGCAGGCAAGGATTTAGTTCAGAGTGCAACTTTCCAAATGCTTTGTGTGTTTTCCCATAAACTTTCATTTTAGAAACAATCCAAAGTTTTCCATCGTACTCAGGTTTAATCCCACACCTCATATAGCTTTATGGCTTTATGAGCAGCGCTGCATCACCTGGGGAGGAACCCTTTGATTGCTGCAGTAATAAGTGTGTGTTTGTGTGTAAACCCGTATGCATGTTGTCAGAAACCCCATTACTGTAATACAACAGTGTCACCAGAGGGACAGCAACAGAAGCTTTGTAATAACTGATGAAACAAAAGAAACCCTTTGAAAACCTTGCCCCAAATGAAACAACACACATATTATATTAAGGTAGAAAAAACCCAACTGCAGCAATATCTCAGCCAGCAGCTGCAGGCCCTCCAGGTGACCAGATTCTCTCCTTTATTTTACAAAGTGTAACTTGTTTGTTGTTGGTAAGAGGAAACAATTGGACTGTGCGGCGGTTTTAGGACAAATATTTGGATTTAAGCCTTCAGTTTGGATCAGTCTCTATCTGTGAGGAGGAAGAAGATTCCCACAGTGACCAGACTCCAGAAATTAATTTGGACGAACTGGTAGCCTCAATAAAATGGAACAGAGGGTCCAGAAATCCTCAAAATAAGTGGATATTCGCTAAAATAGCCCGTGTTATGTGGACATATCCCTCAACAAAAAGCAATGGGATTTTTCAATTGGATTTTGGTATATTGCAAACAAACATTTATGATTCTTACACATCTTGTTCAGCAGGATAATCTCCACATATAAAAAACACTTTATGATTATAAATGATGTTGATAAAGGAACTACAGCACCGTCACATGACTTGTCACCACCACTAAGCTAAAGGTGGCTAATGTCGGGCTATAAAGGAACTACAGCACGGTCAGATGACTTCACGCCACCACTGCTAAGCTAAAGGAGGCTAATGTTGAGCTATAAAGGAACTACAGCACGGTCACATGACTTCACGTCACCACCGCTAAGCTAAAGGCGGCTAATGTTGAGCTATAAACTAAAGGAACTACAGCACGGTCACATGACTTCACGTCACCATCGCTAAGCTAAAGGTGGCTAATGTTGAGCTATAAGGAACTACAGCACGGTCACATGACTTCACGTCACCACCGCTAAGCTAAAGGCGGCTAATGTTGAGCTATAAAGGAACTACAGCACGGTCACATGACTTCACGTCACCACCGCTAAGCTAAAGGTGGCTAATGTTGAGCTATAAAGGAACTACAGCACGGTCACATGACTTCACGTCACCACCGCTAAGCTAAAGGTGGCTAATGTTGGGCTATAAAGGAACTACAGCACGGTCACATGACTTCACGTCACCACCGCTAAGCTAAAGGTGGCTAATGTTGGACGTGATCACGTTTAGTCGTCTCATTTAGACACTTGTTATCAACCTCTGTTTTTAAATTCACCAGTGGGGTATTTACTGATGTATTTTATGTTCAGGCTTCTAAAAAAAAACAGGTCAAAAAAACTTTGAGCCCATGAACCCGAAGTTGTACAATTGTTGTTGTTCTTTGAGTTTTTACCAACAATTGATATTTTAACACAGTTCATCTCAGGTGTTGACAAGGTACGCAGGAGAGCTTCATATCCATCCAAATGTTCAATGTATCTAACAGTCTTGATGAATAAAGTCTAACTCTAAACGTGAGCAATAGGACTCTTTATTGGAAAGTATACTAACAACTGCATCCTAATCGCCAAGTTTTAGTCCCATGTATATAATTGCGTCTTATCTTTCGCCACTTGATAGATTTGTCATTGGATCTGATATGGGGTGAGTGAACTGAACGATGTTTCAGAGGCTTTAGATTTGTCTGCCAATAAGACACCTTTGAATTGAAAATCAAATAAGAGAGCGAGGGCTGCAGATATAATCGCCTCCGTGTTTTTATTAGCTGATGGATCTGCCACCGGGCCGCACCATTGGTTTAACCTCCTAATCAGGTACCGCCTTGCTGCCGCTACTTCAATTAAGGCCGAGAGGCTGAGAGAGACAAAGAGAAATAATGAAAGATGGTGGAGGAGATGTAAGAAAATGAAAGTGGCTGACAGAGACAGATAGATGGAGAGATTCCTAAAGTATAATGTAGGAGATAAAGAGTGAGGGTAGGCGGCCCGCAGGATGAGATTATACTTTATATATTTTCATTTATTCCTTTTTCTCAAAATGTTTTTCTGTTTATATTTCGGGATGTTTCCATACTTCCATTAACAACATTTTTGTCTTGATACTGATGTTATTTCTGCTGTAATTCTCGCTTTATTTCGTCACTTTCACCAATGTTTACATTAATTATCTTTGTTAGTATTTATTTGAACAATGTCTTATTAACTTGTTGATAGCTTTGCTCTATACATTTCAGTGAAATGTAGTTATTTACTATCTTTCCAAGTGTGAAATCACAAGACAAATACAAAACAACAACATGTCACAACAATTAACCTCCCTAATTATCACAAATGATAGGTTCAACAAACCAGATCCATCATTTATAGACAGCTTTGTAGGTGTTGTTAAGCACTTTCTAATATCTCTGCACAGAAAAGTCTGGATGTTAGCTAGCTTTACAGTGACTCAATGTGTGATACTTTTTTGTCGAGGACAGATAGTGTGAAATCACCAGAAACTCAAATTATTTCTGACATTTTCTTGCAGTCTTCCCCCTCATTCTGTCGGATTGTTTTTTAGTTAAGTATTTTCACCATGTGCAGAATGTGTCTTTGCCTCAAATTGTGCCACTGAAAACCTGATACTTTCAATGTTGGGACAATAGTTTGGTCGTGTGTAGCCCTCACAGTAGCTTTTACATTCCAGTAAAGGAGGGTTAAGTAAATATAGATGTTTCAACTAAAGGCATGTCTACGGTTTTGAAGTGAATGTAAGTTCCATCCATCCATCCATCTTCTTCCGCTTATCCGTGGTCGGGTCGCGGGGGTAGCAGTTCCAGCAGAGAGCCCCAAACGTTCTTTTCCCTGGCGACATCAACCAGCTCTGACTGGGGGATCCCAAGGCGCTCCCAGGCCAGCGAAGAGATATAATCCCTCCACCTGGTCCTAGGTCTACCCCTTGGTCTCTTCCCAGCTGGACGTGCCTGGAACACCTCCCTAGGGAGGCGCCCAGGTGGCATCCTAACTAGGTGCCCGAACCACCTCAACTGGCTACTTTCCCGGATGACCGAACTTCTCACCTTATCCCTAAGGGAGACACCAGCCACCCTGCGGAGAAAACCCATCTCGGCCGCTTGTATCCGCGATCTCGTTCTTTCGGTCATGACCCATCCTTCATGACCATAGGTGAGGGTAGGAACGAAAATGGCCCGGTAGACAGAGAGCTTTGCCTTCTGGCTCAGCTCCCTTTTCGTCACAACGGTGCGGTAATGCGACTGCAGTACCGCTCCCGCTGCTCCGATTCTCCGGCCCATCTCACGCTCCATTGTTCCCTCACTCGACAACATTGTTGAATGTAAGTTGCTTCATATAAAAGCGTCAGCCAAATACCATGTAATATAATAATATACTAGCCATGATAGCTTCCCCTGGATTCAGCATCCATTTTGATTCTTATTAGCAAATTAAATAGGCATCATCAATGGTTATCACTGAGAGACCAGAAAGTACAACTTGAAAAACGTATGTTAAACTCAATAAAATGTGATATTTTAAACAGAGGAACACAAGGTTTAAAGGTTTAGGGAGCAATAACTGGTTATAATTCATTGATTTATCATTTTATTTCGATCTTTATTTCGAAACATATTTAAAAAAACGTATAAAAAACAATAATTAGATTGTGATTTGGGGTTATTATTGATCTGAAATCTGTACGTAAACACCAGCCTTCCCTTAAATGGTCAGCAGATTCAAGTGAGTTTGCTGCAAGTCAACTGTGCACCTTTGCATGTCAACATTCACCAAAGTTGAACTTGAACAAAATGTAAGTTTTACTCACCCCGACTTTAGGGAATTCATGTGTTTTACTGACTGGGCTTTTGCACACGTGTTGTGTTCATCTGTCATTTGTTGGTGGTCATGAAAACACCTCATGACAATAGACTAACCAACAACAAACACAACGAAAAATGTGGAAAAAGCAACAGACTTTAAGAACCCACCCTGCAGCCCCAGTCAGAAATGAGCAATTTTCCTGTAAAGCTTTTCAGCAGCTTTCCTGTAAACCACAGCGGTGACCCGGCCGTGGAAATGTCTGTGTTCTGCCTCTAATTACGTCTCTGTAATGGATCCACCTGAGCGAGTCCAGCGCTTTGCTGCAGGCGGGAGTCTCCATCTTGGTTTAATGGGGACTTTGTCATTCAGGCCTGCAGCTGCCTGATGGAAACTGCGAGTACTTTACCTTCCCCCTCCTCTCACCACCCTTTATTTCCCTTTCTTATTTCCTACCTGGGATTATCTTCCTCTCATTATTTCTCTCTGCCTCACTTTGCACCTTCCTAACTTCAATTATGATTTTGCTCCAACTTCCCTGCTCTTCCTAGGTTTCATTGAGCAGTTTTTTTGGTCACCAGGACCCCATTAACAAGGTTCGCTTCATGCTGCTAAACACACAACGTCCCTGGTGACCGCCAGCTGGTGCCGAGCTCTTGTCAGTCAATGGAGGACATTTCAAACATGTGTCAAGGTGGTAAACCATTGGGAGGGAGTGCAAAGAGAGGAGGAATATATGTTGTAGCCTACAGGTGCAGGTCTATTACTGCTGTGTTTCACACTGTGATAAATGACAGTCGCTGCTGGAGAGTGGCTGCACAGTTATATATATAGGAAGTAAAAAAGCAAACCTTTGAATGGAGTTTGGATGGAAGTAAAGTTTTAAGTCAGAAAATAGTTAAAGTTTGAAGGTTTAGAATGATCACGTTAAGAGGCATAGAGACTAGAGAGTCTAATAAGTATACACATTTCAACTATGGTTGCCAGGTGCAAACACACTACATGTTCTAAGGCTTTTTTCATTGGGTGAAACACGCTGCAGCTTCAGAAACAATGCAGTAAAATAACACAATTTCATAGGGGCATGTAAAGGTTAGAAACTAGCTTGTTATACTTTTATCCACTCAACAATCCAGGAAGAAATGCAACCTGTATTATTATCTGCAGCCAAACAGCCAGAAGCTTCTATTAGATTTATTCTTTCCCCCCCAAATGAATACAAGTCCATTTAATCTGCCCAGCAACCACAAATGACATTTTGAAGTCTGTGCTCATTTTGCTGCCTGAGAGACGCAGAAACAGCTAGAGGCCCCTTCGATGTTTACCAAGTTTACATTGATGCTATCCCGTCTTCTCGGACGCTGTAATAGAACTCAATACTTCAGCCCCCTGGCCACTCAACCAATACATGGAATCACTGAGTGGGTGCGCTGTGATAATAACAGCCAAAGGTAATGTGCATGCAAGTGTAAATGTTAGAGTGTGTGTGTGTGTGTTTATATGTGTGTATGTGTGTGTGTGTGTGTATGTGTGTGTGTGTGTGTGTTTAGGGTGAAATCTATATTTCTGTTTGGCTGGTGGAACTGCCAACAGCAGAACATTGATGCCAGAAATCGGTGGACGCGGACTCATCTGGACTCAAACCTGCTGCAGAGCTGCATGTTAACGAGAAGACCCTGGTTATTAGTGATTAGAAAACTCTCGCTTATACGTCTGTGTGTGTGTTTGTGTGTGTGTGTGTGTGTGTGTGTGTGTGTGTCTGTGTGTGTGTGTGTTTACAGCATCTAGAAGCGAATAAATAGATCCATCTGAAAGTCTAAAATCACTTTCCCATCTAATGTTAATTTACTGTTGACTAGCCTGCTCTTATACGTCTATACGTTTATTTCACTTTCTAATAGCGCCTGTGTGTGTGTGTGTGTGTGTGTGTGTGTGTGTGTGTGTGTGTGTGTGTGTGTGTGTGTGTGTGTGTGTGTGTTTGTGATTTGCAATGTCATATTGGATGTTTTTGTGTGTTAGATATCACGTACAATATGTGGAGCGCTAGCCAATAGAAGCGCAAGTCTTACAAAGTGAAGTCACTATATTATGGAAGTAAACACTGGGATTTTAGCCTTTGCAGACCATTTACATGCACTAAAACATATAGAACACACAACAGGAAAAAGACAACCCCAAAAGGATAATAGGGCCTCTTTAAGTCGTACAGATGTCTGTCTGTGCAGATAATAAATGAAACATGCAGCATTAGGCCTGAAGGTCGGCCATCTCTCTCACACAGAACAATAGTAAAGGTTTGCTGAGTTGCTGAAGTATCTTCGAGCTCCATGTTAACCAAAGAGTAGAGTGCATAGGCATTGAGACAAGAGGTTTGTTTAAAGGATCTCTGTATTAAAGAGACGGTAGCTTTGACAAGACAAGCAACTTCTCTCAATGTTCAGTCTCATTTCAAACTTCTCATGGCTCTCCACAATATAAAAATGAAAAAAAGTATTCCACATTGTTTTGTGACGGATACAGTAATGTGTGTTGTCCACAGTTGAGATTAAATTGACCGGACTTCTTTCTGCGGATTTAAATGACTGCACTTATTCGCTAAATCCTCCCTAGCAACGGTCTGTTCTCCTTAGCAACGGTCTGTTCTCCTTAGCAATGGTCTGTTCTCCTTAGCAATGGTCTGTTCTCCTTAGCAACGGTCTGTTAGTGAAAATGAACGACCTCTCAAATGTTCGTATTGACCAATCAGAATCAAATATTCAACTAAACATGTAATAATACAGGTTATTTAACAAAAACCATGCCCTCTCGCTTTACCTGAGTGAATTCGCAATTGGCCTAATCTTAAGCAAACCTTAACCATAGTGTTGTCAGAAACGTTTTATTTTTAAAGCATCATCCTGGCATCATGTCAGAGAACTCTTTTATGAGTTTTTCTGGAGGGCATGGATTATAAGACTGGCTGATGAATCTTAAATGCAGATGTAAAAGGTGATTAACATAAACGGTGATTAAGAGGATCATTCTGTCTCACGGTGGAAAGATGCAGCAGGCAGGAGGCGCTTTGTTTGGATGTTGTTTTCAACACCTACAGTAAGTTGTCTCATTTCCTATTCACACTCGAATATATTGTAGAGCTGTCAGGGGACCACAGGCCTTCCTACAGTAGCAGAAAATATAAATATAATGCCGTACGTTGACTGACAGATTCACCGCCGGCCCTCTTCCTGTTAGCGGCGATGCCCTCTGCTTTTGAAAATCCTCCCTTCAGTTCTCCAGGAAGATGAAGGAGAAGCGGTCCGCCTGCAGAGCCTCTCCGCCTCAGGCTCAATGTCGGAGAATTTGTTTTGTTTTTCCACCTCACTCCCCTTTTCTCCACGAGTCCTCCGCTGCTTCCCATCTGCAGAAATAGATAAAAGCTCAGTGGGGTTTGGCGGTGCAGAAAAAAGAAAAAAAATCAAAACTATCAAACATGAGAGGGGCTTCGTGGTTTAGTCAGCTCTTGTTCTGCTGCTGCTTCCATCTGTGGGCATGTTCACGTCGTAATATAAAAGAAGAATCCCTTCATGAAGTGTCATTGAAGTCTTCTCAACGTTCTACTGCAGGAAACATCTTACTCTAGGTGACACAGCTTTATGCAGCGAGATAACATAATAACACAATTACTATCGGACTATTTTCCCTTCTGCTAATGAGTCTCGGTGAGTCGGTCTATTGTTCCCCCAACACATCAGAACCATCTGACAGCGTTATCACTGAACTATAGAGATGTTGTGATGTTAGCAGTGCTTTACTTTCACACTGAGTCACAACATCATTGGAGAGGTGGTACATTACTTTTCCTAATTATAAGAGAAGAGCCCAGAAGTGAAGTTAAAAGAATATAGCCTAAATGTGCAGCCATGTTGATTTTTCATATTTAAAAACAATAGTTACATATTGGGTGTGGTCCCCAAATATGAGAAACTAAAGGCAGATTTCAGACAAATACATTTTCTACTGCATCGGGGCTCGTGATAATTACAGAAACATGAACTCGCTGTAAGTAGAAGCAGAATTACTGATCTCAGAATGTCCTTAAAATAAGTCAAGTTCATTAACCCTTAGATGCATAAGTGGGTCTTTTTGGACCCGGTGAGGTGGTTTTCTTGAAGTATCTTTGTAATTACATTTTTGTATCATTTCATATTCCAGCTATTCCTCAAAAAACATGTTGTGGATATCATGCCATTCAAATTTTAAATAAAACATTTAAGAAATTGTAGTTTTTGTATTTCTACCCCAAGCTAGAAAGTGGATCAAAAATGACCCGCTTGCATTTTCTATGGGATCCTTTGATTCTTATCACCTGTTGCTGTCAGGATTCACAGTGGACCACACAGACGACATCACAAGTGACACTTCTCAGGAAGATTGTTTTACACAGCAATATCTGATACCTGTCAGTGTAATAATAAAAAATAATAATAATAATACATTATATTTTTATAAGGCTTTTCAAGGACTCAAAATCGCTTTACAATATAAGGGAAGGTTAGGGTGGGGGGTATAGGACTATCAAACTTGATCAACCGGCATGATTGATGGAGGGGGGGGGGGGGCTATGAGTAGACAAGAGGAGAAGAGATGAGTTTTGAAAAGGGACTGGAATACTGTGAGGGTCTCAGAATAGCGGAGATCTTTGCATCAATATGTTCAAAACGTTTTTTTTCAATATGTTAAAAAAATATGTCTAAAATTCTAAATAGTGAAAAATTAAATATAAAATATTTCTAGTGTGAACCAAAATATAATGCTAAATATTATTGTTAACCAAAATGACAAACACGCCATAAAAACACATATTATTCTAATACGGGTCCTTTTTGACCCACTTATGGAAGAGTGTGGGTCCAGTCACGCATCTAAGGGTTAAAAAGCTCCTCAAAGTTACGGCAGTTCAAATACCTGTCTCGGTTTTATTCAACAGCTGTGCCACCACACATAAGAAGTTCCAATAATTGTATTCAGATGCTGGTTCCTAAAGTGAGAACAGAACTAGGAAAAAAAGCATTTAAATATGGAGCTGAAACTGTCAGATTTGATCACTATGAGGAATTCAAGTCCATCTTAACCCTTCTCTTGCGTTAGGTCATACCCCCCTTCCCATGCTATTTTCGGGCAAAATTGACCGGTGTGTTTTGCACAGTGACATCTCTAGAACCCCTTATCCAATGTTGATGGTTGATATCTCATTTGAACAGTCAAAGCAAGTAGAATCAAGGGATGACAGACAGAATGACACCAGGGGTGAATTGCATATTCTTTTTGGCAGTAAGTTCAAAGATAGTGCTTATTTTACATTACTGTATATTATAAAAATGCTTGCCATGTAGGCTGTGTTTACTGGAGATGGAAATGATTTAGTTAGTGTTGTAGCTGAGATTCTTCCCGTTCCAATTATGTATTAGGTTGTATTGATTTGATACAAGCAAGCCAGTGTTTGATGTCATGGTCCGGACCCACCGGTGGGCCCATCAAGTTCAGCATTCACTGTGATGAATATAAAATAAGACACTGATACTGTTTTCCTCAATGAACATTTATTGAAAGAGAAATATACCATAACAGAACGTGTGTGTGTGGTGTTCACGTGTGTTCACGCACATAGTTGGCAATGCAAAATTGTGGAATGTCACCTCAGGCTCCTCTCCCTCAGGGGCTTCTATCTCAGGGGCCTCTCCCTCAGGTGCCTCTCCCTCAGGTGCCTCTTCCTGGTCTGTTGTAGGCTCATAGTCTGGATCGCTGTTGTCTTCCATTTCTAAGACATCTTCCTCTATCTCCTCTTCATCTGGTTCAATCTCCTCTTCATCTGGTTCAATCTCCTCTTCATCTGGTTCAATCTCCTCTTCATCTTCCTCTATCTCCTCTTCATCTGGTTCAATCTCCTCTTCATCTGGTTCAATCTCCTCTTCATCTGGTTCAATCTCCTCTTCATCTGGTTCAATCTCCTCTTCATCTTCCTCTATCTCCTCTTCATCTTCCTCTATCTCCTCTTCATCTGGTTCAATCTCCTCTTCATCTGGTTCAAAAATGTGTCCAGAGCCCCTCTTACAGTAAATCGCCTAATCGGTCGCCTGCTCATTGCGTCAATGAGTCAAATGTGAGCAAGGCACAAATATAACTTGAGAGACAGTAATGGAGGCGCATTTAGCACGAGAAAGTGAGAGGTTTGTGTTTCTCGAGGGGCACAGAGCTCACACCTGTGAGAAGGTATGATACATTGCATCATATAGCGCGAGCAAGGGAAAGGTTCCCGTAACGTGTATGTGTGTGTGTGTGTGTGTGTGTGTGTGTGTGTGTGTGTGTGTGTGTGTGTGTGTATAGATGTTTTCCATCTGCAGGATGAACATAATACACTCATACCCATTCATTTCTATGGCGGTCAAATCTGACCGAAAACGTCAAGGGTGTTTCACTGTTGAATAAATCACTCAAAATTCAATGCAAGTGGTGATCATCAAGTGTGTATGTTCAGAGGCCGAGTGTGGAGGATAACATATTGAGGCAATCGGATGAAAAACACAATATTTATGATTAAAATAAAAGTCATTCTCACTTTTGACCCGAAACGCAAGAGAAGGGTTAAAGCAGTGGTTCTCAACTGGTCAGGCCTCGGGACCCACTTTTTACTTGGTCAATACATCGCGACCCAACATTTTGAAGCACTCAAATCTATTCAACAATATTAATAAAAGTGAAGTACAGTGCATATATCCCTTATATCCCTTCACAGAACTAAAGTATGCTTTTAAAAAAGGTTTAATGAGATGATGGAATCAAAGCTGAACTATATAAAAAGGCACACATGCTGAAAACCCAACCCCAGCAGGGGGTCTGGGGGGATTCTCCCCCAGGAGATTTTTATAAATACTAACATAAACTATGCATTCTGGTACACTGAGAAGAAAATAAATAGATGTATTACTACCCGACATGTTAATAATATTTTATGCAATTGTTTGTTTTTCACTTTGTTCTGACATCTTGCTGCGAGAAGAGTAAAGAGGAGAAAGTCTGTGTGACTTACTTTAAATTGTGGGTAAGGGTAGATAGCTCCCATTGTTCTGTGACCTGTCAGTCATCAGACCGGGGGTCATATTTCATTATGTGTTCATTTCTATCTGAAGTTGTACCCATGGATGTATAAAGAAGAGTTCTACCGCAAAGTTATTCTCCGTGGGGACTTCCGGCAACAATCTTGATTCTCATTGGCCAGGAGACTCGAAAAAACATCAGCAAAGATATTTTATTGAGAAGATGATCACTACGTGACAGAAGTTTCAAAACCGTTTATGGTCTCCGGTACTTCCAGTCAAACGCCGACTGCATGCACAGCGTTAGAAAATCGGGCCTTCAAAATAGAAGTTTGACTTTTTCTCCCAAAAAAAAAAAAATTCCAATTTTTTTATTTGAACACGATCGGTGTATCCATCATTTCCTGGTCTTCTCTAAAGAAGAGGGACCAATGGAAACGTTGTCATGTTGCCGTTGTTCAGCATGGAAACATTCATTAGCTAACAATGACATTATTGTTCTATTAATATAAAGGGAGGTCAGGTACTCTTTAAAACAGCTGCTAGTTATGGGTACTTTTCACTGAAGTACATTTCAAAGCCTCTTTACTTTTACTTGAGTAAAGAAGTTTAGTCAGTACTTCTACTTTTACCAGAGTATTTTTGAACACGAGCATCTGTACTTCTACTTGAGTAAAGGATGTGTGTACTTTTGCCATCTCTATCTAAAACCCTTCAGATCAAACTGCGGCTGATCGTCCTCTCTCTTGATGCTAATGCTATCAGAGACGCGGAGCATCTGTTGGAAATCGCCCGGCGGACCTTCCACCTTTTGGCATTCTTCTCCTCGCTCCACCGTTCACAGACTATTAGAGCGTTGTCGCCGCGGGTAGAGAGGGAGCCGCTGAACTCATTTCACGGGTTAATTAGAACAAAAGGATCAGCCTTTATGCCGGGCGAGAGGCTTTCGATTATTGAAAGGTTGTGGCTCGCTCTCCTCCCCTCCGGTGAGAGGACGGAGTATATATTGGGCACCATCACGGCTAAATGCCACCTATCAATCACAGGATCGCATCATTAGCGTCCCGTGATTGTGAGAGGTAAGCTTTGTAATCATCCTCGGGCAAATGCAGAGTGGGGATATTAATGTGCTGCATGTCTGCTGGGAAATGAAATGACAAGTTGGGTCAACTTCTCAAAACGAGAGTGAAGGAGCTGAGTGCTGATGGTCTGACTCGCTGACATGGAAGATCAACCTTTTTGACGGGGGGTTTAGTGCAGAATAGTGAATACACTACCTGAGGTGATGAGGGCTGAGGCTATGCATGTCTTCATCACAGTAACAATGTCTCATATACCAGCTAATAGTTGTCTTTCAATGCAGGTACTGTATATGACCTCGGTGGTGGCTGCTGTTGCTATATCCAGGTTAACCTAATCTGAGAAAGTTGATTTTGTGGTGACCACCTTTAATACACTGGGTTACATAATCCACACATGGAACTAGAGTTGGGGGTATTGTTTCCACACAGACATATATGTGGTTACCTTTATATGTTGTGTGCCCTCCTGGCTCTTTCTCTTGTCTTCCCGGGCTGCGACCCGACAACATGTCTGTTTCTGCTGCTCATTAAAATTCCCTTTTTGCACCTTCGATGCACCGCCTCCGACTCCTATCTCTCGGCACTACAACTTTAAAAATGTGTTGCAAAAACGAGCTACTTGTAAGAAAATGTAATCACTAACCTAATCTGAGAAAGATTACTTTCCTTTCCTTTTCGATGACATTAATATCAAATGCAATGCAAACAAATGAAAGAGAAAATAAATATTAATACAATGTTTTTTACTTGAAGGTATTGTGTTAAGACAACAGAACAATGTGACCTTATAAAGAAGAAACCAAGATATGTAATGGTTTATAGCCTGCCATTTAGCCTACCAAACCTGCCATTTATTCAGCATAATAACGCATTAGCCACCATTTTGAAAAAAAAGTCAGAATTATGTAAAAGGGGGATTTTTGGGGGGACAATTTGATTTTTGGAATAGGGGGGATTTTCGAAATATTCAAAATGTTCTAAAAAGTCAGAATTTGAAAACAAGTTTGAAATACGTTACAGTCAGGAATTTGAAAAAAGTCAGATTTTTTCAACAAATTGAGATTGTTGTAAAAAACTTGTAATTATGAAAAAAGTCAGGATTTTGAGAGAAAAATCTAAATTGAACAAAAAGGTGAGAATTTTGAATAAAATATCTTAAGAACAAAATAATCAGGATTCTGAGAATGTTTAAAAGAAGATGATTAGGGACAGCCCCACCTAGTGTCAGCAGAAGGTATTAAAATAATATTGAGCCGTTTTGAGCGACGTGGGTCAAGCCCCGATCCTGCCCCTCCCTCTCACTGTCTAAGTGAACGGCGACTGTAAAAACTACACTGCGTATGCTCAGAGTATTGTCCTATTTAATGTGTGTGGCAAAAAAATAATCGCCATAGGGGCAGTGTGCCTGGCATCCCCACCAAACGTCACATCATTCAGAGCTGATTGGCTGTAAGTACGTGTGCCGCGAAAAGTGTGGTGTGTGAAGAGGAGACGAGAGAGCTGCAGTGACGCGTCCTAAAACCCGGAAGTAAGCTGCGCATGGCTTCCCTCGACAAAAAAGCAATGATTTTTCTCCATAGGATTTTAGAAAATAGCTTGAAATAAGATCTGTGGGAAACCTGTTAGATAAATGCACGTTTTGTTCAGCCGGATAATATCCACATGGCTACCCTACTTTTATCATTTTCGAATCATAAATCTATCGATTAGATTTATGATTCGACTTTTGAAACTACACGAAGATAAGGGGGACTTTTACAAAAAAGTAATAGAGATTTTTGTAGAGATTTAGAATATTTAGATTTAGGTCAAAATATAATATTTGTAAACCTGAAGAGTCAGAGCCAGTGCCAGCCATGAACCTCACTGCAGAAGCTTATATATAAACATCTACATTTTTTGTGCCCCACCACTTTTGTACATTTTGTAAAACGCCACTGAATAGGCGTATAGATTCACACTTTGATTGTGTCCTGTATATCCAAAGTGCTCTTGCGTCACTCACTGACCTTAAAGAAGTGAACGCTTTGTATTCCAGCCACCAAACATCTTGAGAACACATGATATGACACCTGAATATGAGGGTATATGCTTTCATAATCCATAAACCATCAGGGTACCTGGCCTCGAGTCTATACCATGTGACCATTTGACTTTCTCCGTATCTTTTATGGATCGTCTTCAGCTAAAGGTCAGGAGTTCACGGTGTCTCATCATCACTTCCACCTCTGATTACTTAGAACCCAGAATGTATCCTGTCGGCATTACATATTCTTTTATAAGGGAAATGGGTGGGAGAGCTGAGAATGTGACCCTGATTCACACCTCCAGACTCCTGTGAATCTCAATCACACACGCACACATCAGCTCTCTCCTAAAAGCTCTCTTCATATTCACGGGAGTCTTTTTCATTAGTTCTCTGTCTTTTTGTTGTGGCCCTCTTAAGCTCAGAAACGGCGAGAATTAAGGAAAATACATTCAGAGAAGTGATGCATGTCTACTCTGTTTACCTTCAAGAGAAGTGAGAGGATGATTACATTCAGCAGAGGAAATGTATTCTCATATCCAGTGCATTTACCAGCACAGAAGACACAAAATGCATACAGAAAAACACATTATGGGGCACCAGAACCTCACTTTCAATGAATAGGGATGAATATATAAAGTGTCAACATATGTATAGTCTCTAAGCTGTTGCTCAACGAGTTTGTATAGAGTCCTGCCTCCTTTCAAAGGAAACACGGCTGGTGATATTCTGTACTTTCCTTATAGTTAAACATCACATCAACAGTCTTAAGAGTAAATGCTGCTGCTGTATCATGTCTAGTTTTCCTCTGTGTAAAACACATCAATGAAACAAACTGCTACATGTCATTAGGGTTAGGGTTACCATGAACACACTCATTAGTTTACTTTTAGTCAAACACACACACACACACACACACACACACCCCCACACACACACACACACACACACACACCCCATCATTTATTATGGATTCAAGATATATTCTGCTTATCTTCAGGTGTATGTGTACTTTCTACTTCTTACATGTTGAACACAAATACCTGTACTTTTTACTTCTTACATGTTGAACACAAATACCTGTACTTTCTACTTCTTACATGTTGAACCCAAATACCTGTACCTTCTACTTCTTACATGTTGAACTCAAATACCTGTACTTTCTACTTCTTACATGTTGAACACAAATACCTGTACTTTCTACTTCTCACACGTTGAACACAAATACCTGTACTTTTTACTTCTCACATGTTGAACACAAATACCTGTACTTTCTACTTCTTACATGTTGAACACAAATACCTGTACTTTCTACTTCTTACATGTTGAACACAAATACCTGTACTTTCTACTTCTTACATGTTGAACACAAATACCTGGACTTTCTACTTCTTACATGTTGAACACAAATACCTGGACTTTCTACTTCTTACATGTTGAACACAAATACCTGTACTTTCTACTTCTTACATGTTGAACTCAAATACCTGTACTTTCTACTTCTTACATGTTGAACACAAATACCTGTACTTTCTACTTCTTACATGTTGAACTCAAATACCTGTACTTTCTACTTCTTACATGTTGAACTCAAATACCTGGACTTTCTACTTCTTACATGTTGAACACAAATACCTGTACTTTCTACTTCTTACATGTTTAACACAAATACCTGTACTTTCTACTTCTTACATGTTGAACCCAAATACCTGTACTTTCTACTTCTTACATGTTGAACTCAAATACCTGTACTTTCTACTTCTTACATGTTGAACACAAATACCTGTACTTTCTACTTCTCACACGTTGAACACAAATACCTGTACTTTTTACTTCTTACATGTTGAACACAAATACCTGTACTTTCTACTTCTTACATGTTGAACACAAATACCTGTACTTTCTACTTCTTACATGTTGAACACAAATACCTGTACTTTCTACTTCTTACATGTTGAACACAAATACCTGGACTTTCTACTTCTTACATGTTGAACACAAATACCTGGACTTTCTACTTCTTACATGTTGAACACAAATACCTGTACTTTCTACTTCTTACATGTTGAACTCAAATACCTGTACTTTCTACTTCTTACATGTTGAACACAAATACCTGTACTTTCTACTTCTTACATGTTGAACTCAAATACCTGTACTTTCTACTTCTTACATGTTGAACTCAAATACCTGGACTTTCTACTTCTTACATGTTGAACACAAATACCTGTACTTGCTACTTCTTACATGTTGAACACAAATACCTGTACTTTTTACTTCTTACATGTTGAACACAAATACCTGTACTTTCTACTTCTTACACGTTGAACACAAATACCTGTACTTTCTACTTCTTACACGTTGAACACAAATACCTGGACTTTCTACTTCTTACATGTTGAACACAAATACCTGTACTTTCTACTTCTTACATGTTGAACACAAATACCTGTACTTTCTACTTCTTACATGTTGAACTCAAATACCTGTACTTTCTACTTCTTACATGTTGAACACAAATACCTGGACTTTCTACTTCTTACATGTTGAACACAAATACCTGGACTTTCTACTTCTTACATGTTGAACACAAATACCTGTACTTTCTACTTCTTACATGTTGAACTCAAATACCTGTACTTTCTACTTCTTACATGTTGAACACAAATACCTGTACTTTCTACTTCTTACATGTTGAACACAAATACCTGTACTTTCTACTTCTTACATGTTGAACTCAAATACCTGGACTTTCTACTTCTTACATGTTGAACACAAATACCTGTACTTTCTACTTCTTACATGTTGAACACAAATACCTGGACTTTCTACTTCTTACATGTTGAACACAAATACCTGTACTTTGTACTTCTTACATGTTGAACACAAATACCTGTACTTTCTACTTCTCTCATTTTCCAAACAGCTGGTTCCTTTAGTCTGAATCAGGGTTTCCGTTAGCCGGTAATTACCGGTTTTTAGCTGGTAAAATTGAATAAAAACCGGTAAATTCAAAACATGCCGGTCAAAATGTCCGATGCTCCGATCGGTCATTATCGGCCGATATTCACTCTTAATAGTTTGATCGGTGCTCTCTATAAAGGCCGATCAGGAGAGCTGGGTCTGATTGATATGGACATAAACGCGAGTGAAGTGTAACCGGACGCGAGAGAGAGATCAGATCAGCTGCTGAGTCAGACGGAGACACGCAGCTCCGTATAATCACCTGAAGCCCCGCCCACTGTTTAGCGCGCTGCATGAGAAACTGACGGGCTGTCAGGAGAGAGAGGGAGGGAGAGAGGAAAAGAGAGCATCCGTTTCTCCCGTGTTATTATTCAAAGTTAATGTAAACTTTTGAATAATGTACTTCATCTACTACAAGTAGTTTCTTTGAATGTAATAATTATGTTGTTTGTTGTTTGTGGAATAATTTATTGAAAAATAAATCTGAATTTTTTGATCTGTTATAAAATGTGCGATTATAAACTGAAGCAATATAAAAATGAGCCCCATCAACTGCGTTTTAAACATCAGCATATCCGGTCCTAGTCCGGTGATTACCTGCTAACGGTAACTCTGCTACACAATTCTTATTATTATTATTGAAACATGACCGGTAAGTTTCAAATTTGTCCGGTAAAATAAATTATGTTCGGACATTTGACCGGCGAGAAAAAATCCTAGCGGAAACCCTGGTCTGAATGTGTGTTTGGTGGCGTGATCATTATTCTTTAGAGTCATTGCGTGCCTATTGATTTGAACACGATCTGTGTATCCATCATTTCCTGGTCTTCTCTAAAGAAGAGGGACCAATGGAAACGTTGTCATGTTGCCGTTGTTCAGCATGGAAACATTCATTAGCTAACAATGACATTATTGTTCTATTAATATAAAGGGAGGTCAGGTACTCTTTAAAACAGCTGCTAGTTATGGGTACTTTTCACTGAAGTACATTTCAAAGCCTCTTTACTTTTACTTGAGTAAAGAAGTTTAGTCAGTACTTCTACTTTCACCAGAGTATTTTTGAACACGAGCATCTGTACTTCTACTTGAGTAAAGGATGTGTGTACCTTTGCCATCTCTGCAGATTTCATATTGTAAGAAAAGTTGTACAAATATGTAAAGCCATATTGCAAAGGTTTGTCACGGAAGAGTTAATACTGTTCATCGTCTACATGCTGGGAAAGCAAGGCGGTGTGCAACAGGGATAAAATCGCTCAAACAGGACCCGTCTCCCCCGAAGGAAGCAGACCTGAAAATGATGTTAATTTCTGAGTCTGATGACTTTCCATGCGATACAGTTTCTTCCAGGTGTCTTCGGTTGGTTTCTCTCCGTCACATCCTGCGGGTTGTCATCGATTTACCGGAAAATAAGGTGAAGGATTTCCAGCCAATCAGCAGCCAGACAGAAATCCCTTTGCCTCGGATCAGTGCGACATGTTCTGCTTCACCGGTGAAATGTTTCTGCGAGATATTACACACCCTCTGAACCTCCTTCAGTCACAGCAGGATGAAACGTTCATGCTCTGAGGATGTGAGGCGGGGAGGAACAGGTCTGATTGTCCGGAAAAAACAGGTCCTACTGTACTGTATGTCCTTTCCTTACCACCTTTCCTTAAACTCTCAAAAATCTTTATGGGGTTATTAAGGAAAGATGTGTGGGAGAATTCCTCAGGACAACTGCACTGACACTAGGAGACTCATTATGATGATACTGAGTCTGAGACAGCCACTACTTTGATTATTACCATTCAAACATGATGAGTAAAACATATATATGTTAACACCACCAAACTCGGTAAACAGTGAAACCTTATTTGATCATGTGAAAGTGAGTAGGGTTACGTTTGTAGTTCGCCTTTTGGCCCGATATGGCATAAGTTGTAACATGCTTGAAGAGGCCCTATTCTGCTTTTGGGGTTTTCTCCCTTTCCTGTGTGTTATATAGTTTGTTGTGCATGTAAATGGTCTGTAAAGGCTAAGGGGCGGGACATCTCTAAGCTGGTTGACCAATCACAACAGAGCTGGCCAGCTAACCAATCAGAGCAGACTGGGCTCTGGTTTCAGACGGAGGGTGAAAAGAGATGCTGCAGCACAGGCAGTATGTAGAAAATAAAGAGCTTTTTGAACTTTATAGCATGGAGACATGTAGAGACACTACATACTGATATACACCTGAACATCAGCAGGAGAGGACTCTTTAAAGTAGAGACACTACATATACTGAACATCAGCAGGAGAGGACTCTTTAAAGTAGAAACACTACTGATATACACCTGAACATCAGCAGGAGAGGACTCTTTAAAGTAGAGACAATACATACTGATATACTGAACATCAGCAGGAGAGGACTCTTTAAAGTAGAGACACTACAAACTGATACACACCTGAACATCAGCAGGAGAGGACTCTTTAAAGTAGAGACACTACATACTGATATACAACTGAACATCAGCAGGAGAGGACTCTTTAAAGTAGAGACACTACATACTGATATACTGAACATCAGCAGGAGAGGACTCTTTAAAGTAGAGACACTACAAACTGATACACACCTGAACATCAGCAGGAGAGGACTCTTTAAAGTAGAGACACTACAAACTGATACACACCTGAACATCAGCAGGAGAGGACTCTTTAAAGTAGAGACACTACAAACTGATACACACCTGAACATCAGCAGGAGAGGACTCTTTAAAGTAGAGACACTACATACTGATATACACCTGAACATCAGCAGGAGAGGACTCTTTAAAGTAGATACACTACATACTGATATACACCTGAACATCAGCAGGAGAGGACTCTTTAAAGTAGAGACACTGCTGATTTTCACCTGAACATCAGCAGGAGAGGACTCTTTAATAAGCAACTTAACCTAAATGATCTGCATTTCTTTGAAAGATCTGTTCTTTCTGTAAACAGATGAACGTTGCGTTGTGTTAAATGTTGCTTTCTCTCCTTCCTTCCACAAAGGATGTTCAAATGTTTCCTAAAGTAGATCATTAAGGTGAACGGTAGCTCCTTTTCCTATCATCAACAACCCACTCTGTACATTTTACATTCCTATACAACCTACTATTTAATATCCCATTACTCACTTACAGTATATATAATATTCTGCTTTATATTTTGTCACTGTAAATCTGTAATTCAACATTTATATTTACTACTTTTCTTTGTATTGTACAATGCCTTAATTCTGCTGCAACACACACATTTCTCAGCTTGGGATCAATAACGTTCTTCTTATCTTATTTATACATATTGATATACACCTCTACACCGCTCCTTTCCACCATGCGCTATAAAATAACTGCCATGTGTGGAATAAACACTTGTCTTATCAAGAGAATCCACACAGCTCTTAGGGTGCTTCTGGATCAGAACCCCTTCCTGAGAGAGAAAGAACAGGACGTTGTGTTGCATATATTAATAGTGGAGGTTCTGGAGGTGACGCAGCAGTGAAGTCTCGCTTCAGGCAGCTGTGTGTGACTCTCACCATGGAGACAAGGAGCACAAATAGCAGGGATGGTGGTGTGATGTATGGGAACAGATGTGACGGTGCTGCTGAGGAACTTATGGAGGATGTTTTCTTGTATCTTTAAACACCTTTGAACTCTCCATCACAGGTTGCCTTACACACTGAATCACTTCATTCTTCAATTGTTCCTCTTTTTCCACTTTCTTTATTCACTTTCATTTGCTTGTAAAAACGGATGTACAATTTGCACAGTTTATTAATGTTACTACTTAAAAGTCACCTATCATGCTATTTTTAGGCAATAGCTTAAGTCTCAGATATATAGAAATATATAAAAAACTTGTCTATGAAGTGTTTTGCTCAAAATACCAAACAGATCACCCATTCTAGCCATGCCTCATATCCCTCTATTCCACTTCCTGTTTCTAAAGTGCTGATGCTGGAGATTCTACCGGCAGCTACTGTCTAAACTAAATGCTGCCGTGATGAAACGCCATATCATGGATTATCAAGGATCTGAAACAGTCTGGAGCTCAAAGGCTTTCTCTCTTGCCGGTTATACCACAAGGTGAGTTCCTTTCTACTTCCTGCTTCTTCACACACATGCTCTCCAGTACAGGTTAGCTCTGAGTGTTAGCGATGCTAATGTAAACACCGACCATATTACGTCCAAAACAGTCGGGCATTGTTTCTGATAGCAGCTTTCTGATTGGGCCGTGGGTCCACATTTCAGATATTACGTCATATCGGACGCAAATCTGGATCAGCTCCGTTGCAGTCCCGTTTTTAGAGATTTGGGTACGGAGGAAAAGAGAGAGGGTTTTATTTTCTGACGCTGAGTGAGTTCCCCGACGCACCGGGGACACATGTTGATGTATACAAGACATCAAGAAGTGCATTTTGCATGATAGGTCCCCTTTAATACTACCTTTCCTTCTTTATATGTTAATGTCGCTACTTATCTTTTTCATTTCTACACCATTAATCTCAATCTTGCACTAATGTAAATTCCCAAAGATATCGAAGCGACTGTTATTTATATCGATTGTTGTGCTTTTATCTTAATGTGTGCATATGTATTTAAATGTGTCTGTCGGTTGTGTATATAGGATATACATATTTGATACATATTTTTATATATATTTGCATTTTTGTATTCAGCATTGTGGGAAACGATATTTCGATCTCTCTGTACACACAAACTGAAAGATTGACAATAAAGTTGACTGACTTTTTTTGAATCTATTAATTATTGAATTTGCCTTTTCCCTCTGCTCTGTCTCTTTGCTGTAAAACTGTTGAGTAAAGGATTTCTGATTTCAGCCAAACTACAGCAGCATCAACGCCACCTGAGGATTACTGTACCCACAATGCATTAGCTTTAGCTATCGGGGACAAATACACCTGCAACAGTCCTGCAATACATCCTGTCTTTGTCCGGGTTAGAAAAGAGGATTTAGAGGATGAAATCTGAGGTGCTGTTTAACTTGTTCACAACAAAGCAACTCTTCTCAAGACAAAGAATGTCACATTTAGACAATTTTGCACAAACCTCCGTGACATAATACGTTGTTTTTGTGTTGTTTGAATATAATTCCCCCTTTTCTTGGAAGTTTCTAACATCGAAATTCAGTTTAACATTTCCACAGATTGTTTTAAAGCAAGTGAGACACAGTGACAGCACGGACACATTGAAGACAATCAACATTTAAACATCAAAACAAACTCCTTTGTCTGAAAATAACTTCTAACGAGTTGACATTTTAGAACATCATGTGATCCGTGAGCGTAATTCTATGACAGTCTCAGCTGATTCACACTCACTTCTGTATATGTGAGTTTATTTGATTAATAAAAGGTCGACATTATAGTATTTTGTTTGTAAATAAAGAAAATAAAGCTTATTCCAGTAGCTCTCATAAGCTGTGACTGATTTCTCCTGTAGATATCTCAAGTGTCCTCCTTCTCTCTGTGACATTTTGCAGCCGCGAGTGCTTCTGAGTGTTCGAGGCGGCGGTGATTTAAATGCTCGAGTTTGTTTTCTTTTAAAGCAGCAGCAGAGTTACAGGGCAGTGAACTAGAAAATGACATTTTAAAGTCATCTGTAGCTTCTGCAGAGTGTTGTGCCCTTTCCTCAGCGGGGTAAATATTAACCCCATCAACGCCTTCTTATTCTTCTTCTTTGAGAAACTGGAGCAGTCTGCAGTGAGACCAGGCCGACGTCTGAAGACATGTTATGTACATTTCAAACACATTCAAAGAAATAAAGGTGGTGTTATTTCCTTTTTTCCTGCTTTGAAGTATTGGGGAAAAGAGAAAACGTCTCTCAGCCATCGCTCAGTATTTTCTGAGACAATTTGTTCTAACTGAAGATGCAAATCTTTAAGAGCAATATTATTTTTTTATCCCAAGCCTCCTCTCTCTTTAAGTTGTTCTAGTTGTATTGGTTGAGGAAGTACTCTTACTCTTAAGGTTCTTTACTTGAAACAACTCCATTACGAGCAGAGGTGGGAGAACTAATCAGATCTTGTACTTGAGTAAAAGTAGAAGTACTCAGATCTTGTACTTGAGTAAAAGTAGAAGTACCAGAGTGTAGGAATACTCTGTTACAGTAAAAGTCCTGCATTCAAAATGTTCCTCAAGTGAAAGTATAAAAGTATTCTCATCAAAATATAGTGAAAGACAGTGAAAGTAGTCGTTGTGCAGATTGGTCCATTTCAGAATAATATATATGATATGTTTTATAATGATTGATCATGAAAGTGTTCTCATGCCGACGTCTGAAGACATTTTATGTACATTTGAAACACATTCAAAGAAATAAAGGTGTTATTTCCTTTTTCCCTGCTTTGAAGTATTGTGGGGAAAAACACTTCTCTCAGTATTTTAACTGAAGATACAAATCTTTAAAACCAGCTCACAATACGTTTTGCAGTGAAAAATTGTAGATTAACACAAATTTGAGCCTCTAGTAAATATTTGCAAGACTGTATATTTGGGTGTGTTGTGTCTCTTAGCTGACTTTATTTACTTAAGACATTGAAAGAAACGCTTTAAATAAATGTATTTCTTTGTAAACCCATCTCGGCCGCTTGTATCCGCGATCTCGTTCTTTCGGTCATGACCCATCCTTCATGACCATAGGTGAGGGTAGGAACGAAAATGGCCCGGTAGACAGAGAGCTTTGCCTTCTGGCTCAGCTCCCTTTTCGTCACAACGGTGCGGTAAAGCGACTGCAGTACCGCTCCCGCTGCTCCGATTCTCCGGCCCATCTCACGCTCCATTGTTCCCTCACTCCAGAACAAGACCCCGAGATACTTGAACTCCTTCACTTGGGGTAAGGACTCATTCCCTACTTGGAGTGGACAGAAGAAAGGAAGGAAGAAGATAATATATAGATACTGTATTCCGTGTTTGTACTACTGTCTGTAGTGTCTTTATGATATTGTTTATTTTTCTACTTCCACTACGAATACTATCTAATCCTATTAATGCTGTTGTTAGTGTATTTACATTAGCTTTATATATATGTTCATACTTCTATTATTAAACTGCACTCACACCGCTTTTCAGGCACTTCTGCCAACTGCCTTTTTTTGTCACAGTACTCTAGCAATGTTATTATATTCCATCATCATTGCAAAAACAGACATTACTTTTCAATTCTTTGACAATTTTGGTCTTTTAATATAATATGTTCACAGTAAAAACAACCTTTATATGTGATGTTTCGGTGTTGTTGTTTTTAGTTTTCTTTCTTTCCGTTAACTGTCAAGTGGGAACTAAGTATTTGTTGTAGTACGTTTTTGTGTTTGTCTTATTTTCCTACGACACTGTTATGTTTGGCAGTGAATAAGAAATATGAAAGACAGACCATCTATGTTCTTTAGAAAGGGGCAGGTCAATGGTGTGTTTGTAGAGAAACGTTTTATAAATAATTATTATACGTTAAGTTGTGCGTACCATGAACAGAACACATGAAATACCTAAAAGTGCCAGATGGTGGTGACCCCTCTTCTTTATCCCTGTCATCTTCTGTGTGTTCGTGATTCTGAAACATAATTGTGCTGCCCTTTTTGGCGAGGACCCTTCAGAGAAAGAGACGTGATCTCAGGAGACCGTCCTGTTAAAACAAAAGGTCAAATAAAAGCTAAACGATAGTGGACAGGTGTTGCTGTCTGCTGCATGTGTAACATGTGAACGGTCTAATTTGAGTACGTTCCTATCCCTCTTTGAGTCAAACAGGACCTGACTCCACCCGGCTGCCTACCTGTGTGCACGCTGGAGGTCACAACACACACAATTTCACACATTATAAAAACACACTTTCTCATTTCCACCCTTTAAAAAGACAATTGAGCATGGCGCTAAGTGACGCCAGCACACCAATCTCTGCCAGGACATCGTGGTCGTCTCGATGTCTGATGGCCGTCTCTCTCCCGCCCGTCACATGTTCGCTTCTTCTCCTCGCTCAGCGCTGATTGGCTCCATTAGTCGAGCATATGTGAGGATTGTGCTGTCATTCCCAGTCTGTTCATTTGGATCCATGGCTTCGTCTCCACAGGGAATGCCTCCTCCTCCTCCTCCTCCTCCTCCTCCTCCTCCTCCTCCTCCTCCTCCTCCTCCTCCTCCTCCTCCTCCTCCTCCTCCTCCTCCTCCTCCTCCTCCTCCTCCATCCTTTGGTTCATTGACATTCATTTAGAACAGGGGTCTCAAACTCAAGGCCCGTGGGCTAAAATCCGGCACGCGACTTCATTTTATGTGGCCCCGCAAGAGCTTGCAAATAATATAATACGTTTATTATACGGTTAAATGCCACTTTACAGAAGCAGGTTGCCCATAAACTACATGTCCCTCAATGCATCTCGTTTTGTGACATGCACACTGAAGAGACTTGCAATTATTTGCCCTGGACTTCTGCTTTCAGACGTAGTTAATTACTAAGTTATTATCCTATCCGATAATAATCCAATTCAGAGGCAATAATGTAATATAATACATTGTTTTATATATATATTATATATTTATATAGTTGCAACTGGCCCTTGGAGTGCAACCTTGAATGTGGCCCGTGATGAAATTGAGTTTGACACCCCTGATTTAGAAGTTTGGCATTTTGTCCGACACCATCTTGGCTTTCAAAGTCAAACTTTAGGGTTGCGCTAAGTACAACCGAACCCTGAAACATACATATTTAGGAGAGTTTAATATACTTTCATGAACAAAAGTAGCCCTTTAGTAAAGAATACATGCTTAAGTGTCTGTTTTACTCTTAATGAGGCAAATGTAACATCATGCTGTGTTTAAAGACTTGAAACTAAAGATCGAGACCATAAACTCATTAGGAAGAGGTTCGCTGAGGGACTATATCAAGTGGGAAGTAGGGACACTTTCTCATAGACTTCTATACAATCTTTTTAATCTTTAGCCATGAGAAATAATGCAGGTTTAAAGCAGTTCTCCATCACTTTTTTGTCCAGCTTTCTCGATGAAAACCATTTTTTGAAGAGGAGTTATGAAAATACATTTGAGTGTACAGCACAATATGTTGACCCTGATTCATCAGTATTTCAATTTTGGTGAACACTAATAACATTCTCCATTTCTACCGCTGCTTTCAGGAGAAGTCCTTGCATCAATCAATCATCTTTTCTTTGTCACAGGATGTCCTTGCGCAGATTGGTCGGCTGTCGTCACTAAGAGCTATGCTAAATTGTGTTTTCATCTGTTCGACATGATGACTGCTCAATCAGCTGTATGACTGCTCCCTTCAAAGTGTAATGGCTTTATTACTCGGGGAAGCTTTCTACAAATGTTCTGGTTTATCTCACGTCACAGGAATGTTTGATGCAACCTTTCAAGTACACGAAGCAATGTTCAGTGTTTGGAAGGTCAGTTTAAAAAAGACTATTTGTTAAAACTGTTTTTTATACTTCTGCGTCGATTTCAATTGTATGAACTCAATATCCATGTAGCTAGATTATGGTGTTTTACCAAGTCTTCGCCTCCTCTCTCTTTAAGTTGTCCGAGTTTAATTGGTTAAATAAGAACTCAGGTTCTTTACATTACTTGAAAAACTCCTTTACGAGCAGAGGTGGGAGAAGTACTCAGATCTTGTACTTGAGTAAAAGTAGTACTCAGAACTTGTACTTGAGTAAAAGAAGAAGTACTCAGATATTGTACTTGAGTAAAAGTAGAAGTACTCAGAACTTGTACTTGAGTAAAAGAAGAAGTACTCAGATCTTGTACTTGAGTAAAAGTAGAAGTACTCAGAACTTGTACTTGAGTAAAAGAAGAAGTACTCAGAACTTGTACTTGAGTAAAGGAAGAATTACTCAGATCTTGTACTTGAGTAAAAGTAGAAGTACTCAGATCTTGTACTTGAGTAAAAGTAGAAGTATTCAGATTTTGTACTTGAGTAAAAGAAGAAGTACTCAGATCTTGTACTTGAGTAAAAGTAGAAGTATTCAGATTTTGTACTTGAGTAAAAGTAGAAGCACTCAGATCTTGTACTTGAGTAAAAGTAGAAGTACTCAGATCTTGTACTTGAGTAAAAGGAGAAGTACCAGAGTGTAGGAATACTCTGTTACAGTAAAAGTCCTGCATTCAAAATGTTCCTCAAGTGAAAGTAGAAAAGTATTCTCATCAAAATATAGTTAAAGTAACGACAGTGAAAGTAGTCGTTGTGCAGATTGGTCCATTTCAGAATAATATATATGATATGTTTTATAATGATTGATCATGAAAGTGTTCTCAAAGCTGGTGAAGGTGCAGCTAGTCTGAAGTACTTTGTAGACTGCAGGGTAGCTGGTGGATTTACTCCAGGTGGAACTAAAGTCTGATTCAACACTTGATTAGATTTCACAGCATTCATCCAGATCTGTGAAGTAACTAAAGGTGTTAAATGCATGTAGTGCAGTAGAAGTACACCATGTACCTCTGAATTGTAGTGGAGTAGAAGAACAAAGTAGCAACTCATGTAAGTAAAGTACAAATACCTCAATATTGTACTTGAGTAAATGTACTTAGTTACTTTACACCTCTGATTACAAGTCCTGAAGTAAAATGACCTGCACAACGGCCATTTTTCATTTAACATAAAGTACTGAAGAATGATCAGCTGAATATACTTCAAGAATCAAATGCACCTGAAATACTGTGTAGATTTGTAGAGAACTGCATTTTTATATATGTACATATCAATATTATTTAGTTTTTCTTTCTTTCTGATTTCATTTTGCTTTTCATTTTTACTTTACATACTCTCCTTCATTCCCCAAGTTTTCATCATTAACCTTTCATCTGTCTTCCTTGCTTATAATTCAGAAATGAGTATAATACTGCTGGTACTTGTCTCCTCTTGAAGGGAAACTGTGAGTATTCAGGACTTTTCAGTGCATTTTTATTTAATTTCGCTTCTTCCAGCTCTGTTCGCCGAGTGACGTCTCACGGGGGCTCTGCAATGATTTTTCAAAAGGTGGACAGTTTCTGCTTCTCACAGCGAGTGTGTGTGTGTGTGTGTGTGTGTGTGTGTGTGTGTGTGTGTGTGTGTGTGCGTGTGCGTGTGCGCAATTAGAGAGTGAGAAAGTGAGCGGCGTGTCAGTAGATTCTTGACAAAGTTGCCGTTGGCAGTGCGGCTCCTCATCATCTCCACATCGGGATAAAATGAGCCCGTGGGACCGGTGCCCCAGAGTCCCTCAGTAGGCTTAATTTAACAGAGTTAAAATCAATTTCTCTGCTCTCTCCTGGGTCAAATTAACTATCTGCTCCGTATGAAGAAGCACCAACTCCTCGGCAGCTCGTCCAGACCCCGGCTGTGTGTCCGTCTGTCTGTCGGCTGGCAGAGCGCGTTTCGTTCCTCGTCCAATCTCCGATTTTCAACTTGGAGCGAGAGGCGTCCGCATGGCGAGCTTTCGATCTGCCAGAGAGAGAAAGAAAGTGACTGCTGCTCTCCATATCTCCGTCTGTTCTGGATCGCAGTAATTGCTCGTATTTGTTGTGACACACAGCGAAGATGACACAAGATGACATCGAGCGTTGGAATAAAACGCTGATGTAAGATATGACTATGAGTGTTGATGTCGACTGCAGTTAAATGGCGGGGTCACATGTTTGTGTGTCAGTGTATGTGAAATATTGGTTTGGGAAACAACAGTGAGATTGCCTCTTCTTTACTCATCTGATAGTTATGATGACACATTTTGTAGTCACAGCTTTTAGATTTAAAGCATTGGTCCTCTTATGGCAGGCCGACGTGCTCTCGAAACATACTTGTATCAGTCACACACAGTATGTGCAGGATTGGGGTTTGATAACGTCATCAGAACAAATAATTACACTTTAGTTTAAACTGTGACTTAAATATGTCTTGCACAAATGGGAACACAGGCTCAATTTTTCACATTGCATTTAAATGTTCAGGTTTTTTGAATGTTGTAGACTGGCGTGTAAGAACACCCATACAAGTATTTGTAAAAACTAACTAAATATTTGTATGAACTTATCATTTTCACACAAACAACAGGTACCTATGTGGATGATTATCATGCTTTGTGTATGTTTACATATTGACTTCTGTACTCGGTTTATTCTCAGATTGAAAAAAGGGTTTTGTTTCGGTGCAGATCTGCAGTCTATTACCGAACTCAACATAAATGAATTAACATTCATTTTATGGTAAAATATGTTTTGTTTTTCTCTGATTAAAACTAAAAGGAGTTAAAGGTTTTCAAGGACACATATACTGTAATGCGTGTTTGGAAGCGAGGGCCTGCTTTTAAAGTACCTTAAGTGTTTTGTTTGGAAAATGTTTGGCTGATTAATGTCCTAGTTTATATATTATTCCTAACTGTCAGTACACACATTAAAAAAGGAAACATCATGGACGGTCCCAAATCTATGTATTCTTGTTTATACCTTCAACCTTTAAGAAAAGTCAGTTTATTTGAAATACTTGTAATACTGCTTGGTAGCTATACAGCAATAATAACTTCTCATACTTTTCGTTGATTTTCATTATTATATTAATTGACAATATCAACCGACCGTCGGGGTAGAGCATCTGCTTGGCATTTCCGGGTATTTCTCCACTGGCTGGGCCATGCTAACAATACCGTGTAACTGCCACATTTGAAGGGAGGAAATCGTGACATCTTCACGTCTCCCAGCATGGTACATCGTCACATGTTCAGATCTTGCCGTGATACCGGGTTGACTAACAAAGGGCTGGTTTATCTAAAGCCAGTTGAGTAGCACTTGAAATGTTTGGCTCTATGAAACCGGATGTGCTTATATGATTCTGTTTTCTTTAAGTTTGTATCTTCTTGGTCAAATGCACTTATTGTAAGTCGCTTTGGATAAAAGCGTCAGCTAAATGTAATGTAATGTTAAACCTACAGAACACACAACAGGACAGGGCAAACCCCAAAAAGCATAATAGGGCCTCTTTAATAACCTCACACAATGACTAGGACTCAAATGCAATGACTCAACACAAAAGTACAAAAAAACACAAAGTAAAACAAGAAATTCCTCTTGAAAAGGAAACACTTAGCAAAGGTATAATGTTTAAGTCTATAAAATGTGGCTCTTGGTACAAACTACATAGAGTTCTTGGCTTGGAAACCATTTGTTTCTTGACATGGCATAGAACAAGACAAACTGGTACAGGACAAATGAGGCACGTTCACACCGCAGTACTTTTCCCACTTTAGTTCCGAAATGTTGCGTTCACACCAAAAAGAGCCGTAACTATAATTAGTTCATGAGAACCTTTTCACCCCCTTTTCCGTCCCTGCTAGAGAGCAGGGACTTTCGTAGGAGAAAAAGGTTCCTATGTCTGATTGGCTGGGCGGATTGCAAACCACGCCCCGTCAAACTCCCAAAAAGCTTTTTAGAAGCTGCTGGGAGTCCCAGCAGCTTCTACTGAAGCCAGTCCCCAACTCCGGGGACCTCCGGCCGGGGACTTTGGGCGGCAGTATACGCCGTGAAGTGGCTTGCGGCCTGCCAGTAAACCCAAAGCAGAAGAAGAAGAAGTGACGTCAGCGGCTTCATTTGCCTAATCCTCCCCCAGGGACTTATTCCGGTGTGAACGCGATCTGTACTTAGTTCATGAGAACTAAAGAGTTCTCATGAACTAAGTTCTGATGAACCTTTGTGGGACAAGTACTGCGGTGTGAATGCGCCTAAGGAAGGAGACGAGGAATATTTATAAAAGGGTTAATACGACACAGGTAGCAACAATGGATAGTGGGGCTGATAATCACACAGGAAGTCAAGGGCTCTGAAAAAAGAGGGAAAGATAAAAACAAACGACAACAGGAAGTGCATGACGAGACTATATAGACATGAGTACCCTAACATGTGAACAACAAGACATGAATCTAAACACGGACTATAAATATAACATATAACATAAAGCTGATGACTAAACATGACGACTAAAACAAGAATTAAACATTTTACAAAATTGGCAATTTCCATGAAAAGTTGACATTTTGAAGTTATACGGTTTTTCTAAACTCATGTTAAAGGTAAAATATGAATCTGGGGAATAATCAGTAACCCCGGCTGTGAGATTAATGTAGAGGAACAACTGAAATGTAATGAAAGAGCGGTACAAAGTGGCTCAGAATGAAAAGTATCTGGACCTGTAAACTCTAATTTAACACAGCGCTGTAGTTAAAGCTCCCAGCAGCCTCGGAGCCGCGCAGCGATGCGAGATAACTCCCCGTGTCACAGGATGCCTTTTAATAATGGCCCGGATGATAAATTGCTTTAATCAGAGGAGCGGGCTTTTCCTGTAACTTATGATACAGGAAGCTTGTGAAGAGAATTGTTACGCCAAGCCTCATTGAGCATCTTAATGTGAATCTTTACGTGTCCGCAATTAGATTAAAGCTGTGACGCGGCCTGCTCGCTACTTTTTCTACGCTGCGATGGATGGAGGAAGCTAAACAATTGACAAGTGTGTGTGTGTGTGTGTGTGTGTGTGTGTGTGTGTGTGTGTGTGTGTGTGTGTGTGTGTGTGTGTGTGTGTGTGTGTGTGTGTGTGTGTGTGTGTGTGTGTGAGTGAGTGAGTGTGTGTGTGGGAGCAGGAGTCAGTGAACGGATCAATGGGAGACATTATATGGTGCTTACCGTTTGGCCAGGTCGTGGTGTGATGGATGTGTTGTGGCAGGTAATGGTGCTCTGCAGATGATGAACTCAGATTTGTTTCTCTTGTCAACAACACGTCCAGACCTCATCTGGTTCAGCGGCCGCCAGCGGAGCCTGAAGGCCTCCTCATGCGCAGCACAAATGTACAGTGGACAAGACAGTAAAAAAAACACTGACATGAAGTTTAAAAAGCTTCTAAGATGTGGATCTCTATAAGGAATGTGCTTCAAGATTCAAGGCTTTTATTGTCACGTGTACAGTGTAGTTATGACAATGAAAATGTTAGATCACAGGCTCCTCCAACAGTGCGACACAATAAAACAGATCAAATAGTACAAGTATATAAAATATAATATAATACAAATAGTGCAGAATAGTCTATATTCAAGTCGTTGGGATATTGATAAGTTGCAAACAGATGAATGTTATGGATGTTCTTTAAAAAGTTCAGGTGTTTAACCTTATATTTCTTTGAGTTAACGCTTTTATCCAAAGCGACTTACAACAAGTCCAATAAATCATAAAGATACATTACTTGTTAGACGCTTTTATCCAAAGCAACTTGTGGGCAATCCCCACAGGAGCAATTTGTGGTGAAGTACGTGTCTTGCCCAGGGACACAACGACATGCTGACTGCAGTGGGGTTTGAACCTGTGACCCCCTTGATCCGAACACCAACGCACAACCCACTGCACCACACGCCTCCCATACAGATACAGATTCATAACAACAAGAAAAGTTCAATTCACTTTAAATAAGCCGGACCGTTGCAAGTGCTGGTGCATTAGTTTCAAATGGGCTGAGCTCTTAAAAAGGAAATGTGAGATCTTTTAATCATGAAAATCCAAAAGTACTGATCTTTTCTGATTAGCTTCTGTAACTGCCTTCAAATGAAACGCAATGTTAACGTCAAGAAGACACTGAGGCTAGCAAGGAGGTATCACCATATAGGAAATGCTAGTCATCGCCAGGACAAAAAAACGAGGCGATTTGAAAGGTTAACATTTTCATTTAGCCTTAAAATAAGGACATGTTGTCTATTTATCCTTTCAATGGGACCATATTTACAAAATCCACATCGTGCTGCACTGAAGAAGACTTCAAACTAGACCCTACGACCGTAAACTCATTAGGAAAATGTTCAAGCTATTAAATCTCGAGACTGAGAAAAAGGCAGCTGTGGGTTCAGAGGGTCGAGAAGCTCTAGTAGTGGCTGGATCCTCTAACCTGATTATCACACTGAATTGCCATTTAATTGGGCTTTATTAGATTACATTTTACACCAAATTGTACTCACTCAATAGCTGAAAACATCTCACAGCCATTCAGAGGGTTTTTGAATAGGGCTGTGAATTGCAAAGAAGTAGAATAAAAGGAAGACGGACAAAAGCATTTCTGCCTGGTTGAAGGTTGCACAACTGCTCAGAAATGCGATGAAGAGAGACGAGCGGCGGTGGGGATGCAGGTCAAACATGAATCATTCTTTACAGAGATGCAGTATCCGTCCATCAGCTCCTGTTCAGGAGGGAAATCATTTAGTGGAGCTTTTGTTCGACTGAGGGCAGGATGCTGTGTGTGTTTCTGACAGTGAATCACATACATGACCGTGAGCATTGGACTGCAGCTTCTAACAAATACTATACGTTAAATAAAGAATATATAATTGTGTTTTATTTTGTTAAAATCGTTTCTGGGATCACTTCCTGTGTTTGCCCCGCCCTGATTCTATCCCTCTGTGATTGGTGCAGGAACGAATCCTAAAACCAAGATATGAGTCAGCATTTTAGCACTTCTTGTTCCCTTGTCTCAAAGTAATTGAGATTTTAAAGTTTTGTTCTACGACGGTTGCTAACAAGTGTCTAATGGCACATTTCCACAACAGCGCGGAGTGCGGTTTAAGCGTGCCGTGCCCGGCCTGTTTTTTTGGTTGTGTTTCCACTTGGCGTAGTTCCGGCTAGCGGGTACTTTTTCACAGTTTTCTGGTTCTCCAAAATCGAGGTTCTTTCCGGGCCAACAACCGGGCTGAGTCGGGCTGAGTATGCTAAACTAGTGAGAGAATCGTTGCCAACTACAACAAAATGAACATATTTGACCGTGATTTAATTGTAATACACGTTTCAAATTATGCCGAAGTAACAACATACTGATACCGGTTAGTAAAAACCATGAATTAATGCTTTGACAAGTCTGCAGACAGACGGCAGAGAAACACCTTTTAAAATGCGTGTTTTCTGAATGGAGATTGGCTAAGCTAACGCAGTATATGCTCCGACCGTCCACACTCACAACAACGGCCTACAGACATAAATAAAGCAGCGACTGTATTCTCCATGACACAGACAGTCTGTGGTTTGTACTTGTTTAACTTTTGTCTAGTTTCTGAACAGATATGAGGAGCTGTGAGCTCTGAGGGCTAACAGCTAACGGCTGATGTTTGCTTTGTGTTTCACATTGAAGATGACGTCACGGCTCCACCTACACTGCGTTACTATAGTTACTGCCCCAGTTCCTAAACTGTAATGGAAACGCAGCATAAAGTGAGCCTGGCCTACCAAGGCCTACCAAGGCCTAACTATACCGTATAAATGAGACAACTAAACGTCATCACGCCCAACATTAGCCGCCTTTAGCTTAGCGGTGGTGACGTGAAGTCATGTGACCGTGCTATAGTTCCTTTATAGCCCAACATTAGCCGCCTTTAGCTTAGCGGTGGTGACGTGAAGTCATGTGACCGTGCTATAGTTCCTTTATAGCCCAACATTAGCCGCCTTTAGCTTAGCGGTGGTGACGTGAAGTCATGTGACCGTGCTGTAGTTCCTTTATAGCCCAACATTAGCCGCCTTTAGCTTAGCGGTGGTGACGTGAAGTCATGTGACCGTGCTGTAGTTCCTTTATAGCCCAACATTAGCCACCTTTAGCTTAGCGGTGGTGACGTGAAGTCATGTGACCGTGCTATAAGTCCTTTATAGCCCAATATTAGCCGCCTTTAGCTTAGCCGTGGTGACGTGAAGTCATGTGACCGTGCTATAGTTCCTTTATAGCCCAACATTAGCCGCCTTTAGCTTAGCGGTGGTGACGTGAAGTCATGTGACCGTGCTATAGTTCCTTTATAGCCCAACATTAGCCGCCTTTAGCTTAGCGGTGGTGACGTGAAGTCATGTGACCGTGCTGTAGTTCCTTTATAGCCCAACATTAGCCGCCTTTAGCTTAACGGTGGTGACGTGAAGTCATGTGACCGTGCTATAGTTCCTTTATAGCCCAACATTAGCCGCCTTTAGCTTAGCGGTGGTGACGTGAAGTCATGTGACCGTGCTATAGTTCCTTTATAGCCCAACATTAGCCACCTTTAGCTTAGCGGTGGTGACGTGAAGTCATGTGACCGTGCTGTAGTTCCTTTATAGCCCAACATTAGCCGCCTTTAGCTTAGCGGTGGTGACGTGAAGTCATGTGACCATGCTATAGGTCCTTTATAGCCCAATATTAGCCGCCTTTAGCTTAGCGTGGTGACGTGAAGTCATGTGACCGTGCTGTAGCTCCTTTGCAGTGGCGTATTTATATGTACAAAAGTGGTGGGTCACGAGCAACTTAGATGTGTATATATAAGCTTCTGGTGCTTTTTAAACACGTAAACAAATAGCTGTAGGCTATCCATGGTTCCGATAGAGTAAGGTGATCAGATTTTCAAAATTAAAACCGGGGACATTTTGAGTTTTGCGGTCTATATATCATTGACATATCACATTTTCTTCACTGTTAAAGAAAAAACAGGGACAATTCTGGTTCAATGTAATTCGAACATTTTAACTGTTGGATACAAACAGAAGGACGATAGCCCCATATGAGATTTAAAAAGTATTTTATTTTGAAACTCTACATCAGAATGTCCTGATTTTTCTCTGATTGACTAGATGATGATGATGATGATGATGATGATGATTGATGAAGATTCAACTTATTGTCATTACGTAGTACAGGTACTATGTAACGAAACGGTTTCTCACACACACACAACTGAAAACATCTGGCCTTGCACACACACTACTGAAATACTCACACATTCACTACTGAACACCTGACACACACACTACTGAAAACATCTGGCCTTGCACACACACTACTGAAATACTCTCACGTTCACTACTGAACACCTCACACACACACTACTGAAAACATCTGGCCTTGCACACACACTACTGAAATACTCTCACATTCACTACTGAACACCTCACACACACACAACTGAAAACATCTGGCCTTGCACACACACTACTGAAATACTCTCACATTCACTACTGAACACCTCACACACACACTACTGAAAACATCTGGCCTTGCACACACACTACTGAAATACTCTCACATTCACTACTGAACACCTCACACACACACTACTGAAAACATCTGGCCTTGCACACACACTACTGAAATACTCTCACATTCACTACTGAACACCTCACACACACACCACTGAAAACATCTGGCCTTGCACAAACACTACTGAAATACTCTCACGTTCACTACTGAACACCTCACACACACACTACTGAAAATTAAGCCTCACACACACACACTACTGAAATCCTCTCACATTCACTACTGAACACCTCACACACACACTACTGAAAACCTCTGGCCTTGCACACACACTACTGAAATCCTCTCACATTCATTACTGAACACCTCACACACACACTACTGAAAATGAACCTCACACACACACTCCTGAAAAACATTTTACTGAAAGGTTCTCAGTAGGATTTTTTTTTTTTTATTCATCCGAAAAACTAAACAAGTTGAATTCATACACACAAAGATGAACAAAATTAGTAGAAGCGGGAGGGCTGAAGCATCGCTTGTGGAAAGTAGCCCTCCCGTGCATCATCCTAATACAGCGGCATTATTGCGTCAAAAACGTATAGAAATAAATAAAAGTTAGGGCAGGAAAACAATAAATGAAAACTAGATATAGGGTCATTTTCTGCACATATCAACAGTTTCAGCAGAAATTAAAATACTATATATAAATATATACATAGGTACACATGTACTTGGCAAATGAATAATAATAATAATAATAATATATGTGTAATTGCATATAAACATTGTGAACACTTATGTTCACGCTGTGGGTTGGAACTGCTTTTGAATGTTACTAGGCATTTTCTTATGGAAAATGTTGAGCATAATCAGCACTGTGTTAAGCTGTACTATCTCAACACATTTTCATATATTGAGTTTTTTTAAATATGGGAGTTGTGTGTTCATATTTACCAACACCACAGGCTATTCGTAATACTTTATTTTGGGATGTTATTATTCTTTGTAGATTTGTTGAGTACGTGTTTCCCCATATTTCGGAGCAGTATTAAAGGTAAGGGAGAAATAGACTGTTATAAAGAGTATCTTTTCTTCAAGAATGTTCTTAGTATGATACCAAATACCTTGTTTTTGACAGTTTAGTCTGTACATAATTTATATGGTGCTTCGAATTGAGTTTTTCGTCAACAAGCAGTCCTAAAAATGTACATGCACCAACTTTTTCCATCTCTGTATTGCAAATCCGTATAATGCAGTCATTTCTACTCTCAGACTTTGTATTGAATAATGTAATTTGTTTTGGCCACATTAAGGGATCATTTATTAACTGCAAACCAGTTACATAGTATTTATAATTCTGCATTCACAATTTTAACAAGATCGCCAAGATTATGATGGGAGCAGAGAATTCAAAGTTCAGGTTCAGCCTCAATATATTTGGGGAGAATTAAAATGAGCCGTCTTTATTTGTAGACAGCCGAGCCCCCTCCTGTGTTCGGTGAAGCATTATATGCTTACACATCCAATGTAGGATATAAACACGACTAAACTGAAATGATAGCAAAGCTGTGGCTTGTGTTTTTGGGGTAATAAAGTCCAAATCATTGTTGGGCTGTCAGCCAATGAGTGACGTCTGAGGAAGAGGAAAAATGTAAATTAAACATAGTTGAGAAAATGCTGCATCTCTTGCATTTATTGACATAAAGGAGCCTTATTGTTTACCTTTTTAATAATATCATTTTTTGTAATTTTCAATTGCTTGGTTTTCGTGAAATTAGCCTGTTTTCCTATTAAAGTGTAACAGATTGATGCATCTCCACAGATCATCTTGAAGGCTTCGGAATCCTCCCCATTGTAGTTAAAAAACTGTAAAAACTAGGGCCCCCAAAAAGCTAGGAACGGCCCTGCTCAATACTGTGGGCAAACCCAACAGGAGCAATGTGGGGTGCTGACTGCAGTGGGCTTTGAACTTGTGACCATCTGATCCCCAGACCAAGGCTCCATCCACTGCGCCACACGCCTCCACATACATTCATCAAAGCTTGCCTTTCTTTACTTATAGCTGCCTCCATTATCTTCTGGCCCTGCTGCTTCCAGACCCCATAACAGACCCTTTACGAGGAGAAGTCAGAAACCCACCGACGGCTGGCTTTTATCCTGTAAGACGGCAATTTATTGTAGATGAAAGCTGCAGAGCGTTATGAAACGGCTCGGTCCACCCGCAGACTGAAGGAGCGACATGCAGCGAGGATGGAGAGGCCATTTTGTGTTTTTTGGAAAGGCAGTTTAACAGCAGCCGCTCTGAGTGCTTTCATCCTTACGCCACTACAGTCTGGCCATTTGTTCTAACCTTGGGAAATGGTTTTAAAGGCCTCTCTGCGTGTGTGTGCATGTATGTATGTTAGAGAAATTGAGATGTTCCATGGAAATATGTAGTGAGCAGGGGGCGGGGGGGGCGGTGGATAAGGGGAAAGCTATTTGGGGGGACGGGGGCACAATCCAATTTGTTTGTTCACACTCCAGCAGAGCCAGATCAGAACAATTGATACATTAGGACTGGTTTTAGAGAGCAAACATGGCAGAGAGGGAGGCAGGAGATGAGGAGAGCAGGACTATATATTGCAGAGAAGTGCTCCAAGAGTAAATGTACCTCACGGGCCATTGCACAGGGCGCAATATGAAACTATGATAAAAAAAAAATTGCTTTATTCTCCGAGTTATCAATAAAATTCGGTCTCTGTGGCTCGCCGTCTCATTTTCTCAGGAATCTTTTATTACCGTGAATTTGCAGTTGCTAAAAAAATCTGCACTTGTGAAGGTTCATTCAACACTCAGAGATAAATGCGCTCCAGGAGAGCGATGCCTCTCACCATTTGAAAAGCCACCGGCGTGCTGTAACATCCAAATCCTTCAGACTTGAACATGTCATCTGCAGCGACAAAGGAAATAAATTAGGAGAATACAATGTCCTTAAATGACAATGTGGCTTGGGAGAGGGGGACAAATAGAAAAAGACGATGCTATCTGAGGAGAGGACAGTCTGGCTCTGCAGAGAAAAGGGGACAGCTGTTATTTTCTATTCAGAGGCAGGATCCCCTGGCCTGATAATGTCTAATAACTCGCCATAAATTAAATCTGCCGCATCAGTGCACCCACAACGGCGTCCTCTCGGATAAATAGTGAGGTGTCTCAAAACGAGATTTTGGCAAACCATTATGGAGGGCTGTAATCATTTTTCCTTTATATATTTAATTTGTTTAATAGGATTATTCATGAGGCGATGATGACAGCGGGCACACCGGACCTTGTGCGGCTGTTCAAATAAAAATATGCATGTGATGACATTTGAGCTACACTTTAACACACCCGCGGATCATAGTGTGTGTACTAAAGTATTTGGCAGATTTTTTAAACCATGAAAAAGCCTCGGTGGAAACACATTTTGAGAGCATTCAGCTTCTTTAAAGCGATGCATTTCATAAGATGTGTTTCATATATTTTGTTTAGATATACAGAGTACTGGCCCCTAACATTTCTCTTTAACTGAACCATTACCTTTTCTCAGTACAGAAGGCGACTTCTTTCTATTAGATGTGGGTATTCACAGTAAGTGGCAGGTAAAATGGGCCAATTTCCCGCGAGAAGAGGCAAATATCTCACCGACTTCAGGTCCAAATGTGCTGCCGTTTGGTTGGAAATACTACTGGAGTCATTTCATATATTCATATATTTCATGTCCAGATGTAAGACACTTTTACTAATTGTATTTACTCAGTCTCAGTGTCTCCATTAGTCAGAAAATACATATTTTTCTGAAGCAGGTGCAATTTAGGTTAAGTCCTTTTTCACATCTTTCCTTCACCTCGTGACATTTTCCATCAAGGTTGTAGAAATACATTTTTTTTTTACCTTCAGGAACTTGAATGCATCACCTGGAAAATGCTTGAATGTAAGAAGCTTCAAGGACAGACATTTATAAATATATATGATCCGTCAATGATATTTCACATTACTGTATCGTGAGTTTTCTTTTACTGCATGATTGTACGTTACATTACATCACATTACATTTAGCTGATGCTTTTATCCAAAGCGACTGTACATACGACCAGGAGGACACAACCCTGAAGAAAACAGAATCATAAAGTACATCAGGTATCATAGAGCCAAACATTTCAAGTGCTACTCAACTGGTTTTAGATAAGCCAGTCCTTTATTAGTATATAAGTGCTTTGTTAGTAATTCTATCGCTGGAAGTGGAGTCGAAAGAGATGAGTTTTCAGTCTGCGCCGGAAGGTGTGTAAGCTATCTGCTGTCCTGATGTCAATGGGGAGCTCATTCCACCATTTTGGAGCCAGGATAGCAAACCCACGTGTTTTTGCTGATGGGAACTTGGGTCCCACTCGCAGCGAGTCGTTTGGCTGATGCAGAGCGGAGTGCACGCGCTGGGGTACGTCCTCTAAGCTCTTACCTTTCAAAGTGAGTTATCGTAAAATCATGAATTCACTTATTTTGTGTAAAATATTTGCAATTTTTTATATGTGTTTTTTATATTCCATTTGAAGTCCAGAATATTGTTTCCGTGTTTAATATGGCCTGGTACCCCATGCTTAACCCTCTGGAGTCTAAGGGTATTTTCTCGATTTTTAGATGTTTTCTTAAATCACCTTTTAAATGTATTTCTTCGAACATGGCACCCCATGTGTTACATATCAAAATGTTCAGGACAATCTCTGGTATTGCTATATATGCAAATCACTCACCTTAGAGCACTGTTTGATGAGATAAGTAGCTCAAAAGCAAAACATTTGACATCCGATTTTCGGAAAATCTTCAAAACTTTTGTGAAAACTCAAATTTACTCATGTGATCGAATTGTTTTGGTGTTTTAGATTTGGTTACCAAAGTCTTAGGATCACAAAAGCAGTGAAATATTTGAATTACACTGTATATAAATGTGTTATTCATGTCTAAAATGAAAACAATTAAATTCGAATTTTGAGTAAAATATTATATTATCACTCTACTTTCACCACAGCAGGGACTGAGATACATTAGGACTGAATATTGACTTAATATTACATACCAAGGTTCTTCTTCTTCGAAGACTTCAGGTTCTGAGGCTCTATCTTCACGGCTGCTAGCGAAACAAATCTCTAGCGAAGTCGGCAACTGTAAAGTTTTTTTTAGCCATTCTCTCTCTCTCTCTCTCTCTCTCTCTCTCTCTCTCTCTCTCTCTCTCTCTCTCTCTCTCTCTCTCTCTCTCTCTCTCTCTCTCTCTCTCTCTCTCTCTCTCTCTCTCTCTCTCTCTCTCTCTCTCTCTCTCTCTCTCTCTCTCTCTCTCTCTCTCTCTCTCTCTCTCTCTCTCTCTCTTTAAATGAATCAACGTTTTAAACTGTGTTCGGTTGCTTGTTTTAAGAGAAATATCAGTTTTGACCAAAATGTTTGTAGTTAGTATAAATGGAGTATAAGATTCGAGTGGCCTATGGTTGTGGTGGGGCTATGGTATGGGCAGGCGTATGTTATGGATGACGGACACAGGCCACTCGATTCACAACATTACCCTAACCCTAACCCTAACCCTAACCCTACCCCTAACCCTACCCCTCACACCAGATCCTGACTGGTTTTCGGACCCCCCCAGATCCCCACGTTTCAGAGTGGCCTTTTATTGTGGCCAGCCTAAGGCACACCTGTGCAATAATCATGCTGTCTAATTAGCATCTTGATATGCCACACCTGTGAGGTGGGATGGATTATCTCGGCAAAGGAGAAGTGCTCACTCTCACAGATTTTTTCAGATTTGTGAACAATATTTGAGAGAAATGGATATTTTGTGTATATAGAAAATGTTTTAGATCTTTGAGTGCATCTCATGAAAAATGGGAGCAAAAACAAAAGTGTTGCGTTTATATTTTTGTTCAGTGTTGTTAGTATAAATGGAGTATAAGATTTGTGGTCGTGCGTCAAAAAGTCCTCAGTTACTGATGATAACATGTCACTTTATAAAGCACAGACGCTCCTCTGTTAGCCAACACTCACCGATCATATATATAATTACTCAAAGCCTCATTTATAATGAATTATAATTGAAAACGTATATGTCAAATGCTGCCACAACGACGACTTTTATACTGTTGCAGATTAAAATAAACTCTATTCAATATGCTTTGTTTAATGTCATTAATTCAAGTTCAAACATGCAATACAAGATTATAATGCTATATGTGTAATGGGTAAATAGTACGTCAATGCAGTTTGAGTGACAATGTGTTGAGAGGCCATACTGTGTGCACGTAAAGAGGCCATTTTATGCTACATTTCAGGTTCATTTGGGGAATGTGTGCCTCTGTGACACGTTGACATGGGATTTAAGACTTTGCAGACCATATACTTTCACAAAAACCTATATAACACACTACAGGAGAGGGAAACCCCCAAAAGCCAAACAGCTCGCTGCACCCGCATCGCGAGGGGGACCCAAGTTCCCATCAGCAAAAACACGTGGGTTTGCTATCCTGGCTCCAAAATGGTTCCCCATTGACATCAGGACAGCAGATAGCTTGCACATCTTCCGGCGCAGACTGAAAACTCATCTCTTTCGACTCCACCTCGAGCGATAGAATTACTAACAGAGCACTTCTATACTAATAAAGGACTTGCTTATCTATAGCCAGTTGAGTAGCACTTGAAACCTGATTATATTCTGTTTTCTTCAAGTTTGTATCTTCCTGGTTGAATGCACTTATTGCAAGTCGCTTTGGATAAAAGCGTCAGCTAAATGCAATGTAATGTAAAAAGTATATTAAAGATAATAATGTCATGTACTTAAGACTACATATTAATGTCTTTGTCTTTGTATGACCAACTCACTGATGTTGTTGTTCTTTTGATGGGAGACTTAACTGCCCAGTTTGAGCATCCAATACATCTATATTTAATGTCCTTTCTTCTTTCATTCTCCTGTAGATATACAACTCTAATAGTACAGTCTGCTGCATCAGAAAAAAACAAAGTCAAACCAAAGCAAGAGCCCTTTATATTTCTCCCCCTCTCTCTCTCTGTCTGCTTCTTTTTTTTTGTCTCTAAGTAACACTCAAAATATAAAGCCACTTAATCCATCTTCCCCTTGCATAAAGCTTCTTTTTCCAGGCAGCCGAGATGCTAAAGTACATAAGTCTGCGGCGACGAGTCTTCCGTATACAGAAGAACCATCTGTCTTCATCATTCTCCGGGCACAATTGATCTGTAGCACTCTGGAAAGTATTTATTATGAAAAGTCTCATTTTTTAAGCGATCCATTTAAAAGTAGCAGCGGCCATAAATCACGCTTGAATCGGAGCAAATCAGAGCGCACCCCCACTGGAATCCATTATTTCTATTATATCAGCTCTAAGTGGACATAACAGCTTAATCTAGTATCGATCTGAGCGTGTGCTGGTCATCCCATCCAATCCCAGTCTGATATCTGAGAGGCTCGCGTCTGCTCCCCCTTTAAATAACCAGAGCTAGCTTGGCTAACTCCTTCCTCATTAGAAAGCAATAAATAAGGTGTGTGTGTGAGGTCTAATCCCGGCTAATACTCAGTTTAATACTAGAGAACTTGCAGCCCTGGTAATTAAGTGAGCAGCCGTCTCTTCTGATGGCTCTCATACACACGGGCATCAATTATTGAAGTGCCGTTCAAATAAATAATGCAGTCGATTGCAGCATTTTAGACGTGGGCGGGAGGTTAAATTATGCATGAGTTCAATATTTGTAAGTGTAATAAGAAGTAAGTGTGGTGGTTTTTAGACCGCGAGGAAATAAATCCCCCACCCACCGCTATTAGCCATATTTTAATTTAAGAGGGGGAAAACTCCAGAGTGAAAGTCGACAGCAGATATCAGAGGAAGTGTATAATAGACCCTGCTTCAATCGGTTCAAAGCCAAGCGGCAAACTCTGGGGAAGAGCCGAGACGCCAATACGGAAGTGCCACACACTGCAGTTCATATATTGGCCGCTAGGGACTGGCTGCAGAAAGGAGCAATGTCCATAGACCCCCATGTTAAAATGCCCAACTTTACAGCAGAAAAAAACATGTTTCTACCCATGGATGCAATAAATATTATTATGAATATAGTTAGGTTCCACCTTCATGATTATGGATCTGTGAGTGAATTGTTTTCTAACACGACCCTTTTATTTATATTAGGTCTTAAAGTTTTTGCATAAATTAGGGCGTGGTCACATTGAGTGACAGCTCTGTCAAGTGACTGCTGCTGCTAGCTTCTCGTCTCTCTGCTAGCTGCTCCGTGAAGCTACAGGGACTCTGCCTGCTCAGCTCATCCAGGGAACACAACTTGAAGCCGGCCGTGGCTGTTTGTTCTTCATGCTTATATGTTGGACTATTGTGACTCGCTCTGCGGTTAAAACAGACGGTGCATGCATGCGGTTTTACGGTAAGTGAAAATCGAGTGCTTTATTTATGTATTAATAATCGGCTACGTAATGAATGTTAAGGCTTGGTTTAGTAAGTAAGCGAGTGGTAGCTACATCGGTGCTAATGATGCTAATCGTAGCCTCCAAGTTAAAACCATAGACTGTATATATAAAGGTTAAAACGAAATAGAAAAGTGTTAAGTGGGATAATACTGTTGAACAAACGGCTTCTGTTTGAGGTTATAAAATAAGGTCATCCTTGTAACTTAGAGAGATATTTTATTATACGTAAGAACTGTATGCATCGCTAAGGTTAATTTAAATTGGCTATGCTCAAGTATGTAGACAAGCTAACGTCAGAGTAGTGTATGTGAAATCAACCTCACAATAAGATGTGTGTATATTACAATTATTAATGTCATATTTCAAGATGATTACTTAGATATTACAAGATGGTTGGTTGAGCTGGAGTTCATTATTGAGCTTACACGTTAACGTCACAGTCATCTGAAGAACGAACCCAAACCTTGTTGTTTTTATTAATTGCATTACCAAATGGGTATCAAATAAACAGTAAGCATTGGTAACACAACTTCCAAAGTTACAGTAAAATAAAAAGGACCCTGACTCGGACAATACACAATCCAACATGGATTACACATGGTACTTTACATATATATCTGTTTGTTTAAGGTGTCCAGGTGATGCAGACGGGCTGGACCAGAGAGTGAGAGACAGAACTGGACTCCTCACAGCAGTGAACTTCAGCACAGGTACAAAGACTCTATTTTTCATACTGTACAAAGAATCAAGAAAGATATTGGTTTGAATGAATGAAGTATTGACTTGAATACACTGATATGTATTCCATTAAACAATACTAAATACTAGATCACCTACACATCAGTGAAGTTGAGGGGTTTTTCCATGCAAAAGGTTACATTTAGATATTTAGCAATATGACTTTGTCAGCTTTCTAATTTAATGTATTGAAGGCAAAGATATTTAACACATAGTGAGAACTGCTACTATTTATCTCTCTGTCTGAAAAACGTGGTAAAAGTTATTCTTTCAGTGAGACAACAGAGCAAGCTTCTACAGTTGCACTACGTTTTGTAACAGTTACACATTATTTTCATAATAACATATATTTCAATGTTGATGAACTTCATACTGTTCATTCATAATCTGATTGTCTTTGTAGCTCACTGTTGAAATAGAAAAAAAACATTAGAATTACAAAATAATTATGTCAACAGCCCCTAAACACACAAACACACCGCTTTCATAAATAACACACTTGTTCTGCAATAATGTTTTATGTTTCCTGTCATTGTTGTTAGAAAAGGACATGCCTGAAAGACACAACATGTTCTCCTTCTCTGAGGGTCAAGAAGAACATCCAAGAGGAACATTAAAATGATCGAATGCAGCTATTTCCACATCAACACTCCATCAGCTGATTATTTCTATTTGCCTTGCTTTATGAGCTTCACATCGCTTGTGCCTTGAACCTCAGAGTTTGCAATGTCACAAATAAATGGGGCCAATCTTCAGTCAAATGTGAATGTGTAATCTAACATTTTCAGTAAGAATAATGGATGAAAGGAGCAAATACAATTTATTGAAATGTGAACCAAAGGTTAATCAAATGTTTTAAATAAAAAGCATATATGGACAGAAGGTGTAAACCTATTAAAAGTGAACACATATAGTCAAATAACGTGACAGACTAGGCCTGTGCAGTTGGTATCAGCTGTGCCCAGCATGGGCTCCTCCATCAGGCCTGGTCCTCCTCGCAGAGGGAAGACCCTCAGTCCTCTCCAAACCAACAGACTGGACGTCCATCACACGGAGGTTTCTCCCTGAAGTCTCTGCAGCTCTCTGGACACCACGCTGTCTCAATCCGTCCACACTGAATATGAGAGGGGGAAAATGAAAATAATAAATGCTTTAGACCAGTGGTTCTCAACTGGTGGGTCGCGGACCCGTTAGGAGTGGGTCGCGGATGTGTGAGTGAAGACATTTTTTTTATTTTGAAGGCCCGATTTTCTAATGCTGTGCATGCAGTCGGCGTTGGACTGGAAGTACCGGAGACGATAAACGGTTTTGAAAACTTCTGTCACGTAGTGATCATCTTCTTAATAAAATATCTTTGCTGATGTTTTTCGAGTCTTCTGGCCAATCAGAATCAAGATTGTTGCCGGAAGTCCCCACGGAGAATAACTTTGCGGTAGAACTCTTCATTATACATCCATGGGTACAACTTCAGATAGAAATGAACACATAATGAAATATGACCCCCGGTCTGATGACTGACAGGTCACAGACCAATGGGAGCTATCTACCCTTACCCACAATTTAAAGTAAGTCACACAGACTATCTCCTCTTTACTCTTCTCGCAGCAAGATGTCAGAACAAAGTGAAAAACAAACAATGGCATAAAATATTATTAATATGTCGGGTAGTAATAGATTTATTTATTTTCTTCTCAGAGTGTACCAGAATGCATAGTTTATGTTAGTATTTCTAAAAATCTGCCTTTTTATATAGTTCAGCTTTGATTCCATCATCTCATTAAACCTTTTTTAAAAGCATACTTTAGTTCTGTGAAGGGATATAAGGGATATATGCACTGTACTTCACTTTTATTAATATTGTATGCTGAAAAGCGTATATATTACAGCATGTTTTTTTGTTTAATAGATTTGAGTGCTTCAAAATTTTGGGTATTAATGTATTGACCAAGTAAAAGTGGGTCCCGAGGCCTGACCAGTTGAGAACCACTGCTTTAGACAATAAGAAATATAAAGTTGAGTTGCTCAGTTTTTTTAGATTGTCAATACTATTACTGTATAACTAATATATCAGGTTAAGAGGCACCTTCAAATAAAGATTGGTCTTTAAATGCATTTTGTCTTTTGAATTGTTTGTCTAAAGTCAAGGATCTAGAACTGGTACTTAGTTTTAATGATAAAGTCTGGTTATTATGCTGTTTGGAGGAGGCCTCACAGGTAAGAGCACTAACTAGCTACCATCACATGTACCTTAGCTTGACTTAAATGTATTAAACGTATAATTAAGTGATATCAAAATATAAATAACTAATGTCATGTAAACATATTAATATTTGCTTGATTCCAGTGTTGAATTTAGCACAATTGCATACAAACGTTAAGGGGTTTTAAGATTCTGAAGTATTATGCTAAAAACTCAATAACTTAGATTATTATTGATAGTTTTGCTGAATAGTTTCATTTCCGCTTACCTGAGAAACGTAAAATGTGACGGCAGTGTGCAGATGGGGAGCATGTTAGCTTAGCTTGGGAGCTTCAGCTAGCTCTGGAACTTCCAGCTCGGTGGCAGCAGGTCCCGCCTCGGCTCCGCCTCTTTGCCCTTATTTGGAGCAGGCGGGAACAGGCGGGAGTTGAACACTGTCGAGCCGTTAGTGGCCGACTCCGCCTACTAAGGGCTTCTCGGCAACTCTGCAGAATCCTATGGGTGACGTCACGGACCCTACGTCCATTTATATATACAGTCTATGGTTCAAAGCTTATCGACAATTAGCATTAGCTTTAGCATGTTAGCAGAGAATAGCTAATAAAAAAACGTATTTTGCCATTGGATCAAAACATTCCCACTCAAATCTGACCATTGTTTTAAGTAAGAAAGGTTACAATCAGCATTGATTACCAGGACATATTATTGTGAATATACAGTAGCCTATGATATTTATTTACCTTATTATTTGTTTGTATGTCTTTGTGTAAAGCGGCCTTGAGTCCCTTGAAAGGCGCTATATCTATTATAATTGTTATCATTATATTACATGTCACTTGTTAGACGCTTTTATCCAAAGCGACTGACATACTCAATACTGTGGACAATCCCCACAGGAGCAATTTGGGGTGAAGTGTCTCAGGGACACAACAACATGCTAACTACAGTGGAGTTTGAACCTGTGCTCCCCTGATCCAAACACCAACGCACTATCCCTCTGCGCCATACACTCCTCCCTACATTACATACTAATGTTGGATAGAAAAAGGGTATTTACATTACATGTAAAGGGATTATGTTATCATGATACCAAATAACGGGTTACAGTGTCCCCTTACAGTTCTGTTAAAAAAGGGATAATGGATAACTGTTACATTGCAAACTATTCGGATTACTTGCAGGATAACAATACATTTTAGAGAAACAAGTCTGGAATAAACCATAGCCAGTTTGTCATTATGGCCACTAGTTCAATTCCAATAGATGTGCTGCTTAATTTTCTCTGGCCTTCATTTAGACAACTTTTATCCTTTATCCTATTTTTCAATGCAGTAGATGGACAACAGATCAATTTAACAAAAATATGTGTTAGCCTTTAATTAATGCAACTAAAACAGTATTAGTAAATTACTAGTCTGTAGGCCTAGTCTATAATTTACCTTGAATTCTTATAGGCTACTGCATGAGACACAACTTTCTCTTGCTCACCACTTGGTTTAGCGCAGAGTCTTGCGATGGAAAAAGCGAGGTAAGTTTTGTGTACATGGTCAAGTTACCTGCTAGCTTGCGGCGTTACATTCAGGGACTACAGATGAAAAATAGCCTCTTGGCTAACTCTGGCACATTTACAGAAATGTTCATTAATGTGCACTGTCCCTGTTAAATAAATTAATACATAAATAATAAATAAACATAGAGCAATTTTACTTTAAGATTGGTTCCCACAGGTTCCCAAAGATTCCCATGATTAGATTACCATAGATTTGCATTGAAGGCTGCTGGGCAAAAACCCAGAGGTGGATGGACCAATGAGGTTCTGATATATTTTATGGGAACTTATTCTGAATCTGTTGCTGGTAGTTGTTTGTCCATGCTGGATGAGATTGTTTATTGTAAGACATTTCAGTTTTGAGCCCTGTCCTAATACTAGAGTCAACGAAACCCAACTAAATTTGGATACATTGGCTTCACAACATGTACATAATTTAAAAGGATCAGTGGACAACGCCTTGCTCAGGCCAAAAGGAATCAACTATGGGCCATCGTCTTCTAACTGGCCATACAAAGCGTGACCACATCACCCCAATTCTGGCCTCATTGCACTGGCTTCCAGTTCGGTTCAGAATAGATTTTAAAATCCTTGTATTTGTTTTCAAAGCCCTAAATGGGCTGGCTCCGGCCTATATAGCCGAACTCCTCCATCGCTACACCCCAGGCAGAGCCTTAAGGTCGTCTGATCAGCTGTTGTTGATAGTGCCTAAGACCAGGCTTAAAACCAGAGGGTACCGAGCTTTCGCAGCAGCGGGCCCCAGGTTCTGGAACATTTTGCCCCTCCCTGTGAGGTCGGCCCAGACCCTGGGGTTTTTTAAATCAATACTTAATACTCACTTTTTCTCTCTGGCCTTCTAGGCTTCTCTTATCAAGAATAACTTTTACCCAATACCTTTTCCCTCGGTAACCTCTTGAGTTTTATTAGAGGGAAACGGTTTGTCGAGTGGCTTAGACAGGCCGGGGAGTGTTACAATTCGTAGACACAGCGTACCTCCCTATCTCTCATCAATTTCCAACTAAGGCTCCAGTGGGGACTTTGTTCCCTGAGTGTGCCTCTCCACCTATGTTTCTTACTCTCTTACTTGCTACCCTTTGCCCTCAACCTATTCTAAGGGAGTGCTTGTTCTTCCATCTGTCTGTCTGTGTCTGTGTATTCTCTTGTTCCGATTAACCCAGCCACATGTTTTCTTGTTTTGTGTCTATATCTACGCCGGGATCCAGAGTCGAGGCTGATCTTCTTGCTGTGGTTCTGGATCCTCTATCCTGAGTTCTGGATTAAGTCGTGGACTTCGGGACGTGGCTGAACCGGTCTCTGCGGTCCTGCCTTGGGTCTCGTCTTGCTGCTTCCCTGATGGCTTCCACAGGATTGTAGTTGACATCTTCGTAGAGTCATCTTCTTATTACAGACACATGCATTTCCTAACATTCGGTCTATATGCTGTAAAATGTATTATCTCTTCGATTTACACACGGCATCTATTGCACGTCTGTCCGTCCTGGGAGAGGGATCCCTCCTCTGTTGCTCTCCTTGAGGTTTCTCCCATGTTCCCCTTAAACTGTGGGTTTTTCTCCGGAAAAACACAGCTGTAACGGTAGTTTGCAGGGTCCATATAGACAATACCACATATCACAAGAACTGAGGATACATCTATACAAAAAGCAATCAGGAAATACTTGCCAATAAAATGGAGGAAAATATTGCCCCAAGTGTAGTTACTGTACCTTACTCCCTTCAATCACATCTATAAACTCCACCTATGGAGGGATGCTCATAAAGAATCCACATGTAGACCCCCTGGCTATAAGTCTTTAATATATGAATCCAATAAAGGTTCCTTTGTTTCTCCCTCTTGGCAAATGTACATGTTCAACACTCTGAAAGCAAAGAAGAAACAGAGAGAATATAAATGAAACTAATGAAAGACATTTGAATCTGCTTTCAATCTTTTGATGGAGCTAGGATAACAGATTACTGATGCTTTCAGATGTGCTTTTCTGTAACTGTGAAATTAAATGTTCTCATTTGACTATTTATCTTTGAAGAGTGTTTCTTCAAAGATGCAATAACACACTTTACGTCTGTAGAAATGACCCTGCCAAATCAATATTCAGTTGCAAACATTGAAGGAATTAAACTAACATGTTTGATTCAGGTCAAGAATGGGTTGTGCAACAAAACCTACGATGGTTCCACGATAAAGTGGACTAAATGCATGTTTCATTTGTTGTTAGCTTGTTAGCTACTGGCAGTGGCTGACATGGTAAGTGCAGTTAGCTTGTTTCATTTGTTTGCGGTGTTTGTTAGCATGTTAGCTGGTAACTAGCAGTGGCTAATATCATAAGGGCAGTTAGCATGATTCCTTTGTTGTGGTTGGTGTTTGTTAGCTTACCTGGCAGTGGCTGACATGGTAAGTGCAGTTAGCTTGTTTCATGTGTTTGCATTGTTTGTTAGCATGTTAGCTGGTAACTAGCAGTGGCTAATATCATAAGGGCAGTTAGCATGATTCCTTTGTTGTGGTTAGTGTTTGTTAGCTTATATGGTAAAAGGGTTAGAATTGATTCATTTGTTTATGTTGTTTGTTAGCATGGTAGCTTGTAACTGGCAGTGGCTGGCATGGCAAATGCAGTTAGTGTGTTTCATTAGTTTATGTTGTTCGTTAGCTTTGCGCTTGTAGTGGCAGAGGGCGTAAATGGCTTTCAAACATACCGTACAATACCATGTGGTGGGATTGTTTTTGGTACATAGTGAAAGGAAGCTCCAGGGTTACGATTATATAAAAACAACTGCGCACTTACTGTCAAAACATTCACTTTGCTGTGGCTAGCTCTTGCTTCCCCTATGCTAATGCTAATTCTCACTTTCACTATGCTAATGCTAACAACCAGGGGGTGGTGGCGAAGTCCATAGGGACTTGGCTTGGCAACTGGAAGGTCACCAGTTCAAGTCCCGGAAAGACCAAGTGCTACCGAGGTGTCCCTGAGCAAGGCACCATTCCCTACACGGCTCCCCGGGCGCCGTACATAATGGCAGCCCCGTGCTCCTAACACTAGGATGGGTCAAATGCAGAGACACTAATGCTAACTCTTGCTCTCTGTGCTGATAGTCTGCTATGAATTGGAGGTTTCAGGTTTCTTTGTTAGCATTTGCATATGAGAAAGGCAATCTAGGTTGCCTGGTGAACGTTTGAATCTCAGACAACATGGAAACTGCACAAACATCTCCCTATACCCCACCTGTCCTTTAACCTTTTAGAGCATTTTATGAATTGTACAATGTCCTTGGGTGTCGTGATAGGCACTTTCACACACACACACACACACACACACACACACACACACACACACACACACACACACACACACACACACACACACACACACCACACACACACACACACACACACACACACACACACACACACACACACCTAGGTTAGTTCCTGTCAGTAATGGCCTCATGCCTCCCTCCTCCGTCTCATCTATAAATAGGCTGAAGCAGAGCGTGAAATGAAAAGCAAGAGAACAGCATGAAATGGGACCAAAGTTGGGAAAATGGACATATTTATCCTTTTGTTTTTTGAAGAATGCCGTGGAAAATAATGGCACAATTTTTACATAAAGCCATGCAATCTTCACAAACACTGCTGGTATTATGCTCATATTTACACCCTGCTCTTGTTTTCTGCTGTGAAATAATGGATCATTGTCACCGACTGATGTACGACGGACAGAGGTCTACCGGTGTTTCAGTCTGATATGTAAATGGGAACATCATGCGGGGAAATAACAGGAATTATCCGTAAACAAGCAAAATGTTGAAATATTTTACTCACCACAAATGTAAATATATGACATTGTTTTTCTTGTATTTGGGAATGACCATTTGGTTAACTGTTTGCACCCGAACCATGACCCAATTCAAATGTTGGATTTTTCGTGAGTGATGTTTATTGCAATTACTATATTCCATTTTCTGATTTTTCCATAATTTCCAAAAGTATGATTAAAAAATCCATCACAGTTTTCAGAAAAACTTTGACCAACAGTTGCATCAAAGTTATAAGCACACAGTTTTCTTGTGTAAATATTATATTTTCCTTGAAACCAGCAGTGCAGTACCTTTGTGTTTTTAAACCCAAGACTTCTACATCATCAGGACAAACTAATCTTATCTGGTTGATATCTCGAACATCATTGCTTTGACTTAAAATGTGAAATGTTGCTTGTGATGGTATGAGTACGCACTAGCACTACCAAACATTATCTGTTTCCAGCATCAGCAGTGTGAGTCTGGAGCTTTTCTTCTGATTTATAACTCTGAACATCTTTCGGTTTTAACTCTGGGAATTCTTGGAAATCATTTGTCATTTTGGACACGACCCAGACTAAACGGCACATCATAAAATGACAGTAATCATTCATGGCAAATTGAAATTCACATTAACTGCAGCCCTGATTTAATACCCAGAATATTCTGATTACTTCACATCTGCCATTGTGTGAAACCCATTGTTTCCATTCAGCCAAGCTCTCCAAATGCACCATGGGAAAGTTCATCCGCACAAGGTTACCCCACAATTGATCTCAGACAACATGTATTGTGTGTGACCGAGCGTTCAATAGCATTAACAAAAGCCTCACACAATACACAGGTTCATTCTGCAAAGCACCCAACTGCAGCATCTCACACACATCGGGGTCCTCAGAGGTGTGGGTGTTTGTTTGCATGTCAGTGTGTGTGTTTGGACACAATTAAAACGTCCTCTTGGCGGCGAGTGCCAATGCATCAACCTGATGACAGTGGACAGGCTGTTTGCTTTGCTGCCGCTGATATCGAGCTTAATGATGTTGTCCTTCATTGCCGCCGCTGACCTGCCCATCAGTGATGCGTGGCAGCTGGTTTTCAATTGGGACGAGTTGTGTGTGTGTGTGTGTGTGTGTATGTGTGTGTGTTCAGGCCGATTGAACCTCTGCTTGGACACCGAGGTGCGGAGATGCCAGCAGGGATTTGTGTATCCCAGCAGCTAGAAACAGATCATGGTGTGTTTGACAAGCAGAGCTGCGGGAAGTGATGGTGATAGATGCCAGGGCCAATAAAAATACACTTCAAATTCTGTAGAGGTATGGTCAGAGTAACTTCACTGTGGAGAAAAGCCTCCAGGAGCTGCAGTTGATATAACAGTCTCTTTATTTTTGTGATAAACTGCCTCCCAGTGAAAGGGTCGGAGTCAGAGGAAGAGGAAGTGTAACTGCTGGATATTCCTCTCATGCAGCCATGCATGCTACTAAATTACCCAGCAGACCACCCTCAATTTATCTGCTTAATACTTTTAATAACTTAAAATAACCTTAATCATCCAGGTGGATTCTTTCCAACGTGCCAACAGTTTTTAAATCAAAAGAAATCAGCATTAAGTCTTGAAAAGGTGCTTTAAGGCTCCGTTAAATGTCCAAAATTGCATATATTTTAAATCAAGGTATCCTAGGATTGTCGAATAAATTGTGGTTTTGAGTCAAAGTCATTTCTCCCTATCTTTCTTCTTCTGCTGCTGTTCCCTTTAGTGTTTACTTCTGTCTTCTTCTGCTGTTCAATTTAGTGTTTACTTCTGTCTTCTTCTGCTGTTCCCTTTAGTGTTTACTTCTGTCTTCTGCTGCTGTTCCCTTTAGTGTTTACTTCTGTCTTCTTCTGCTGTTCAATTTAGTGTTTACTTCTGTCTTCTTCTGCTGTTCCCTTTAGTGTTTACTTCTGTCTTCTTCTGCTGTTCCCTTTAGTGTTTACTTCTGTCTTCTTCTGCTGTTCCCTTTAGTGTTTACTTCTGTCTTCTTCTGCTGTTCCCTTTAGTGTTTACTTCTGTCTTCTTCTGCTGTTCCCTTTAGTGTTTACTTCTGTCTTCTTCTGCTGTTCCCTTTAGTGTTTACTTCCTGTCTGTCTTCTTCTGTTGTTCCCTTTAGTGTTTACTTCTGTCTTCTTCTGCTGCTCCCTTTAGTGTTTACTTCCTGTCTGTCTGCTTCTGCTGTTTACATCCTGTCTGTCTTCTTCTGCTGTTCCCTTTAGTGTTTACTTCCTGTCTGTCTTCTTCTGCTGTTCCCTTTAGTGTTTACTTCCCGTCTGTCTTCTTCTGCTGTTCCCTTTAGTGTTTACTTGCCGTCTGTCTGATTCTGCTGTTCCCTTTAGTGTTTACTTCCTGTCTGTCTTCTTCTGCTGTTACCTTCAGTGTTTTGTGATGGATAAAAAAACTTGTTTTCCACAGTGGACGTTAAATTAACCGGACTTCATTCTGCGGATTGATATGTCTGCACACAGACCCCTTGACCATCCAACGGCCTGTTATCCTTAGCAACAGTCAAATTAAGAGACCTCTGGAATATGCTAATTGAATCATAATTGATCTTAATCAAGTATTCAACTAAGCAGTGTTATAATATATTATATATCGTTCTTATTTGGAAACCATCCTAGCAGATGTTTGTGAGCTCAGCCAGTCAATAAAAAAGAGCTGAGAGGTGCTGCTGGTTTTGAGCACCTGGGTAATTCTTCAACAGGAAGTTAAGTTCGGACATAAAACCTTTCCGAAAGAATCCATTGTGTGTGTGTGTGTGTGTTTTTGTATTTCTGCTGTGTTCACCTCTCAGACTGAAGAAAAATGACTTACACCAGATTGTTGATAAATGTGAGTGTGTGTAAATGTCTCCTAATGTATAGTCAGCATAACTGGCTCTGAATTATTCCTTCTTTCATTACACTAATGGCTCAGCAGAATGCCGCGCGGGCGATTCAGACACGGTGTGAGGAGAGAGAGGAAAGGAAATGATTATATTTTCAGCAGGGTTTCACACACAGGTGGAGAAAGGGCAAACTCTCAACTGGTGACGTTCATCAGCCGCTGTTGGAAAGGTCGCGCCGTGTCTCTCGACGTGCACCCGAAGGCGTGTTTCCCCCGCTGGGTGCCCCCCACCTCTCATCCAAAACCCCCTCACACTATGCTTTTAAAAGCCCCCGTGGAAGAGAGGCTGCTGAAGCGACTAAAAAGCATGTTCACACACAGCGGCCGTTTAATATCCTCACTCAGAGAGTTTGCTGATGACTCCACGCTGTTATAGTGAAAAGTCACGGTTAAACTATGACTGCACAGCTGCATAACTCATCGAAATTTCGTCCAAATTGCAAAAATGGAATACTGCTTAATTGAATCGCAGGAAGCACAATATTTGTTAAAGGCTAAATAATAAGTATGTTGGTGCTGCAGAGATATGCAGGCCTACAAATTATATTATTCAAGCACCAAAAATCACAGTATGACCTTTATAATCAATTTGATTCATTGTTGGATGAGAATAATTATGCAAAAATCATTCCCCTTCTATATCGTAATTGCAATATCAGTGAAAATAATCAAATGTAGTTTTCTTCTTTCTAAATTATGCAGGAGACAGTTCACTCGTCGTTTCGTTTTATTTGAGGCAGCTTGACTTTAAATCAAACCCAAATATGTCCAAGCTGAAATTAAAGATAATTCCTCAGTGGGAAATGACCAATAGAAAAACTCCTTCGTCAGGGAACAGGGATTTTAGCCTTTGCAGACCATTTACATGCACAAAAATTACATGGGTCATTGACGGATAAGACTTTTGAATAGGCCAATGTTTAAATACAAAAAATAAGGATATATTTGGCCATTGTTCAAACATTTGGAATGTAGTGTACACATGCATTTATGTAAAACCGCCAAATTAAGAGATGTTTGTGTTTTTAAAGTTGAATTAATAGGACATGGCCTTAATAAAAGTCATTTTGGGCGACCGTAATTCATCCCAAAATTAATATATTTCCTTAAGATTACTAATATTTTAACAGGTATCAGTAATTAAATATACATCTTAAGAAAGACAGGCTTGTGTGCCCTTTAATTTTTTAACACATTTCTGGAAAGGGAAAACCCCCTCAAAAGCAAAATGGCTTTTACTGAGATCCTTTTTTTACAGTAAAATGTTTGGAAAAAGCAAAATACAACCACCTCACCATTGACCTATTTCACCATCTGCTGATGCCGTTTTTTTTCTCCAATTCAGCATGAGTTCAAATCAGTCACGTTGTCCAGGCTGAACGATTATGACTTTGCCTCAGTGGGACATGTGATAATATATGGACCCTCCTGACGTCATTAATAACAGTCACTGAGTTTCTTTGTGCTTACATCATGTTCTGCAATCTCAGCAGAAAGTCCACCAAACACATTTACTCCATAAATCTCCGAGATCATGTCACTGGGAGGTAAAGTGGGGCAGAGGTGTGATGTGTCACTGGGCAACTTTAGTCGGACTTTTAACCTCCACAACAACACGGGAAGACATCAACATATACCTACTATTAACGATACAAGATAAGAAAATGTATATCACCATTTGAATGTGTTTATTGTACAATAATTGCACGACAGCATTGACCTGCGTGTCACAACAAAAGACCAAACGAGCATAGAAAAAGGTTTGTACGAGGACAAAGGCAGTGTTGGAAGAAGTCTTCAAATTTCACTTAAAATAATAAATGAAATTGTAAAAATAATCTATTACAAGTAAAAGTCCTCAATTCCAAATCTTGACTATAAGTGAAAGTCTTAAAAGTCAAACTAAATATATCGTAAAAGTATTGGCATCAAAATATAATTAGTACCAAAAGTTGAAGTTATTATAAATGTCAAATAAATGTAGTGAAGTAAATATTGGCTTACAAAAGGTTGAGTACAAGTAGGTCAGGTAAAGAATAAGTACCTCAATACTGTACCATAGTAGCCTACAGTACTTTAGTAAACGTACTTGAGACGCTTTTTGTGCAGTAAAATGTTGAATTAAAAGTGTGTCTCCACTTTTATCGTAGCTTACCTCACTGAGGACCTTTATTGCAACCCTGTCTCCTAAAAATTACGTTCCCACAGAACTAAACTGTATTCTCAATTGCGTTTAGCTAGAAACATTTTCACCCACGTTACGTTTGTTATGAACGTATCTTAAATATGTTTATTTTCTACATATATTTACCATTTATTGTCTTGCTTATAATAATGATAATAGTCATTTATAAATATCATTTTAGAGCACACATTTGAAATCGAGAATCGGGCTCGATATATGGTTAAATTAAAATCAGTAGGCGAGGCTGTAATCTCTCCAGCTGTTACGGCCCCTACACACGGTGGCGTGCGTTGTCGCCTGCCGGTGGGGGGGGGGGCTGAAACTCGACCAACAACCAATCACATGAATCTCCCGCCCCAGACACACAAGCATGCGGTTTGATTGGCTAGAGCTTGCACTGGCATATTATTCGATTGGCTGATGCCTCCGTCGAGGCGGCAAAAGTAGAACATTGCTCTACTTTTGCAGCGAGCACCGCGAGAGAATCTACGCTTTGCTCCCAGAATGCAGTTCGGCGAATCGTGACGTCACCCCATTCAAAGTGAATGGGCAGAAGCGTTGAGGCGGCAACGCACGCCGCCGTGTGTAGGGGCCGTTACTCTCATGAGCGAGGCAGAACATAATAGTTGTAACATGCCAAAAAGCTGCTGTGTCGTTTATTGCACCTCAAACATTAAAACAAATCCAGAGTTACGTGTTTCTGAACTTCCTCTAAGAAGAAAGGAGAGTAACAGAAGATCTCTGTGGCTTCAGGCTCGATGGCCGTTCAAATGACAGCGTTGGTTTCCCCAAAAGTGGGCGGGCTGTAAAGTGACGTAGATTTTACTCTCATCTATTATTCAAAACCATTCTATTTATTCTAACGTAAATTACATGCCAATGTTTTATCTTTTTATTTAGCGATTTGTTTTTGCATGTTTAACTGGGAATGTGTTCATGTTCGCTGATTGGATGTTTTAGCCACAATGCGCGTTGGGATGTGAAATCCGAAAACATTTAAAAGTGTTCTTGCTTTTCTCTTTGAGTAACAGCTGGCGAAATTACAGCCTCGCCTACTGATTTTAATTTAACCATATATCGAGCCTGATTCTCCATTTCAAATGTGTGCTCTAAAATGATATTTATAAATGACTATTATCATTATTATAAGCAAGACAATAAATGGCAAAGATATGTAGAAAATAAACGTATTTGAGATACGTTCATAACAAACGTAACGTGGGAGAAAACACGATTTTCGATAGTTCTGTGGGAACGTGATTTTTAGGAGACAGGGTTGTTTATTGTGAGTGTGTGTGTGTTACAGTGTTTTTCCCTGAGTCATTTTCTCCAAAAATGCTAATTAAAAAGTGTTGGCTCCTCTGCACTGACTTTGAATTGATGATTAGAAGAAACATCGCTTCAAGATGTTAGCCAGCCAGTAGAAAGGTTTATGTGCTCAGTTCATTTGGAAGTGCTTGGTTTCATTTCGGTAGGCTACATTTCCAACTCTCCTTCCTCACACACTTGCTTTGCTTCTTTGTCAGCAGGTGTTTTGGGGGATGCCATGTTCCTGACTCGCTGTATTTTTAACATTGAGGCCGCTGCACCCATTCAGTCGAACGCAGACTGATCCCGCCCCTCTGTGATTTAGCACACAAGGCTTTATGCAGAAGGGGGGGGGACTCAGCCTACTTTATCAACGTTAATTTCAAAGCCTTGAACTGCCCGCACAGCACATTTATGTGGCAGCGGAGTCGTGCTCCTCTTCAGCTGCCCTCCTTTTTTTCTGCCGCCTCAGCAGTCTGGCTGCCTACGGACCCTCGCCGCTCCCAAACATCTCCTCAAAGCTCACGAAGGGCTGGAAGAGAAAGGCAGGTCAAAGACTGATTTTCCACTTCCTGTGCTGGTGATTGACAGAGAAGGCAAAAGTACACACATCCTTTACTCAAGTAGAAGTACAGATACTCGTATTTAAAAATACTCTGGTGAAAGTAGAAGTACTGACTAAACTTCTTTACTCAAGTAAAAGTAAAGAGGCTTTGAAATGTACTTCAGTAAAAAGTACCCATAGCTAGCAGCTGTTTTAAAGAGTACCTGACCTCCCTTTATATTAATAGAACAATAATGTCATTGTTAGCTAATGAATGTTTCCATGCTGAACAACGGCAACATGACAACGTTTCCATTGGTCCCTCTTCTTTAGAGAAGACCAGGAAGTGATGGATACACGGATCGTGTTCAAATCAATAGGCACGCAATGACTCTAAAGAATAATGATCACGCCACCAAACACACATTCAGACTAAAGGAACCAGCTGTTTGGAAAATGAGAGAAGTAGAAAGTACAGGTATTTGAGTTCAACATGGAAGAAGTAGAAAGTACAGGTATTTGTGTTCAACATGTAAGAAGTAGAAAGTACAGGTATTTGGGTTCAACATGTAAGAAGTAGAAAGTACAGGTATTTGTGTTCAACATGTAAGAAGTAGAAAGTACAGGTATTTGAGTTCAACATGTAAGAAGTAGAAAGGACAGGTATTTGTGTTCAACATGTAAGAAGTAGAAAGTACAGGTATTTGGGTTAGAAATGTAAGAAGTAGAAAGTACAGGTATTTGGGTTCAACATGTAAGAAGTAGAAAGTACAGGTATTTGGGTTCAACATGTAAGAAGTAGAAAGTACAGGTTCTTACATGTTCAACATGTAAGAAGTAGAAAGTACAGGTATTTGGGTTCAACATGTAAGAAGTAGAAAGTACAGGTATTTGGGTTCAACATGTAAGAAGTAGAAAGTACAGGTATTTGTGTTCAACATGTAAGAAGTAGAAAGTACAGGTATTTGTGTTCAACATGTAAGAAGTAGAAAGTACAGGTATTTGGTTTCAACATGTACGAAGTAGAAAGTACAGGTATTTGAGTTCAACATGTGAGAAGTAGAAAGTACAGGTATTTGTGTTCAACATGTAAGAAGTAGAAAGTACAGGTATTTGAGTTCAACATGTAAGAAGTAGAAAGTACAGGTATTTGGGTTCAACATGTAAGAAGTAGAAAGTACAGGTATTTGGGTTCAACATGTAAAACGTAGAAAGTACAGGTATTTGTGTTCAACATGTAAGAAGTAGAAAGTACAGGTATTTGGGTTCAACATGTAAATCGTAGAAAGTACAGGTATTTGTGTTCAACATGTAAGAAGTAGAAAGTACAGGTATTTGGGTTCAAAATGTAAGAAGTAGAAAGTACAGGTATTTGGGTTCAACATGTAAGAAGTAGAAAGTACAGGTATTTGTGTTCAACATGTAAGAAGTAGAAAGTACAGGTATTTGAGTTCAACATGTAAGAAGTAGAAAGGACAGGTATTTGTGTTCAACATGTAAGAAGTAGAAAGTACAGGTATTTGGGTTAGAAATGTAAGAAGTAGAAAGTACAGGTATTTGGGTTCAACATGTAAGAAGTAGAAAGTACAGGTATTTGGGTTAGAAATGTAAGAAGTAGAAAGTACAGGTATTTGGGTTCAACATGTAAGAAGTAGAAAGTACAGGTATTTGAGTTCAACATGTAAGAAGTAGAAAGGACAGGTATTTGTGTTCAACATGTAAGAAGTAGAAAGTACAGGTATTTGGGTTAGAAATGTAAGAAGTAGAAAGTACAGGTATTTGGGTTCAACATGTAAGAAGTAGAAAGTACAGGTATTTGGGTTCAACATGTAAGAAGTAGAAAGTACAGGTATTTGTGTTCAACATGTAAGAAGTAGAAAGTACAGGTATTTCTGTTCAACATGTAAGAAGTAGAAAGTACAGGTATTTGGGTTCAACATGTAAGAAGTAGAAAGTACAGGTATTTGGGTTCAACATGTAAGAAGTAGAAAGTACAGGTATTTGTGTTCAACATGTAAGAAGTAGAAAGTACAGGTATTTGTGTTCAACATGTAAGAAGTAGAAAGTACAGGTATTTGGTTTCAACATGTACGAAGTAGAAAGTACAGGTATTTGAGTTCAACATGTGAGAAGTAGAAAGTACAGGTATTTGTGTTCAACATGTAAGAAGTAGAAAGTACAGGTATTTGAGTTCAACATGTAAGAAGTAGAAAGTACAGGTATTTGGGTTCAACATGTAAGAAGTAGAAAGTACAGGTATTTGGGTTCAACATGTAAAACGTAGAAAGTACAGGTATTTGTGTTCAACATGTAAGAAGTAGAAAGTACAGGTATTTGGGTTCAACATGTAAATCGTAGAAAGTACAGGTATTTGTGTTCAACATGTAAGAAGTAGAAAGTACAGGTATTTGGGTTCAAAATGTAAGAAGTAGAAAGTACAGGTATTTGGGTTCAACATGTAAGAAGTAGAAAGTACAGGTATTTGTGTTCAACATGTAAGAAGTAGAAAGTACAGGTATTTGAGTTCAACATGTAAGAAGTAGAAAGGACAGGTATTTGTGTTCAACATGTAAGAAGTAGAAAGTACAGGTATTTGGGTTAGAAATGTAAGAAGTAGAAAGTACAGGTATTTGGGTTCAACATGTAAGAAGTAGAAAGTACAGGTATTTGGGTTAGAAATGTAAGAAGTAGAAAGTACAGGTATTTGGGTTCAACATGTAAAACGTAGAAAGTACAGGTATTTGTGTTCAACATGTAAGAAGTAGAAAGTACAGGTATTTGAGTTCAACATGTAAGAAGTAGAAAGGACAGGTATTTGGGTTCAACATGTAAGAAGTAGAAAGTACAGGTATTTGGGTTCAACATGTAAGAAGTAGAAAGTACAGGTATTTGTGTTCAACATGTAAGAAGTAGAAAGTACAGGTATTTGTGTTCAACATGTAAGAAGTAGAAAGTACAGGTATTTGGGTTCAACATGTAAGAAGTAGAAAGTACAGGTATTTGGGTTCAACATGTAAGAAGTAGAAAGTACAGGTATTTGGGTTCAACATGTAAGAAGTAGAAAGTACAGGTATTTGGGTTCAACATGTAAGAAGTAGAAAGCACAGGTATTTGGGTTCAACATGTAAGAAGTAGAAAGTACAGGTATTTGTGTTCAACATGTAAGAAGTAGAAAGTGCAGGTATTTGGGTTCAACATGTAAGAAGTAGAAAGTACAGGTATTTGGGTTCAACATGTAAGAAGTAGAAAGTACAGGTATTTGGGTTCAATATGTAAAACGTAGAAAGTACAGGTATTTGTGTTCAACATGTAAGAAGTAGAAAGTACAGGTATTTGGGTTCAACATGTAAAACGTAGAAAGTACAGGTATTTGGGTTCAACATGTAAGAAGTAGAAAGTACAGGTATTTGGGTTCAACATGTAAGAAGTAGAAAGCACAGGTATTTGGGTTCAACATGTAAGAAGTAGAAAGTACAGGTATTTGTGTTCAACATGTAAGAAGTAGAAAGTGCAGGTATTTGGGTTCAACATGTAAGAAGTAGAAAGTACAGGTATTTGGGTTCAACATGTAAGAAGTAGAAAGTACAGGTATTTGGGTTCAACATGTAAAACGTAGAAAGTACAGGTATTTGTGTTCAACATGTAAGAAGTAGAAAGTACAGGTATTTGGGTTCAACATGTAAATCGTAGAAAGTACAGGTATTTGTGTTCAACATGTAAGAAGTAGAAAGTACAGGTATTTGGGTTCAACATGTAAGAAGTAGAAAGCACAGGTATTTGGGTTCAACATGTAAGAAGTAGAAAGTAAAAAGTCGTCAGAAAAACAAGTAGTGGAGTAAAGTACTGATACCAGAAACATGTACTTAAGTACAGCAACAAAGTATTTGTACTCCACTTACCACCTCTGGTGATTGACAGGCGCCGCTGCCATGTTGGACGCAGAATGTTTTTTCCATTTTTTTTCATCCTGTGTCGGCACTTTGGAGAGTCGCTGTTTGTTCAGGATTCACATTGTCAGCCGCTGGAGCAGAACTGACGACTAACGGTCAAATCACCAGGAGGCCATTTGTTTGCCTCGCTGGACGGTTATTGACAGCAGCAGATACTAAAGTATAGTTTGATTCACTTAGTGATATGTCAGTCAGCAGAACTCCCATGTACGGTTGTTTCCTCAAAGTACCTGAGACAACGAGAGGTATTGGCAGAGGTGGGAAGTAGCTAAGAACATTTACTCAAGTACTTGTACTTTAAAGCAAAGCTAAATTGTAAAAATAAAGTGAAAGTTCTGAATCCCAAATCTTACCTAAGTGAAAGTCTTAAAAGTCATAACAAGTGGTAAATGTATTGGCATACAATTATACTTAAAGTACCAAAAGTTACGAAACATAGTCGAGTACAGGTCAGGTAAAGTGCAGGTCCCTCAAAATTGTACAATAGGTCATGACTTTAGTGAACATACATGAAGCGATTATTGTAAAGTAACATGTTATATTAAAAGTTATGAAATCCCTGGTATGAATGTATTATGCTGTGTTTGGAGTTCAGTGCTGCCTGGTGTCTCTGTGTTGATCTCCCTATGATTTGATCCTTTTAGCTTCCCGCCAACATGCTACAGTAGCTCCAGGTTTGCAGACGGGCACTAACCGAGTCCATCAGCCTTCAGAAGAGCTGTAATGATAATCACCCGCAGCAGAACACACTTCACTCTGCTGCACATCTTCCTCCCGCTCCTGCATTTCAATTTCCTTTTCAAGCTATTCCCACTTCACCTGTACACTTAGCTCCCATGCATATGGAGGAAGGGAGAAGGACAGAGGGGGAGATTTCCTTTGAAGCAGGAGCTTTGTCAGGAGAGCCATCGCTGGTTTCATTGCCATCTCCATAACAGCGAGTCACTGGGGTCTGCTTTACACTTCAGGCGACATCAAGCAACTTGACGGAGGAGGCGTGTGGTGGGCACTTCAACATTGCTGATTTATTTGTTTGTTCAGCAGGAAGTCAGGCAGGGCCCCCCGCCATCCCAGGGTTTTTATCACAGCCGAGTCCATCAGTTTTAACAAGAGAATCTCTCTCTCTCTGTGGCTTCTTCCAGAGAGAATAGAGCAGCTAATGTGGTCAGATTCAGTGTATTATTCTGTGGTTCTACCCCCATGGTGGCTGAGCCTAAGCAGGGTGATTTCCATAAAAGCTGCTGTAGATATTCATAAGAGGATGAAAGTTTTATGACCTCCATGTCTCTATGGGACCAGGATTATATTTAAATGTGCTCGGCTGCCCAGCACACTGTGTGATCTAATATGGCATTACAAACATGACATTTACCGAGAATATTCACGATCCCCAGAGGATGAACCCTTCCCATTCAAATCACTTTTTAACTCAGAATATGAGATGTGTTCAACGTTAAGGGTTTTATTGCCATGAAATGTGAAACACCACATTTCTAGTATTTGTTTCTGAGAGGAGCTTTGAAGACGGCTTTGTTGTTGCCTTTAATCAAAGTTATACACAGTATTTTTAGGACAGCTGCTTGAATATACTGTATGATTAATTAAAAAGGTTAATGGCTTCCTGTGTGTCAAAGAATAGATTTCAAAATACTGCTGCTGGTTATAAAGCTTTGAATGGTTTTAGGCCCAAAATACATTTCTGACCTTCTGCTAAATTATGAACCATCCAGATCTCTCAGGTCTTCAGGGACTGGTCAGCTTTCTGTCCCCAGAGTCAGAACTAAACATGGAGAAGCAGCGTTCAGTTATTATGCTCCACCTGGAACAAACTCCCAGAAACCTGCAGGTCCGCTGCAACTCTGACTACTTTTAAATCCAGGCTGAAGACTTTTCTTTTTGTCGCTGCTTTTAATTGAACTATTCATATCTTAGACTGCACTGTAACTTTTATCCATGTATTTTTTTTTTCTTTTAATGTTTATTTTATTATCTTTTCTATTTAATGAGTTAAATGCCATTTTCTTAATGTCTTTCATTTTTTGTAAAGCACTTTGAATTGCCTTGTGTTGAAAAGTGCTATATAAATAAACTTGCCTTGCCTTGCCTTGCCTTGCCTTGCCTTGCCTTGCCTTGCCTTGCCTTGCCTTGCCTTGCCTTGCCTTGCCTTGCCTAGTAAAACGCTCAGTGCTGTTGAGATCAAAAGGTTTCATCCTCTTCTAAACAAAAAACATTTTGACTATGCATTTGACAGTTTTAAGAAAGGCTAAATGCTTACTATATTGTTTGTTTTGTCCATCATTGTATTTAGACTTGATCAGGGTATTCAAACCAGCATAGATGAGAGCAAATCATCCGGGTACTCTCTATGTTGTTTTTACTCTAAGCCAGGGGTATCAAACTCAAATACACAGTGGGCCAAACAAAAAAAAAATGGGTGCTAGTCGAGGGCCGGACTGGTTCAATGTTTATTGCAGAACTTATTGAAATGAACTTATTGCACATATTAAACCTGGAACTAACAAAGCTTAAATTATTGCCTATAAAAACAACATTAAATAATCAGTTTCATTCATTTCTTATGGCTCTATCTGCAGCTTTTCCAGAGTCATTTCTTATGATTACATTTTCCCACAGGCCAACAACAGCTTAAAAATAATAGTAATTAGAAATGATCCTGCGGGCCGAAATTAAATCCACCAAGGCCCTGATTTGGCCCCCGGGCCTTGAGTTTGACAAATGTGCTCTAAGGTGATACATTTAAAGCTATTAGAAACACCAGAGGAGTTAGGATTGGGAACATCTGCACCAGCGTTGACTCTGGCTCCAGCTGTGGACACGTTACCTCCTCCTCTGAAGTTTGTATCTCCACACCCTGATGATATTATCACCTCTGGATGTGAGAGGGGCAGCTCCCCCACTTTGGATTACTTTCACGACCACACGGCGAGCGTTGACAAGTCCCGCTGACACCTTTCTACAACTTGTCACTCGAATCCCCACGGTACACCCAGCACCATCTTTTAAAACTTTTATTACCAACAGAGAACATTCTCGAGGCCAGCAGATAACACCTCGGAGGCTCTCTCCGGCTGCTGGAAAACACACTTAACACCACGAGGATTTACAGTTGATCAGCACCTCTCCACTCTGGAAACACACACACATTTCGCCGTTACCCCCGAGACTCGTGTTGTCGTTCTCATCTCCTCTGCGATGGAGCAGAAGCTCAGGTGACTGCAGCTGTTTCTCCTCGCAGCCCGGCGCCTGCTAATTAGACAGAGGAGTTATTAATTAAATTAGGATCTGACGTGCTGATTGGCTGTCCCAGGATTTAACTCTCAACGGACGTCGCACTTCATCTGGCAAATCAATGAACTTGACAAAATGAAACTTCAATAGGTGTGTGTTTGTGTGTGATGTTAGTAATTGGAAGTGTTGAATGCTGCCGTTGTTGCCAAGTCATGTGACACCTGCAGCAGCAGAGAAAAGGCCTGTGTGTGTTTCTGTTCAATATTTCGTATTTTCAGTCATAGAACGATGCAAGGACACAACACACTTATACTTATAGATACACTTAAGAGAAGACATACCGATACATACCACAAAACAACAGCAGGCACAACAAAGGGGAGCATTAGTATCACAACTTTAGTTTTTAACAAAATGTGAGTAACTGTCAGTGTGTAAATAACAACCCGGTATCACGGCAAGACGTGAACATGTGACGATTTACCATGCTGGGAGACGTGAAGATGTCACGATGTTGTCCCTTCAAACGTGGCAGTTACACGGTATTGTTAGCATGGCCCAGCCAGTGGAGAAATACCCGGAAATGCCAAGCAGATGCTACCCCGACGGTCGGTTGTTATTGTCAATATTAATATAATAATGATTTATTATTTAATAGTCACACTCGATTTCACCGATGTTCTTGTTGCCCCAGCTGGTCGACACCTCTTTGAGCAGAAACAAAGGCTACATTAATGTATTAAATCGATGTTAATCCATGAGTGTGGATGTGGAATTAACGGACGTGACGTTGTGCGATTGCGTTGCCAGGCAACAGCTTCGGTTCATGTTAATTTACAAACTCTTCAACTACAACCGTAGTTATATTTAAAAACATTTGAGAAGGCCTCACGAAATACTTTAATGTAAATTTAAATTTAAATGTAAAGGAATGTGTGTATAACAAAATACATCGGTGATAAACAATACCGGAAACAGATTTTAATATTTAATGCAGCCGAACCGTGTATTACAATGCCGTTATGTGATGACTTTCAAAGAGAAAAGCAAGCACACTCTGAATAATGGTGTTGGGAAATGGTGTTTATGCGATGCGAAATCCGAAAACATTTTTTTAAAACAAAATAATACTTTATTCCGAGTGTGCTTGCTTTTCTCTTTGAAAGTCATCACATAACAGCATTGTAATACACGGTTCGGCTGCATTACATATTACATATATGCCGTAGTTCTGTATTTATAGAGCCCTGCTGAGAAGACTTCTTGACAAACATGAGGAACTGAAAACGTGACGTGGATCATTTAAAAAATGTTTTCGGATTTCACATCGCAAAAACACCATTTCCCAGCGTGCATTGCGGCTAAACCATCGAATCACCGAGCTGAGGATCTTGCCTACGTCTGTTTCCGGTATTGTACGGATGTATTTTATTATACACACATTCCTTCACATTTAAATTTAAATTTACATTAAAGTATTTCGTGAGGCCTTCTAAAATGTTTTTAAATATAACTACGGTTCTAGTTGAAGAGTTTGTAAATTAACATGAAGCCAAGTTGTTGCCTGGCAACTCAATCGCACAACGGCACGTCCGTTAATTCCACATCCACACTCATGGATTAACATCGATTTAATACATTAATGTAGCCTTTGTTTCTGCTAAAAGAGGTGTCGACCAGCTGGGGCAACAAGAACATCGGTGTAATCGAGTGTGACTATTACAAAATAAATCATTATTATATTATATATTGACATAACAACCGACCGTCGGGGTATTTCTCCACTGGCTGGGCCATGCTAACAATACCGTGTAACTGCCACGTTTGAAGGGATGAAATCGCGACATCTTCACGTCTCCCAGCATGGTAAATCGTACATCGTCTTGCCGTGATACCGGGTTGGTAAATAAATAGTAAATCAGCTCTATTAAATTGGAAAAAAACTCTGACCTGCATTCAAAATATTACTTAAAGTACAAAAGTATTATCATCGAAATATAGTAGCGACAGTAAAAGTAGTCATTGTGCTGATCTCCATTCTGAAAACACACATTTTAAAAGGTGTTTCGCCTGCCGTCTGTCTGCAGACTTGTCAAAGCATTAATTCATGGTTTTTACTAACCGGTATCAGTATGTTGTTACTTCGGCATCATATAGAAACGTGTATTACAATTAAATCACGGTAAGATATGTTCATTTTGTTGTAGTTGCCAGCGATTCTCTCACTAGTTTAGCATACTCAGCCCGGTTGTTGGTCCGGAAAGAACCTCGATTTTATGGGGCCAGAAAAACTGTGAAAAAGTACCCGCTAGCCGGAACTGGAAATGGAAATACTTAAGTAAAGTACAAGTACCTCAACATTGTACTTAAGTACAGTACTTGAGTAAATGTACTTAGTTACTTCCCACCTCTGTGTATATATATTTCAGTGTTTATTTATTAGTTGATTTATATTTTTGAATTAACTAATAATCTGAATATATTAAGTAACTAAAGCTAAGAAATACATGTAGTGGAGTAACAAGTATTACGTAGCATTAAATAGAAATACTTAATTTAGGTAAAAAAATGATACCTATGGCATCAGTTTCCAAACCATGCTATTATTTAAGGGGGTTTTCATCAAATCATCCAACCCTTTCTGTAATAATGTCAGGTGTGCATGTACCTGTCTATGTTCAATATATATCTTGCTTCAAACTGACCCCCAACAGTTACAGTGTTAGTGCACAAAGATGACTGTTTGTTCCACTATCATTTCTATCAGAACAGAGGGAACACAGGATCACTTGTGTGTCTGAAGAGCGTTGAGGTGTTGTTGACCGTGACCTTTGGATGTGTGTCTGCAGGCTGGATCCGTATTATACAGCATTGTTGGATTCAAGTTGGTTGGCAGGGGATGTGACTCTCAGAGAACAGAAATACATTTCATGTCTGCAGCATCCAGGGGTGGAAATGATCAGAATCAGAATCAGGTTTATTACCAGGTGGGTTGACACGTACAAGGAATTTGATTTGGTATTGTGGTGCATACATAAAAGTAAAAAAAATGTAAAACACAGGTAGAAAACTATTTTAAGAAAACTATAATAACATAACACAATATAAAAAAATGCAGTAAAATATAGCAGTATTTACATTGTAATTTAATGGGAAAGTTCTGTCTGTTCACCACTTTGTTCCAGACTTCAATATGTCTTTAGTAAACAAGGACCATGCATTTAACTATTTACTCATTTCCATCTGGGCCGGTACACAGATAGCAATCAACAAACCCTTTAAAAAGTTGTCAATACTGTGAAGAATAATCTTCTGGGATTCAATGCAGAGCCAATGTTGAAGAATGGAGACGGAGAACTTTCATCAAACACGGAGATTTATTGAAGTATCGGCCGGAGAGGGCACACTCAGTTTCACACATGAACAGTCCTCCACTGAGTAGCACTCTGAAGGATACATAGAATAATCATACAATATATTGACCAAGGCGGATCCCAAACTTACGCGCCCTTTCTCTGCTAATTATTAACAGATGCCACAAACTGGACAAAGACCTAGCCAGGACAGGATGCCCCCCCTTTCTCCACAGAGCAAGGCATCTGACCTCTGACCTGACCCTGAGGATGGCACGATCGTATTTCACAGATTGAGGGAACAACACTTTAATTTGAAACAGAAGTTTGCAGATAAGTTCCCAATTCGATACATGGGAACAGACAGGATTAAAATATTCTCTAACAAATACAAGAAGATTTATCAGTACAATTCTAATATCACAATTTGTTACAACTAAAACATTGCTGTTAAGTTAATGTTGACAAAACTGGTTCCTTAATTTCCATATGTTTGCACCATTTGTGAAAGTCATGTGCACGTTTTAAAGAGGCCCTATTATGCCTTTTGGGGTTTTCCCTTTCCTGTAGTGTGTTCTATAGGTTTGAGTGCATGTAAATGGTCTGCAAAGGCTAACATCCCTGTGTTCCCTTCAGAGGGAGTTTCTTGTTAAATCTGGTCAGAGCGGACCTAGAAAAAGCATCTCAATGTTTGAGAGGCAGTATTTTAAATGATCTCGAAAACCAAGAACAGAACGAGATGTTCTAAACTGAAGAGAATAGCCAAACAATTGCAGATTGTAACGAATGATCTTCATGTTTTCCACAGGAAGTATTCTGATAACTTGCTGATCCCATGACTTTTCATGCAGAGCCACCAGCAGGTTGACATTTCTTTGTTTTTTTTACTCAAATGTCTCGACAACAACCAGAGGATAAATGGTTGTAACTTTGATCTCCTGACCTTTCCTGTGGTGCCACAACACGTCTGTCACATGTGGACCCTTGGCGTCACTTTATAACTCACCGGGTTTCCTTTAATGTCATTTTGGACAACTTCCTGGGATCCCCTGTATTCAGCTCTCATATTATCATCTGTGTAAAATTGACGGGTTTTAAATACACTGACAGGTTTTAAATACACTAACAATTTGAAATTCCTCTTCTTTGCAACAAGGAACTATGTTGTTTTCAGAAGCACAAGTATATAATTGAAATGTGTTAACAAGGAAAGAGAGGGTTGTCAAATTAATATAGAAATATCTTTTTCTTAGCCTCTATTGTTGGAAAAGCTAATTACAACACCATTTATGAAAGTGCTTTTTTGGAAAAATCACAAACTATACTTAGATGTCTTAGAAACTGATCAACATCAAGGCAATGAGTTGACGCGTGTTCTCAAAACCAACTCATGTGATGAGTAAAAGATGAGTTAACAGATAATAATGGGAGAAATACAAAGAGAAATATATAAGGAATGTGAAAAGAGAAAGCAACAAGCTCCTTCAAACTCTCCAGGAATTTCAGACACACACACACACACACACACACACACACACACACCAGAACTTCTGTACAAAGGGTGTATTGATCTTGTTTGTTGCCTGGTATTCTTATCCAGCTGAATGTCAAACAGCCGAAGCAAAAAGAGCTGGAGGTAAAAAAAGGAGGCAGAAACTCCGGTGTGTTTTGGGTGACATTGGGCGAACAGGTTAGGGTATAGGTTAGTTTATTTGTATAGCACAGTTTAAGACAACTCTGTGCAATTTAAAGTTTTTCGGCATTTAACACATAACAATTGAAAACAAAACAAACAAAAAAACTAGGGCTGTCAATCGATTAAAATAGTTAATCGCAAATTAATCGCACATTTTTTTATCTTTTCTAAATGTACTTTAGAGGGATATTTTTCAAGTTTTTTATACTCTTATCAACATATGAGTAGACAAATATGCTTTATGCAAATATTTGTTTATTATCATTTGAACAATGAGAAATATTCTCATGAATATTAAACACAACAACCTCCGAACATTACAAATATTCATCTCAATTCAACCTGGAACCTCTCATACAATACAAAGTGTGTGTGTGTGTGTGTGTGTGTGTGTGTGTGTGTGTGTGTGTGTGTGTGTGTGTGTGTGTGTGTGTGTGTGTGTGTGTGTGTGTGTGTGTGTGTGTGTGTGTGTGTGTGTGTGGAGAGAGACACTGTGATGGGTCGTTGGAGCTATGTGCAACTCAAGGCATATGCTCGAACGGGACCTGCCTGGACGCTGCAATCATGTCGCGCACTGTCCGTGCTGAGTGTGCTGACTTCTCGTACAATGTCCCGCTGTCTGGCTTCCTGCATAAAGTCAAGTGCTCGGCGCAGTTGTCGGCGAAATGTCGCTCCTCTGTTTTCATTGAAACAGCTCCTTATTCTGTTAGCGCAGCTAGCTAGCACCAGATGCTACACATACACACACCCCTCCCGGTCCTCCCGATGGCCAGTCGGTGCCTGCCGGTGAGCGTGGAAGTGTGGTCTGCCGCAAGCGGACGGCAGGAGCGGGGCTGTCAGCATCAGCTTGAAGATTGTATTTTAAACTCGATGTGCTCTGAAACTACGGGGCGGCCGAGGACAAAAAATACACATGTGTTAATCGCGTTAAAATAATTAGTGCCGTTAATTTTTTTTTTGCGTTAACTTGACAGCCCTAAAAAAACCACAATTCATAAAAGCGATACAAAAATGGTTGCAGCTAAAAGTGCAATGATAAGGCACGGTTAAAGGATCTCAGGATAGGCTGCATTACAACGAAAGGTTTTTAACCTTGATTTTAAAGAACCCAGGGTAGTTTGAAAGACCCCCTGATCTCTGTGTGTGTTTGTGTGTGTGTGTGTGTGTGTGTGTGTGTGTGTTTGTGTGTGTGTGTGTGTGTGTGCGTGTTTGTTTGTGTGTGTGTGTGTGTGTGGGGGGGGGGGGGTGAGGGACGCAGCCGGTGACAAATTCACCGTATTCACCTTTTAATTTAGCGTCGAGCGCTGACACATGTGCGGCGCTCTTGAGGAGAAAATAAGTGGAGCGTTGAGAGGGCATGTTTATTTACAGTCACACCCACCGTGTGTTTGTCTAGCTGCTGAAGTGGGGACCGCCAGCGGAGAAGGGTCCTTCTAGTGTCGTCGACTTCCTAAACGACCCCTGTTAGTCACAACAGCTCAGCTTGGAGAGCCTCTCCTCTACGGGATGATGATGACAAACCGCTGAACTCTGACCCCCCCCCCCCACACAAGGACCGTTACAGGAAAACATTCCTGCCCAATGCAATACGTCTATATAACAAATCACCTCTGGCTCGCAGATAAATATCTGCTCCATAGCTTCTTGGACAACTGGACTTGGAAGAGCGTTTTGAACATTAAAACATGGACACATGTTACAGTAGAGACAGTACATACTGATATGAACCTTGATAAAAAAAGAGAGGCCCCCTTTAAGTCATCTACAGTTATTTGGCTTCAGAAGACATTAGTTGTAGATCCGACCATACAGAGTGTAGTTGGAGTTCCTGTGCCGCTGCCATAATGCTGACATTTGCATTGGGCACTCTCGTAATGCTACCCTGTGAAGTTTTGACTCTTAGTTCTGTGGATAAATGTTGTTATGAGCTCGTTCCCATTTGGCACATCTTGAACATGTGCCTGAACCACAATCAACATGCCAACAGAGTGAGAGTTATTCATGTGTGATTCACCGCTTTCATTTAGCGTTATCTGTGGGTCTGTGGGTGTATTTTGTAAAGTGGTAATGATGTTTTCTATTTTACTCATTAAACCTTATATGCAGGAATATAATTTCCAGAGCCCAAGGTGATATCAATGTGTTTCCAGGTACCTAAGACAGATGAACACACACACACACACACACACACACACACACACACACACACACACACACACACACACACACACACACACACACACACACACACACATAGATCCTTTAAGAAGAAAAACTTGTATTAATCACAGCATCATGCCAAGACATAAAGACATCAGATTCTTTGGAAACGATCCCAGACGCGGAGAGACAGAAAGGAAAAGCCCCCCCCTCTTTCATTCCCTTGCAGCCTTTTTTTGTCTCGAACATCTCAAAGTCAAACAAATCCCCACAAGGTTAAATTGCTCAGGAATGAAAGAGCGACAATGGGGATTTTTCTGAGGGACATAAGAGACAGAAGCGCTCAGAGGGCACTTTAGTTTCCATTTGATTGGGAGACACTTTTAATTTTTCTTTCTGTGGCGACAAGACGAGCGTCCGCTAATCACCTCCACGTCCGTCACCCCTCCCCCGACACAGGATTGGGTTTCTAGGGGGAACTGTTGAACTCTCCACCTTCTGCCAGGTGAGTAAAAAGGAGGGATTTTCATTCTTTCTCCGTCTCTTTCATCACCTGGGTTGTAATTAGCCGGAGCTGAGATTTTCTCCCTTTGTCGGCGCCTTGAAAGGTGGATAAGCATCCTTTGTGCCTCTTCACACCTTTTTTATTTCCTTTTTAACAAGCTTTTTTTTCAGAAGAAACTCGAGGCTAGGCGCCGCCGCCGTCTTAGAAGAGAGCTGATAACCGAGAGGGAGTTTCTACTTCTCTCTCTGCCGCCGTCTTTATCTCCCAGGACACAATTAGCTGCTCTATCGCTCATCACCATGCTGCTATTTTTCTCCCTTTTTTTTCTTCTTCTACTTCTCGCATTTAAAAAGCAGCCATCCCTTTGTGGAGGCTCACTCTTGGAAAAGTTGTATTGGAGGAAACACAACTGTGTGTGAAGAGATAAAATGGCCTCAAACCGCTTTGTTGAAAACAGAAACAGCAGCATCCTGAATTTATCCATTTAGAGAAGTTGTCAGAAAACCACAAACAGAAAAGTTTCTTCTTCTTACAGTTTTAAGTATTTTCTCAAATGTTCTCTACACTGCTCCACCTGAAGCACTTTGGCATTAAAAAGGAGCTCTATGTGTTTATTAATGTTACTTCGTATACTCACATCCTCCGGTCATTTTAAGTGATTGATTTATTCTAATCATCCTCACACTTGAACGATCTGGAATCTTACAAAGGGTCATAAAATCCCCGAAAGACTAAATGGGACAAAGGATATCCTGTGCAATGTATATTGTTGTCCAATTGATTAAATGATATTACTTGTTAACTTCATGATTCAGTGCTACAAACCACTCTCCTTCTATAATTCTACTTCACATGGACTAATGTAAACATATCATATAATCTTCAGAGTGTACAGAGGAAAGATTACATAACATGACATTTGATTTAGCTGATGCTCCTATTCAGAAAGAAACGTACAATAATGGAGATACAAACTCTGCTAAGTGCCTCCATGAACAGTCATCTGCATCTTGCAATGTATTTATATATATATATATATATATGATATTCCATTTACGTGTATAAAGACAATTCTTGCACTATTTATTTTGTATTTACTTGCACATCACAAATGATTCTCTTGCACAATTTTTTTTTGTATTGTTATTTATTTCATTATTTGTATTGGTATTATTTGTTTTATGTCCTATATATATTCATGTTGCTCTGTTGGAGGAGCCTGGGACTTAAGTGTTCATTGCCATATCTACACTGTAGATCATGTGCACATGACAATAAAGCCTTGCATCGTGAATTGAAAAGAAAGAAAAGCGAAGATGTATTCTCCTCAAAGTCAGTTTGGAGTCAGGGTAGCTAACAGGTGAAAACACTTCAGTAACAAGTAAAAGTCCTGCATTCAATATCGACATCAAAATCAAACATTTGGTCTGACATTGTTGAGAGTTCAACAAATAAGCACTTAAAGGGGACCTATCGTGCAAAATGCACTTTGTTTATGTCTTGTATACATCAACATGTGTCCCCGGTGTGTCAGGGAACTCACGCAGCGTCAGAAAATAAAACCCTCTCTCTTTTCCTCCGTACCCATATCTCTAAAAACAGGGAACAACGGAGCCGATCCAGATTTGAGTCCGATATGACGTGATATCTGAAATGTAGGCTGGCTTTACACCCACTGCCCTATCAGAAACGTTGCTATCAGAAACGTTGCTATCAGAAACAATGCCCGACTGTTTTGGACATAATATGTGACCTGCTCTATGGAAATCAGTCTCATTGACCCGAAGACACATTTTGAGTTGTATACACTGCTGGAAAGAGGAGATTCCTAGCTTTCTAATGATATACCGATTGCTGTTGTACTCCAAATATTAAGCGAAATATGTCACATTATATAATGACTGTCACCGTCATCATTTTGAGAAAAAGGCCTTTAAAGTTTTCTCTTCTCTGGAATCCATCGATCTGATTGGTTATTAGCAAATTAACAAAATACTACGGAGGGAAGATATTTTTGTTTGATGGGGAAACTCGCGAGTGTGTGTGTATACGTGTGCGTGCGTGTGTGTTTGTGTAATTTTGTGTTTGTGTGTATTGCGTTTGTTTCCCGGGGAAAACACTCACGAGAAACACCGGCTGTTGTTGTGCCCGCTGTGACGTCAAGTTACTCCGTTCTCCGCTTGTAATTATGCCGAAGCTTCAAAGTTGTATTTATCATCTGAATTTGCCGAAACAAGTTTAATATTCTGAAAGCCAAGACTTTGTTTAATTGAAATCAGATGAAAACAAACTGTAACGGACCCTGCCGTGTTATCTATGATTACTATACGCGTACATTCATAATGTCAGCCGGAAGGAGGGGGGGGCGGCGCTGCGGAAGAGCAGATTGCGAGTGAGAGGTGTCATCGTCCCTTTCCAAGCTTCAAACATGTATTTATCGTGTGATTTTGGAAATAAAAGTTTCATATTCTGAAAGCCAAGACAAAACACCCAAAATCGTTTTTTACGTAAATCCACATTTATTTTGAAATGAGTCGTTGCGACTTCCGACTAATTTCGATAGAGTGGGTCACATATGGTCGGTGTTTACATTAGCATCGCTAACACTCAGAGCTAACCTGTACTGGAGAGCATGTGTGTGAAGAAGCAGGAAGTAAAAAGGAACTCTAAGTTGTCAGTTCTGCCTAAGGTTCTTGAACGCCTAGTGAGTGAACAGGTAAAGGTGTTTTTATGTACAAATGACATCCTGTCTAAACATCAGTCAGGCTTCAGAAAGCAACACAGCACCATCACTGCCACAATGGAAGTGGTGAATGATGTGGCGAGTATTTTAGATAATAAGCAGAGTTGTGCAGCTCTATTTATTGACCTTTCAAAAGCGTTTGACATATCTTAAAGCAGAGGCTACTCAATATGGGCATGTCCAGCCATGCAGTAGGGTGGTTTGTGAACTACCTCTCTGAAAGGTCCCAATGTGTTCACTTTGATGGGCTGTCTTCTGAGTGGTTGAACATTGCAAATGGTGTTCCCCAAGGTTCTGTTTTAGGTCCACTTTTATTCTCCATATATATCAACAGTTTAGGTGAAAATGTGGATGAAGCTACTTTATATTTTTATGCGGATGATACCGTGATGTACTGTGCAGGTCCTTCCATTAAGGAGGCTGGTGTTAATTTACAGGCTGTTTTTAACATTATTCAGACTCAGCTCTCTGAACTAAAGCTTATTTTAAATGTTGAGAAAACCAAGGTAATGCTCTTTTCTAAAGCTAAACAGACACCAGAGCTTGTTTTAGATATTGTAACTACGCAAGGAATAACACTTGAAGTGGTTACCTGTTACAAATACCTTGGTATCTGGCTTGATGATTGTCTCACTTTTAAACTGCATGTAAATAACCTGCTTAAAAAGCTGAGGGTTAGGCTAGATTTCTTCTACAGGAGCAAGTCCTGTTTCTCGCTTGAGGCCAGGAAAAGGCTCTGTGACCTTTTGACCTGTGCTGAACTATGGTGATCTGATCTATATGAATGCACCTGCCAATTGCCTGGTCAAGTTAGATGCTGCGTATCACAGCGCACTGAGATGTGTGACTAACTGTAAAGCACTAACCCCTCACTGTACCCTGTATGCAAGGGCTGGTTTGCTTTCACTAACTGTACGGAGGCTCAGTCACTGGTACATTTTTATATGCAAAGCCATGTTAGGGAAACCTCCATCCTCCATCTGCTCCCTGATCTCACGGCGAATTGTAAGTGGCTACTGCCTGAGATCGCATGCTGTGGTTTTATTAAATGTGCCAACTGCTAGGACTGTCTTAGGGAAGACAGCTTTTAGATGCGCAGCTCCTCTGTCTTGGAATAGTCTGCAAATTAAAAGGAAACTGAGCAATCTGGTGCCACTAAATGTTTTTAAAGCTTGGTTGGATGCTACTCAATCGGAAGCTATTGGTATCTGTTTATGTGGATAATTATGTAAATGATGCTGTATGATATCCTTTTGTTGTTCTATTTATGTGTTTATGTTTCATGTGGAACTACTTGAGCAGGTCTCCCTTTAAAAGGAGATCAATGTTCTCAATGGGATTTATCTGTATAAATAAAGGTTTGAAATGAAATGAACTTACCTTGTGGTATAACCGGCAAGAGAGAAAGCCTTTGAGCTCCAGACTGTTTCAGAGAGAATCCTTGATAATCCATGATATGGCTTTTCATCACGGCAGCATTTAGTTTAGACAGTAGCTGCCGGTAGAATCTCCAGCATGAGCACTTTTGAAACAGGAAGTGAAATAGAGGGATATGAGGCATGGCTAGAATGGGTGATCTGTTTGGTATTTTGAGCAAAACACTTCATAGACAAGTTTTTTATATATTTCTATATATCTGAGACCTAAGCTATTGCCTAAAAATAGCATGATAGGTGACCTTTAACTTGACTATGATCGCATTTTAGATTGGGGTTAGCGATAAAAAAAAGAAATTATGGATATAATATCAGTTTCCGTTTTGTTGACTTTCCCTTAGTGCCTCAGTCACCGATCGAAATCGGCCGATACTCACTCTCTACCGATCGATCGGTGCTCTCTAAACATGCCTAATTTCTCCCGTGTTATTATCCAAAGTTAATGTAAACTTGAATAATGTACATCATTTGAATGTAATAATTAAGTTGATTGTTGTTTGTGGAAGCTCCAGTGAATGAGCCCCATTAACTGAGTGTTAAACATCACTTTAAATGGAAGATTTAAAGTGATGTTTAAATCTTCCCTTTAGGCCCCGCCCACTCGATCGGATCGGCGATCGATATCGGCCGATACTGATTCCGGCGATCGGCCCCAAAATTGGCGATCGGAGCATCCCTACTTTAGTGACATGCTCTGAGGGAATTTAAGTGCCTTTAAGTTTGGGGATAAAGTTAGCTTTCTTACTTGAGACTAATGTTTGTTCAGTCCGCACAACGAGATTGATTAATAATAAATAATAATAATGCATTACATTTTTTATTAGAGCGCTTTTACGTGGGTAAAAAGGTGCTCAAGCGCTTTACAACACATTACACATATTAGACATGTAAGAGTCATTACTGCGGAGCAAATGCGGGGTAAAGTGTCTTGCCCAAGGACACAACGGCCTGACGCAGTGGTGGCAGAGGCGGGATTCGAACTGGAGTTCACCAACGCCCCTTGATCTGATGACCAACGCTCTAACCACTGCGCCAAAACCACCCATAGATTAATAGATAGAAAATCAACACTTTTCCGCCTATAGTCATATTCAAAGTTTTCACGACATAAACAACATTTCAGAAATCATTTTATTGCATTTTGAATAACATATCAAAACATATTAATTATCTTTTAAAAACCCCGTTGGGAAAAGGATTTCAATGCTAACCATAAGTCTTTATTGCAAATGAACACATTTGCAGAAGTTATATTTACTGACCGCTCTGCTTACGCTTTAATTTATTACGTGGTTATCCGATGCACAAAGAGGCTCCTCATCATGTTGTGATCATCTGTGTGTGAGTGCCGTTCAGCTCCACAGATTCACTTTTAATTGCAGCTCTGCTCTGTGGCTGCAGATGAAGTGAAAAAGCATGGGGCTGAATGTTTGTTTACATCGTTACGGAGGCATGGAGTGATAAATCGGGATAAACAGAAGAGAGGCCAAAGATCACTCACATCAGTCCACTCTCCAAACCTCTCATCTTCAATTCCCGAGGAAAAACATACGAACACAGAGACACAAACAAATCAACAAAAAAGGCGCCTTTAAAAACGTCAGATACAGAATCCGAAATTAGAAACAGTAAACATTTAAAGGAACGGTTTCTTATTAAAAGTAAACATTTTCTCGAGATAAGTTCATCTGCCAGTGAGAATAGATGATTTCAAATGAAATGTAGTGGGGTAAAAAGTACACACTTTGTGAGCAAAATGTACTGGAGTACAAGTATAAAGTATACCATTTAAGTTCAGTTATATTCCAACACTGCATAATATCATGAGTGGACAGGAGGTTGAGCAAACATTTACTTTTACATTCTTTTAATTCGAAGCATGGTAATTACGTTATATTGTCTCTGTTGTCCACGTTTAAAGGTCTCCTATTATACAGCTTTTTTAACATATAGGTCTCAGATATATACAGAACCTGTCTCTGATTGGCTGAAACACCAAACAGATCATTGCAGCATTACCCATAATCCCCTCTGTTTCAGCCCTGTTTCCAAAGTGCTGATTCTCTGTCTGTTACTTAGATGAAAATAAGGAGCCCCTCCCCACGCCCCTTTGAGAGATATTTGGTTACAAAGAACTCAATAGGCGCGTTCACACCGCAGTACTTTTCCCACTTTAGTTCCGATATAGTTCCGAAATGTCGCGTTTACACCAAAAAGAGCCGTAACTAAAATTAGTTCATGAGAACCTTTTCACCCCCTTTTCCGTCCCTGCTAGAGAGCAGGGACTTTCGTGGGAGAAAAATGTTCTTATGTCTGATTGGCTGGGCGGATTGCAAACCACGCCCCGTAAAACTCCCAAAAAGTTTTGTGAAGCCGCCATTTTTATTATCCTCGCATTAGCATTATTAGCATTAGCCCAGCGCAGAAACACAGAGATGTTATGGCAACACAAAATAAAACATGGGAGCGGTGGAGATGAGGAGGTGTCGGTGTTCTGGCGATTTACTCGGAAGGCTTCAGTAGAAGCTGCTGGGAGTCCCAGCAGCTTCTACTGAAGCCAGTCCCCAACCCCGGGGACTTCCGGTCGGGACTTCGGGTGGCAGTATACGCCGTGAAGTGGTTTGCGACCTGCCAGTAAACCCAAAGCAGAAGAAGAAGTGACGTCAGCGGCTTCATTTGCCTAATCTTCCCTCAGGGACTTATTCCGGTGTGAACGTGATCTGTACTTAGTTCATGAGAACTAAAGAGTTCTCATGAACTAAGTTCTCATGAACCTTTGTGGGAAAAGTACTGCTGTGTGAATGCGCCTATTGGTGCTCTAGGAGGAGATTCAGGTGATAAGGTGGGGGGGGGGGGGGGGGGGGGGGGGGGTTACCTTGGTTGCTGATTGGCTAATGGTTACACAAGCCAAAACATTGTTATGACATCATAAAGTGGCCAAAATCTGATCAGCTCATTTTCAGAAAGATTTTTATAGAAAAGGATCAAAAAAAGAGAGAATCTTTGTTCCTGAAACGTTCAGAGTCTCTTTCCACAGAGGGGACACATGTTGATGTAGAAGAGACATGAAGAAGAGGGGACACATGCTGATGTAGAAGAGACATGGAGAAGAGGGGACACATGTTGATGTAGAAGAGACATGAAGAAGAGGGGACACATGTTGATGTAGAAGAGACACGAAGAAGAGGGGACACGTGTTGATGTAGAAGAGACATGAAGAAGAGGGGACACATGTTGATGTAGAAGAGACATGAAGAAGAGGGGACACATGTTGATGTAGAAGAGACATGAAGAAGAGGGGACATGTTGATGTAGAAGAGACATGAAGAAGAGGGGACACATGTTGATGTAGAGACATGAAGAAGAGACACATGTTGATGTAGAAGAGACATGAAGAAGAGGGGACACATGTTGATGTAGAAGAGACATGAAGAAGAGGGACATGTTGATGTAGAAGAGACAGAAGAAGAGGGGACACATGTTGATGTAGAAGAGACATGAAGAAGAGGGGACACATGTTGATGTAGAAGAGACATGAAGAGAGGGGACACATGTTGATGTGGAAGAGACATGAAGAAGAGGGGACACATGTTGATGTAGAAGAGACATGAAGAAGAGGGGACACATGTTGATGTAGAGAGACATGAAGAAGAGGAGGGACACATGTTGATGTAGAAGAGACATGAAGAAGAGGGGACACATGTTGATGTAGAAGAGACATGAAGAAGAGGGGACACATGTTGATGTAGAAGAGACATGAAGAAGAGGGGACACATGTTGATGTAGAAGAGACATGAAGAAGAGGGGACACATGTGATGAAGAAGAGACATGAAGAAGAGGGGACACATGTTGATGTGAAGAGACATGAAGAAGAGGGGACACATGTTGATGTAGAAGAGACATGAAGAAGAGGGGACACATGTTGATGTAGAAAGACATGAAGAAGAGGGGACACATGTTGATGTAGAAGAGACATGAAGAAGAGGGGACACATGTTGATGTAGAAGAGAATGAGGAAGAGGGGACACATGTTTATGTGGAAGAGACATGAAGAAGAAGGGGACACATGTTGATGTGGAAGAGACATGAAGAAGAGGGGACACATGTTGATGTAGAAGAGACATGAAGAAGAGGGGGACACATGTTGATGTAGAAAAGACATGAAGAAGAGGGGACACATGTTGATGTAGAAAGACATGAAGAAGAGGGGACACATGTTGATGTAGAAGAGACTATGAAGAAGAGGGGACACATGTTGATGTAGAAGAGACATGAAGAAGAGGGGACACATGTTGATGTAGAAGAGACAGGAAGAAGAGGGGACACATATTGATGTAGAAGAGACATGAGGAAGAGGGGACACATGTTGATGTAGAAGAGACATGAAGAAGAGGGGACACATGTTGATGTGGAAGAGACATGAAGAAGAGGGGACACATGTTGATATGGAAGAGACATGAAGAAGAGGGGACACATGTTGATGTAGAAGAGACATGAAGAAGAGGGGACACATGTTGATGTAGAAAAGACATGAAGAAGTGGGGACACATGTTGATGTAGAAAAGACATGAAGAAGAGGGGACACATGTTGATGTAGAAGAGACATGAAGAAGAGGGGACACATGTTGATGTAGAAGAGAAATGAAGAAGAGGGGACACATGTTGATGTAGAAGAGACATGAAGAAGAGGGGACACATGGTGATGTAGAAGAGACATGAAGAAGAGGGGACACATGTTGATGTAGAAAAGCCATGAAGAAGTGGATTTTGCATAACAGTTGACCTTTAAAGAAAAGCTTGTACGAAACAACAGCTTAAAAATGCATAGTTTTTCTTATAGTCTGTTGTACGGAACATTTTAGTTTCCCCACAGCAGTCTCTTGACACCCTGATAGATCCTCCTTCACTTCTTTCCTTAACCCTATGATGTTTTTCTGTGAGGTTACATAGAGCTGATATTTTTGAGAACCCAACCACAGCCAAAGTCTCGCAACAAAGCAGTAACAATGCATTTTGGTCAATAGTTCAAAGCAACGTGTTTGCAGTCAGTCGAGGCAAACAACAAACTGAGGAAATGGAGCAGGCTCATAAAGACGCAGAGATGGGCGTGGTGGCACAACAGTCTGTCTGCGAGGGAATAGTTCATACTGAGGGACTAACGAGGGGATGAGGAGCAGGTGTGCAGGTGAGATCAGGCGATTAGGAGTGACAGGAAAGCGCTGAGGATGAGGAAGAAACGACAGGAGGATTAGTGATTGGCAGGCGTGAGAGATAAACGGAATAGACACAAAGGTCATGAAGGAGCTTCTGTCATCACAATCTGTGCAGTAAAATCAACAGGTGGAGCTACCAAACAACTGACAACGTCTCAACATCCACACCATAAAACATATGGGCAACGTATTTTCTTTCCCAGCTGCTTCACACAGTAATAACCTCAGGTCAGCTCTTTAAATGTGCTAAGATGCTTCCATAACAACCTGAGATGTGTTACAACTTGATAGCGCAGAGTGAAGCAGGTAGGACCCAAACGCAGATAACACTTGATAATACCTTTATTTCAAGGTCTCTTATCTAATACATAAACTTTCAACAAACAAAACACTCTACGGTGAACCAGGTCACAAACAAAAGAAGCACCAACACTGAACACAGGACGAGACAAGACTAAATACAGGGAGGGATAATTACCAGACAAGAAACAGCTGGGCAGGGGAGGAGAAACACAAGGGCCACAGGTGAACATAATCAACTAACTAGACACAGGTGAGGAGGGAGGAGAAAACACAAGGGCCACAGGTGAACACAATCAACTAACGAGACACACCAGGGAACTAACGACGGAAGGAAAACATGACATAGAGGACAGCGGAAACACCCAAACCTAGACATAGACCCGTGACCTGACATGACAACCGTGACAGAACCCCCCCCTCAAGGGACGGATCCCAGACGTCCCTAAACCCCAAAAACAAAAATCCCACACAGTCCAGCAGGGTGGGTGGAGGGGGTCCGGAGGAGGGACGTATCCCTAGGCCACCAGGGGGGGTGGAGGGGGTCCGGAGGACGGGACTAAGCTGACCGCCCAGGAGCCCAGTAGGGGAACAGGAAGGGATCTCGGGCGGACGGCCCGGGGGCAAGGCAGAGTCTAAGGTGGGGAACTCGGGCGGACGGCCCGGGGGCAAGGCAGAGTCCAAGGTGGGGGTCTCGGGCGGGACGGCCCGGGGGCAAGGCAGAGTCCATGGTGGGGAACTCGGGGCGGACGGCCCGGGGGCAAGGCAGAGTCCAAGGTGGGGGGTCTCGGGCGGACGGCCCGGGGGCACAGGCAGAGTCCATGGTGGGGAACTCGGGCGGACGACCCGGGGGCAAGGCAGAGTCCAAGGTGGGGGTCTCGGGCGGACGGCCCGGGGGCAAGGCAGAGTCCATGGTGGGGCGAAGGCCACAGCGGGCGAACTCAGGGGGCCGAGCATGAGGGCGAAGACCAGACAGCTCCGGAGGCCGGGCAGGACCCGGTGTCGGCCGGACAGGAACCGGAGCCGGCGGGACAGGCTTCGGCAGGATCCCCCACGGAAGAGGACCAGGAGTTGGCAGGACCCCCAGCAGGAGGGTGGACGACGGGACCTCCAACGAGACAGGACAAAGGGTTGGCAGGACCCCCGGCAGGAGAGTAGTCGGCGGGGCCTCCAACGGGACAGGACACAGGGTTGGCAGGACCCCCGGCAGGAGAGTAGTCGGCGGGGCCTCCAACAGCACAGGACATAGGATTGGCAGGACCCCCGGCAGGAGAGTAGATGGCGGGACCTCCAACGGCACAGGACATAGGGTTGGCAGGACCCCCGGCAGGAGCGTAGTCGGCGGGACCTCCAACGGGACAGGACACGGGGTTGGCAGGACCCCCGGCAGGAGACTAGTCTGCGGGACCTCCAACTGGACAAGACATGGGGTTGGCAGGACCCCCGGCAGAGGGCTAGTCGGCGAGGCCTCCAACGGGACAGGACCAAAGGGTTGGCAGGACCCCCGGCAGGAGACTAGTCTGCGGGACCTCCAACTGGACAAGACATGGGGTTGGCAGGACCCCCGGCAGAGGGCTAGTCTGCGGGACCTCCAACTGGACAAGACATGGGGTTGGCAGGACCCCGGCAGAGGGCTAGTCTGCGGGACCTCCAACTGGACAAGACATGGGGTTGGCAGGACCCCCGGCAGAGGGCTAGTCTGCGGGACCTCCAACTGGACAGGACATGGGGTTGGCAGGACCCCCGGCAGGAGACTAGTCTGCGGGACCTCTAACTGGACAAGACATGGGGTTGGCAGGACCCCCGGCAGAGGGCTAGTCTGCGGGACCTCCAACTGGACAAGACATGGGGTTGGCAGGACCCCCGGCAGAGGGCTAGTCTGCGGGACCTCCAACTGGACAGGACATGGGGTTGGCAGGACCCCCAGCGGAACCTCCAACGGTACAGGACATGGGGTTGGCAGGACCCCCGGCAGAGGGCTAGTCTGCGGGACCTCCAACTGGACAAGACATGGGGTTGGCAGGACCCCCGGCAGAGGGCTAGTCTGCGGGACCTCCAACTGGACAGGACATGGGGTTGGCAGGACCCCCGGCAGGAGACTAGTCTGCGGGACCTCCAACTGGACAAGACATGGGGTTGGCAGGACCCCCGGCAGAAGACTAGTCTGCGGGACCCTCCAACTGGACATGAGTAGGGGCTTGAGTGGGGACTCGAGAGAGGGCTTGAGAGGGAACTTGAGAGGAAACTGGAGAGTGGACTCGAGAAGGAACTCGAGAGTTGACTCGAGAGGTAACTCGAGAGGAGACCTGAGGGGAAACTTGAGAGGTGACTCGAGAGGACACTGGAGAGTTGACTTGGGAGGTGACTCGAGAGGACAATGGAGAGTTGACTTGAGAGGTGACTCGAGAGAACACTGGAGAGTTGACTTGAGAGGTGACTCGAGAGGACACTGGAGAGTTGACTTGAGAAGGAACTCGAGAGTAGACCTGAGGGGAAACTTGAGAGGTGACTCGAGAGGACACTGGAGAGTTGACTTGGGAGGTGACTCGAGAGGACACTGGAGAGTTGACTCGAGAGGACACTGGAGAGTTGACTCGAGAGGACACTGGAGAGTTGACTTGAGAAGGAACTCGAGAGGTGACTCGAGAGGTAACTCGAGAGGGGACCTGAGAGGGGACTTGAGAGGGAACTCGAGAGTAGACCTGAGGGGAAACTTGAGAGGTGACTCGAGAGGACACTGGAGAGTTGACTTGGGAGGTGACTCGAGAGGACACTGGAGAGTTGACTTGAGAGGGGACACGAGAAAAGACTCGAGAGGGGACCTGAGAGGGGACCTGAGAGGGAACTCGAGAGGTGACTCGAGAGGTAACTCGAGAGGGGACCTGAGAGGGGACTCGAGAGTAGACCTGAGGGGAAACTTGAGAGGTGACTCGAGAGGACACTGGAGAGTTGACTTGAGAGGGGACACGAGAAAAGACTCGAGAGGGGACCTGAGAGGGGACTCGAGAGGTGACTCGAGAGGTAACTCGAGAGGGGACCTGAGAGGGGACTTGAGAGGGAACTCGAGAGGAGACCTGAGGGGAAACTTGAGAGGTGACTCGAGAGGACACTGGAGAGTTGACTTGAGAGGGGACACGAGAAAAGACTCGAGAGGGGACCTGAGAGGGGACCTGAGAGGGAACTCGAGAGGTGACTCGAGAGGTAACTCGAGAGGGGACCTGAGAGGGGACTTGAGAGGGAACTCGAGAGGAGACCTGAGGGGAAACTTGAGAGGGGACTCGGGTAGGAACTTGAGAGGTGACTCGAGAGGGGACTTGAGAAGGGACTCGAGAGAGGACTTGAGAGGGAACTCGAGAGGAAACTGGAGAGGGGACCTGAGAGGGGACTTGAGAAGTGTCTGGAGGGGAAACTTGAGAGAGTTGGTTTGCCAACAGAACACGGGGTGCTGGAGTCGGCCGGTACGCCGACAGGACACGAGGAGCTGGCGTCGGCCGGTACGCCGACAGGACACGGGGAGCTGGTGTTGGCTGGGGAGCCAACAAGAGACGAGGTGCTGGAGTCGGCCGGTACGCCGACAGGACACGGGGAGCTGGAGTTGGCTGGGGAGCCAACAGGACACGAGGAGCTGGTGTTGGCTGGGGAGCCAACAAGAGACGAGGTGCTGGAGTCGGCCGGTACGCCGACAGGACACGGGGAGCTGGTGTTGGCTGGGGAGCCAACAAGAGACGAGGTGCTGGAGTCGGCCGGTATGCCGACAGGACTCGGGGAGCTGGCGTTGGCCGGTAAGCCAGTCCTGGAGCCGAAACTGGAGTCGCGACCAGGGGTACTGGAGCCGGTACTGGAGCCAGAACCATGGCTGCTGGGGCCGGAACTGTAACCGGAACCATGGCTGCTAGGGCTCGGGCTAACCTGGCCTTGCGACGACTCCTTTTAGCAGCCGCCTGAATACTCCGTGGACCTCCATAAGCCAGACGAGTACCCAAGAACGGATCCTGGACAGGAGCAGGAAATGGGGAAGAAGCCGGGGCTGACTCCAGACGGAACCCACCAAGGCGTATGGTGCCAGGTTGGGAATCGGGAGGCAGGGAGCTAGCATGCATGGGGCTAGTAGGCCGGGAATCACACACCGGGAGGATCTTTGAAATCCAGCCAGGTAAGAACTTCACCAAACCTGGTTTCTCTCTAGCCATCTGGCGCGCCTCCGACAACACAGCCTCTCGCTGCTGAACTCCGGGTGCTCTCTTCCATCGATCCGAGCAGTTAGCCAAAAAAAAGGAAAAATTCAATAATTCCAGCTCGAACGGATCTGCTGGGCCCATTTTCTGGTTGGTGCTTTCTGATAGCGCAGAGTGAAGCAGGTAGGACCCAAACGCAGATAACACTTGATAATACCTTTATTTCAAGGTCTCTTATCTAATACATAAACTTTCAACAAACAAAACACTCTACGGTGAACCAGGTCACAAACAAAAGAAGCACCAACACTGAACACAGGACGAGACAAGACTAAATACAGGGAGGGATAATTACCAGACAAGAAACAGCTGGGCAGGGGAGGAGAAACACAAGGGCCACAGGTGAACATAATCAACTAACTAGACACAGGTGAGGAGGGAGGAGAAAACACAAGGGCCACAGGTGAACACAATCAACTAACGAGACACACCAGGGAACTAACGACGGAAGGAAAACATGACATAGAGGACAGCGGAAACACCCAAACCTAGACATAGACCCGTGACCTGACATGACAACCGTGACACAACTGGGTGATTGCTGCAAAACAAAATCAACAGGTTTATGTTTATACTTTTCTTTGACATGAAATATAGTGATCCTTTGTTGTTCTACACAAATGAAAGAATAACACTTTTATGGATTAATTGGCCAACATTTGATTTAAATGTACTTCACTGGTATCAGGGAAAAGGACCATGAGGATAAAGACATTTCCAAAAATAGCTGTACATTAAAAAGTCATCTGGATTGTGTTGAAGTAGCATTGCTGACAATCGACACCTGATGTTATTGCCATCCTTAGTGTAAATACCCACATTGGCTAAACTATGGCAACCCAGGTGCAAATCACATTGTTTGCGATAGACACCTAGTTAAAAAAGTTACACAGCAGCTATTCATCTACTTATACAAACCCCGACTTCGTAAATCTTTGTAGGGATACAAGGATAAAAGCTAGGATATAATAGCACACATTATACTCTAGAACAACCCTGTTTTCTCAAAACTTGTGTTATTCAAATGAAATGGTCCAATATAAACACTGTGATTAACTAACGGCAGCTAGTTTAGCAAAGTCGAATGCTTCTTATAGGGAACCCTTATTGATCCACTATAGGGGAATTTCAATCTGATGCAGAAGGGAATAACGTTATCGTAAAATGCAAGACATTTTGATTAATACCCATAAAGTTCAAAACTGAATCTAATGCCCGGATGTAAATAGCATTAGTGACTATTGACACTTGGGTGCATGTTTTTACCATTCTATATAACCCTGGGTTTAAATAGCAACATTGGCTATAGCAACCCAGATACAAATAGCATTGTTTTGTATAGACACCCGGGTGTATAAAGCATTGGAACAAAGTTAGAATGTTTTGGAAAAAAGTTAGAATTGTTGGAAAAAGTTAGAAATATGTTAAAGGTCATGAATTTACGGCATACCATCCAACCTCCTCAATAAACTCCAACATATGCAGAACTCTGCTGCCCCACCCACACCCGCTCCCGAGACCACATCACTCCCGTCCTCCAGAACCTCCACTGGCTCCCCGTCCCTCAAAGAATCAACTTCAAAGTCCTCATTACTCACAAAGCCCTCAACAATCAGCCCCCCCCCCACCTCACAGACCTGCTGCACCACCACGCCCATTCCCGCTGCCTCCGCTCATCAGAAGCCAACCTCCTCTCCATCCCCATCCGCACCAATCACCGGACCTCGGGGAACAGAGCCTTCTCCGTCGCTGCCCCCTCCCTCTGGAACTCACTCCCACAACCCACCAGAGACTGCACTGACCTCACCACCTTCAAAAAACTTACCTCTTCAATCTGGCTTTTAATGTGTGATTGTTTTTGTATTATTTAACTTTAACTTCAACTATATATTTATTTGTTGTTCCTTCCTTTTCTTTTCTCTTCACTATATCTGTAAAGCGTCTTTGAGCACCTGTAAAAGCGCTAACAAAATACATCTATTATTATTATTATTTGAAAAAAGTCTGATTTTTGAAAAATAAGTCAATTTTTTTTAAAAAGTTAGATGTTTTTCAATTAACTCAGATGTCTACATTTGGAAACAAATAATAATGTAAAAGAATAAGCATTGTTTGCTATAGCCACCCGGGTGCAAATAGCATCGTTTGCTATAGCCACCCGGGTGCAAATAGCATCGTTTGCTATAGCCACCCGGGTGCAAATAGCATCGTTTGCTATAGCCACCCGGGTGCAAATAGCATCGTTTGCTATAGCCACCCGGGTGCAAATAGCATCGTTTGCTATAGACACCCGGGTGCAACTAGCATCGTTTGCTATAGCCACCCGGGTGCAAATAGCATTGTTTGCTATAGCCACCCGGGTGCAAATAGCATTGTTTGCTATAGACACCCGGGTGCAACTAGCATCGTTTGCTATAGACACCCGGGTGTAACTAGCATCGTTTGCTATAGACACCCGGGTGCAAATAGCAATGTTTTCTATAGCCACCCGGGTGCAAATAGCATCGATTGCTATAGCCACCCGGGTGCAAATAGCATCGTTTGCTATAGACACCCGGGTGCAACTAGCATCGTTTGCTATAGACACCCGGGTGCAAAGGGCATTGTTAGCTATAGACACCCGGGTGCAAATAGCATTGTTAGCTGTAGACACCCGGGTGCAAAGGGCATTGTTAGCTGTAGACACCCGGGTGCAAAGGGCATTGTTAGCTATAGACACCCGGGTGCAAATAGCATTGTTAGCTGTAGACACCCGGGTGCAAATAGCATTGTTAGCTATAGACACCCGGGTGCAACTAGCATCGTTTGCTATAGACACCCGGGTGCAAATAGCATCGATTGCTATTTGCACCCGGGTGCAAATAGCAATGTTTGCTATTTGCACCCGGGTGCAAATAGCAATGTTTGCTATAGACACCCGGGTGCAACTAGCATCGTTTGCTATAGACACCCGGGTGCAAATAGCATCGTTTGCTATAGCCACCCGCGTGCAAATAGCATTGTTTGCTATAGACACCCGGGTGCAAATAGCATCGTTTGCTATAGCCACCCGGGTGCAAATAGCATCGTTTGCTATAGCCACCTGGGTGCAAATAGCATCGTTTGCTATAGCCACCCGGGTGCAAATAGTATCGTTTGCTATAGCCACCCGGGTGCAAATAGCATTTTTTGCTATAGACACCCGGGTGCAAATAGCATCGTTTGCTATAGCGACCCGGGTGCAAATAGCATCGTTTGCTATAGCCACCCGGGTGCAAATAGCATCGTTTGCTATAGCCACCCGGGTGCAAATAGCATCGTTTGCTATAGACACACGGGTGCAAATAGCATCGTTTGCTATAGCGACCTGGGTGCAAATAGCATTTTTTGCTATAGACACCCGGGTGCAAATAGCATCGTTTGCTATAGCGACCCGGGTGCAAATAGCATCGTTTGCTATAGCCACCCGGGTGCAAATAGCATCGTTTGCTATAGCCACCCGGGTGCAAATAGCATCGTTTGCTATAGACACACGGGTGCAAATAGCATCGTTTGCTATAGCGACCTGGGTGCAAATAGCATCGTTTGCTATAGCCACCCGGGTGCAAATAGCATCGTTTGCTATAGCCACCCGGGTGCAAATAGCATCGTTTGCTGTAGACACCCGGGTGCAAATAGCATCGTTTGCTATAGCCACCCGGGTGCAAATAGCATCGTTTGCTATAGCCACCCGGGTGCAAATAGCATCGTTTGCTATAGACACCCGGGTGCAAATAGCATCGTTTGCTATAGCCACCCAGGTGCAAAAAAGTCTTATTTTTTTCAAAAGTCAGATTATTTCCAAAAAGTCAAAAAACATTCACAAAAAGTCAGATTTTTTTCCTAAAAAGTCAAAAATTATCACAAAAAATCCACAAAAAATTAAGTCCGTTTTTTTTCACAAAAACTCAGATTGTTTACAAAAAAGTCAGATTTTTATCAAACACATTTGGAAATATGTTAAAGGTCAGGAACTGGAAAAAAGTAAGATTTCGGAAACATAAGTCAGATTTTTTGTTAAAAGTAATTTTTTTCAACAAATTTACATTTTTGGAAAAAAGTTAGAATTATGAAATACGACGAAAATAATCCATATTTTGAAAAAAATCTGAATTTTTACAAATGAGTCAGAATTTTTACAAATAAATCCGAATTTGTATAGACACCCGGGTTCAAATAGCATTATTTGCTATAGACACCGTATGGCAGATACGCTCAAGGTCCTCCTTCATGTTTTTCAGTGCTTTCAGCCACATCTCACAGTCTTCTCCAATACGCAGAATACATTTCATGGAGTGCTAAATATGGTTTGATGGTTTTCATTTGGCCACTAATAAATGACAACTCAGAAAACTATCTGCAGAGGGAGACGTGGTGAAAAAACTTCTCTGTTATACATTGAGCAATTATACAGAATGACATAGATGTGCTTTAATTGGGAAATGTAATCAGTGACTTCAAGTCTGGATGTCCTTTAATTAAATCACTTTGTTTTCAAAGCCACGGTAAATAAATAATCTTTCAATTATTATTTAAGTTATTATAAATGTCACTCATGTAACAGTTTCCAAGACAACTGTTTTCTATATTATTCAAACTCTGCAGCGCAATATTATGTGTGTGATGGTTGCTGAAAGGAAGCATTAACAATACAAAGCGGTGAGTTGGCATTGATTTTTCAAATACTTTTCTTTTCCATAGTCGATGGAACAGCGTTCAAGCATTTCCTTAGATATGGTCTATTGATAACATATGTTCAAAAGCATGCAAAAAAAAAGCACAAGGACCCTGCACAGATATATTCTCTGTTCAAAGAACCCTGAACGACTGAAAGAGATTCAACAAAGTCTGACAACCTCGTCGTCATTAGTCACACTCTCCAAAACCTCGCTTTACTTCTCACGCTTCAATGCCGCCTCCTCTGATGGCGGATGTGCTTGTTAAAAGTTCTGTCAAAGTAGTTGGTGGCTTTTACTAAAATACTGCTCGTACACGGCGAGCAGGAAATATGAGATGGTGGAAGATGGCTGAACATTGGAACCACACACACACTTAATTTAATGAATGTGAGCACGAGAATTCAAATCACGGATGAAAAGTGTTTGAACTTTGACCCTTAAGGAAATGTAATCCTGGAGTGTTGATTAATGCAATGCAATAGAATCTGAGCTAACAGAAAATGCTCAGTTTTTGTTGAATTAATACACACTTTAATCTCACACACACTATTTTATGAACATATATGTTCACCTGCTGAATTGAAACAGAACAAATGAATCAAAGAAAGTGAAAACCATGAATTAAGACAGTAGAGATAGATTCACACCTAAAGTATTAGACGACAGAACAGAACAGCTTTCAAACAAGAGATAACAGCTAACACTCTGAATTTTTATAAAAAGTGAGTTTTGAAAAAAGTAAGAATCATGTAAAAAGTCATGAATTTTAAAAAAAATTTCTTTTAGAGATAAAAGTGAGAATTGAAAAAAATTACAAAAAATCACAAAAAGTCAGATTGTTTTCCACAAAATCACAAAAAGTCAAATGTTTTCCCCAAAAAATCACAAAAAGACAGATTTATTTTCAAGAAAATCACAAAAAGTCAGATTTTGTAAGAAAGAAGTATGTTACAGGTCAGGAATTAAATTAAATTAAGTCAGAATTGTCAAGATTTTGAGATTTTCTTTTTACATGTGTACTTACAGTAAAGTATTATCCTACAGAACAGTACAGTTCACAGAGAAGAGATAACAGCTGATCCTTTAACTTCAAGGCAATACAGCACATCTAAGGTAATCCCATTACATGTCCTTTTAAACACTACTGGTCTGAATCTAGAGCACATGGAATTGTAAGCTTGATGATTCATCTCAAAATGCACCATCACTTGTAAATAACTCATTGTGTTACTTGTTCATCCACAGTGGCCTTAGACTTTTATCAAAGAGACCAATATTTTCAAACACAGTTAATCTCTTGTATTGAGGATGTAACCATGAGAGTTTCTGTTCATCCAGACGTTCAGGTGCTGCTGACAACAATGGCTGGGAATCCTTCACACCTGCACAAAAATCTTCCCACTTCACTTCTTAAGAATCTGTAATCATGAAAAGAAAAAAATACCGGTGGCATTGGGAATGAAGGACTTGTGAAGCTTGAGAAAACACCCAGACAGCAGCAATTCAAACTATGTGTTTTCAGTTGTTCCATGTATTTGGAGAATTGCTGTTGTAAGGAACCTTTCAGCCTCTAGAGGGCGCCATGTTTTTCAGGCGTAGGGAAAGCCCTAAAGCTAATCCGCCTCTGAAGCTGCAGGTGTGTTCCTGGCAAAGTGTTTTCACTGTTAGTGGTGTAAAAGGATGAACGAGACATCATGTATTCATTGATTTCTGCTCACAGGGTTTATTTGGCAGAGGATTATTGTGGGATGTGAGCGGCGTCTCACGTCGTTGAAAGAGCTCGCTCCTCACGGCAGGCTTTGAACCCGCGGGGAAACAGACGCTCATTCTTCAAATACTACTGTCTGTCTGTCTCTCTCTCTGTCTGGTTTACGATCATAAGATAAGAGGCACTTCCCCTAAAAAAGGACCTTAACAATTGGGATGATAGCACTGTAAGTCTGAAGCAACACATTCAAAGATCATTTATTGTAAATATTGCAGGGTTGCACGATGAAATATCTTGTTGTATCCTGTGAGTGTTACTTACTGTAGTATAAAAACGTAAGCAGAACATACAGGTATTCAAACTGATGTAGTTATTTTTACTCTTGCAAACCAAATATATAATTGCTTGCTTGTCCAACAACTATTTGTGTTACTGTTTTATGAAATGATTGAATTGTATTATATTCTTGTAATTTCATGATATGTTTTTACATGTGATATTGGGCTGTAAACAAATCTGAAAACACTTATAAGATGAAATGATTCTTCCAAGACTTCACTCTTAGCATTTATGACGTTACGGAAAAGTGGGCAATGTGTTTTTGTTTAAATAAATTACAGGAACAGGAAACAGCATCGTTCTTTACTCATACACATCTAGCTTTGCTGAATCCAATGACATGATGATCCCTTATCAAATGAACCATCCAAAGGTTGCTTTATGAAGACTGGGTGACTTTATTACCTCCCTTAAAAGCATCAAAACGATACAATTATGATCATGGCAAGAATTGAGAGCTCTTCTGCTTGAGTAAAACAAGATAGTATCATTTGTATTCATGTATTTATTTAAACAAGGACCATGCATACAAATACATTAATTTGAGCTAATTGCTCATTTCCATCTGCAGTCCTTAGGCAGGTACACAAGAATCAACAAACACTAAACACATTGCATAATTTCTCTTTAAAGTACAACAGGTCAATATATTAGTACATCGTTCAGTTAAAATATAATATTACAATACAATTCAAATTGAACAACTCTGATTACAGTGTAATTAATGTTCATCTTCCTGTGAGAAATGCATGCATACATATGGTCTATTAACTGAAATTCTCATTTGATCACTGACTTGTACAGATGTATTTTCAGCAGTAAATGAAACCCCATTATAAAACATCAATTTGACATAATCAGAAGAAACTGAGTAGAATGTTTTTTTTTATCTTCCCTAAAGTTTCATTTCATGTGTTTATGTTCCTGGAGGGACAGTCCTTCAGCTGCAGACTGATGGCTCAGGAACAGAATAACAAAATGTCGCCTCCCTCCAGGCTCGTCTGAGCGAATGTGCTGAGGTCTGACTTACAGCAGGTGCATTGTGGGTTTGATTCGACAGACAGGCAGGTTGTTATTGTTGTTGTGCAGGGTAAAAAACATCAAACCAGCAGAGTTACAACCGCCCGAGGGCAGAACACTGGATGGAAAAGTGTGGATGGAAAAGTTTTTGGCAGGGAGGGTGTGGATTGATTTCTGAGGAGTCAAAGGGGCTGCTTTTTCCCACAAATGCTAAGAAGAATGTGCACTTATGTTTCTGGTAAAATATAGATGTTTGGAATCTGGTTTTAGACAAAGCAGTTTTATCCAATATCGAATTTACAACTAAAGAAGCGCTCGCCTCATGAGGAAGAGCAGGTCGAGAGTAAAACTATTACATTTACTACCATTATACCACTGATACTACAAATACTACTACTGCTACGATTTCCCACTAACTCTCTAACATTACATTCAATGTCAATGCAGAGATGACCTGGCAACACGAATAACCCAAATTATGCTACGTGAATGTCGACATTTATCAACTTTTATGATTTGAAAGGTGGCTAATGTTGGGCTATAAAGGAACTACAGCACGGTCACATGACTTCAGGTCACCACCGCTAAGCTAAAGGCGGCTAATGTTAGGCTACAAATGAACTACAGCACGGTCACATGACTTCACGTCACCACCGCTAAGCTAAAGGCGGCTAATGTTAGGCTACAAATGAACTACAGCACGGTCACATGACTTCACGTCACCACCGCTAAGCTAAAGGTGGCTAATGTTAGGCTATAAAGGAACTACAGCACGGTCACAGGACTTCACGTCACCACCGCTAAGCTAAAGGTGGCTAATGTTGGGCTATAAAGGAACTACAGCACGGTCACATGACTTCACGTCACCACCGCTAAGCTAAAGGTGGCTAATGTTAGGCTATAAAGGAACTACAGCACAGTCACATGACTTTACGTCTTCACCGCTAAGCTAAAGGTGGCTAATGTTGAGCGGGATGACGTTTAGTCGTCTCATTTAGACACTTGTGGAAATCCTCAGACCTTGCTTTATTCAGGTATCTAACCGAAAACCTGTTAAAATAACCAACTTTGAGACAAGGGAGCCAGAAGTGGTCAAGTCAATAACTGTGTTTTGGACTCATTCTTGTGATAGCATCAACATTAACTTTGATTACAGAACATGCTCAGATCCTAAAGGTATTCCTGCTACTATGTGTACTCCAACTACAGATGCTACTTTCCTTAAACCCTTCTTATTGTCACTTCCAGTACTTCTACTGGTCCTACTAACACATGTCCTGTCATGTTGCTCCTCCTCTTGCTGCAGCACAGTGTAAACCCTCCAGATGTAGATCTTACCCGTCATTTCATCATTGGATGGTAAATCACACCAGAGAAGTGGAGCAGAGCGTACTGGGAGGCCCGGCCAGCGGTGGGGTTTTATTTTTCTTCCCAATCTATGTGACAGTGGGCTGTCCTTTTGTCTCTGTGGGGTTTTGTTCTTCCTCTTGGCGTGTTGTTGCACTGGAAAATATGCTGCTGCAAAATCAAGTAAAAGACTAAGTAATAAGTTAAACAATCTGCCAATAGAGCAAGTGAACATTTGCTTGGTAAGACTACTTTAAATAAGACGGGATGTTCAGATAACTTACATCTTGTAAACTTATTTTGAACTAAATGTTACCAGGACCAGGACATTTTGTGTTACAAAATAAGCCAGAAACATTTAAAAGTTTTCTGATGTTAGTTGGTGATTTGCCATTAAAATAAGATGTTTTCTAGATTATTATCAAGACACTTAAATTGCTCTGTCCAAAAACAAGACCCTATATCTCACTGCAGTGTTACTTCTTAAGTTATTGTGTCTTATATCAAGTGTAAAGACATATTCTGAGTATAAATTAGACATATACTCTATTTCTACGGTGGAGTCCAGTCCCTCTGCTTTTCCCTCCCGCTGCCTCCAGATCTGATTCCTCTCTCCTGCATCGCCTCCCTCCACCTCACTGATGGTTAGAGCTTAGAGTCTATTCACCAGAGAGATGAAGCAACAGCTTTCCACTCCCTCCATCCCTCCACCCTCCACACACACACACCCCTCCACCCTGCTCTCTAAAGCCCACAGACACATTAATCCTTCGCTCAGGCTCGCTTTCCAGACACAATAGGCCTCAAAGAATTGGACTTGAGATAATTGTGTTGCTATCCCATTTCATCTGGAATGGAACCGCGTGGCACCAACCACAAAGCTCAGGGTACACGCACACACACACACACACACACACACACACACACACACACACACACATACCATGTATACATCACTTCAGGGGACATTCTATTGACTTACATGCAGACCTGGAGACGTATCCTAACCTTAACCATAACCAACACATGCCTAACCCTAACCAAGTCTTCACCCTAAAATTAATGATTCCCCTCATGGGGACCTCCAATATGTCCCCATAAGGAAGGGAGGTGAGACCCCACACATATAGTAATGCTACACACACACACACACACACACACACACACACACACACACACACTTAGCAGTGGTGACGTGAAGTCATGTGACCGTGCTGTATTTCCTTTATAGCCCAACATTAGCCACCTTTATTTCTAAATAATGATGTTTCTCTTTTCACAACATGTCTTACTATGTTAGTTGTGTACAACTCTCAATTTAAAACCCTAACAATCTTTGAGACCACACACACACACACACACACACACACACACACACACACACAGATGGAGTCGTTTTTGGCGAGTATGGCGCTCTAATTATTTCCCCCTCTATTCATGATCATCATCATAAAAATTCACCACCACCGGCTCCCCCCCACCCTCCTGGAATCACCGTGTCTGCATGATGTGTTGTCATCACGATATGGCGGCAATATGGTGCCTGCCCGTTGCCCGTGTTGTTGCCGGGGACTGTGGGTAATTAACGGGCGCGCCAATATGGCCGAACACCTGCTCTGGCAGCGCTGGCGGTCATCTGGGTTGGCAGCCCCCCCACACCCCCCCCCGAAACACCAGGAGGGAGGAAACGGTCGGGTGGAAACTCGTTAAAGTCGGAGGTTGGTTGTGTGGGAAGTACGAGCAGGTGGAATCTGTCAGGTGGTGCATCATGGGAGGACAGATTGACGATCTCCTGGCCAATGTAGTCCACTCTGGATGCACTACCACTGGAGGGGAAAATAGTGTTAGCTTTGGAAAGTTAAAAGGGAAGATTATTCCCTCAGCACTGACATGGCCAGAGTGTGTAGACACCGGAGCATGACCCCCATATGGGAGTTAATCTGCGGTTGTAACACGATCCACGCTTTGGGAAGGTTTCCCTGGATGAAGGGATTTTCTCTCATTTAGCAAAAAGAGCATTAGTGACGCTGGTGTCGGTGTTCCTGTTCATCCCAAACATGTTGGTGGGTTCGAGTTCTTCCATATTGTACTAAAAAAAACATTTCTATATGGAGCCGTCTCTCCATAGTGAGACACTTTATATTCAACTAAAAAAGCCTGCTGTTGGTGAGATGTTGGGAGAGTTGTATCGTGAGTTAAATACCTATTATGACCAATTAGTTATTTTATTGAATCAGGTTAGTTGTATTTCATTCATGTATATTTAGTGTATGGGTCATTTCAAATCCAACAAGGTAATTAAATGAAGGAACACATTTGTATAACTTGACAATATTTGCAATACGGTGCAAGTATTGTAGGCTGTTTGTAGCTATACCTACGAAAAGTACTGCATGTAAATCATAAATAACGAATGTAGTGAAGTAATTCACATAATCCCGTGCCACTACAGGTCATATAGTTCAATACAAGTTGCCAAGGGACGAGGTCAAGATGGACCCAGACACATTTGACCAGAAGTCAACAATGACTGATGTAAAGAACCAAATTGTCCACACTAATTTGAACCCAAACCAAGATCTCTTTCCAGACGTGTTTGAGCAGGGGTTAGAATAAATAGGCTAGCTTTGGGTTAGATGTCATATGAAACTGTAACTTTATCATTGTTATTCTGCTCCTACCGTAACATATAAATGTTTCCTGTAAGGTGAAGATCTACCAGTAGTTGAAGCCATACCATAAAAGATGTCACCTACCAAATAATTATTACCTTTTGCTTCTTTTCTTTATTCCTTTCTAATCATTTTTCTTCTCCAATTTTGTTGTGGAAATGTTAACGCTCTTCCACAATTTGGTTTGGAATTGCCTTGAGTGTTGGGGTCTTTTGGCGAGGTCATTTTTTAGACATTTCACATCAGTGTACTGGTGATGAGAGTTTCCTTTCTGGTTATGTTTCTTGTATCCGTCGTGCTGGACTGAGGACAGCGATGGTAATCAGTTTGGGAATCCATCTCACTATCCTCCAGAAAGTCTGATATTTGGAAATATATATCAGACTTTCTTTCAGTACACCAGGAGCAAACTCTTAGTAATAATTGGATGAGTAAAGATGGATTTGAGTTCCTCCTCCCTGCCTACGTGCTTCAACCTGTAATCTTTTGTTCTGCGTTTGATCTGGTGATTACATAATTGCCATTGTATAAGCGTCTTTTTATAAAACTGACCTGCATAATCAGGCCACCTTAGACGCACTTTCTCTCAGACGAGCTGAAACAATAAACATTATGTAAGTGGTAATTGCAGCCACGGGTCAAAGCACTTATGGTGATTAGACTTTATTATGCACTGAAATACAAATATAAAACACTTTGAGAACAATTAAGATAAAAAATCTAAGTAAAGCCGAGACATTGGGGTCGACAGACTTTTTTAAAACCATTTTCCTTTTGTGTTACTTTTAATATAGTATATTTTAATATTGTTTAATATTGTCTGCTTATCTGTATTATTGTGTTGCATTGTTGGAGAAGCCTGTGACCTAAGAGTTTCAACGACATACTTACTCTGTAGCTATGTTAGTTTGACAATAAAGAACCTTGAACCTTGTCGTTTATTTTTCTGTAGGTGTGATTTATGAGAGATTTAAGGTTTAACAACTTATATTGTACATGGAAAGGCAGATGGTTGTGTTATTGTAATCTGAGTCATTTACTGTAGAGACCAACGATTACAAACTAAAAGGGGATCTGTAGTGTTGAAGAATGCAACCTTTGAAAACATAAAGGGAGTTATTAATCTACATTTGTCTTGGCTGGATTGGATTCAAGTTGATTTGATTCCCTATCATTTAACATTACATGTTACTTGTTAGACGCTTTTATCCAAAGCGACGTACATACTCAATACTGTGGACAATTTGGGGTGAAGTGTCTTGCCTAGGGACACTACGACATGCTGACTGCAGTGGGGTTTGAACCTGTGCTCCCCTGATCCGAACACCAACGCACTAGTCCACTACGCCACACGCCTCCCACGAGGCATGACATGTTGCATGTCATGAGTTTGAATTCACTAATCCTCCTTTTATTGGACACGATAGTGTGACATGTTAAATCCATAATCCCATTTGGATTATTCTGAAGTCTTCTATAATTAGATTGATCTCACTGTGGTGTTTTTTATACAAATCTGTGTCATAATTATGAATTTTGTTGGATTTTACTTTCTCATGTATGTTAATGACATCGTCGTGGTACTTCCCTTAGTGGTGTTATCAATGTTAAAACTATGTGTACATGCATGGATTAAAATGGTTGAAGACCTGCGGTTTTTTGGGCTCTATGACCTGGACATAATCAGGTTCATATTAAGATCAAGCAAAACCTTTTCAGTATCGAAAAAAAGAGTGTGAGAGAAAATAAAACTCATTCAAGCAAAACTAAATGAACTTCAAAAGTAAAACAATGACTTGCATACACATTATTTGTGATATGATGTGAACTATAAGTATGTTTCATTCTGTATAACCGATCGTTGCCGTTATGCTGCGTCTCTCGTCATTTTTTGTTTGGATCCGGGAAAAAAACCTCTCGTGTGGGCGGGACTTTCAGGGGTGCATCCTGATTGGCTGCTCTGTTCTTGAGTGACAGCCAAGTATCCGTCCACCCAGTAGCTGTGCATTAGTTTTATTTTTTCTCTAAAACTCTTATTTCTGCCTGATTCTGAAAACGTGTTGCTTGATCTTAACCCTCTGAGACCCACAATACAACATTTCTGGTTTTGTATATTATTCTGTTTTGCCTTGTAAATGGTACTTTTGTACAGTATAATCAAGTTGTACACATCCCAGACATCAGCACAACCTCAGGTAATGTTATATGTCACTCATTAAAAACGTATACTAGTGGATATTTGCCTATAAACCAAAACAAACTAAAAACGGAGCTTGAATTTGTAACTTATTTTATTAAAACAGAACTTCTAACCATAATATATGTAAATGGCACAAACCTGACTCCACAGCCCTGCTGGTGATACAGTAAGTGTGAGACAGTGTGCATGGACTGTTATAAATATGGGATGGATCTTAAGTTGAGGAACTAATGAACACTATGAAGGATGTAAAGGATAGTGATTCAAAGAGAGTGAAACTATATGATATATTGTCATGACCTTGCTCTCAGGTTCGCTCTCAGGTTCGGAGGGAAAGTAAGAGTGTGACTTCTTCAAATATTCAACCTGGCTCTTTTTGTTTCTTAACTTCTAATTACACTATTATTATTTATGTAAAGCAATTATTTTTGTTACAGGTGAGTGGGAGGAAGACTGTTTTTCATTCTGTAAATGTGGGCATGACAGATACAGTTTTACTTTTGGAAATGCCAACATTTATTTAATGTTCTGGAGCTAAATACATGCAAATTAATTATTTTAATTCAGTTTATGAGGGAGTAAAGTATCAACAGTTATCCAAATCCAGTTCCTTTCTCACTGCTTTACCTCTTTTTGTAATTTAAACCTTTCCTGTTTATATCTCTCTGTTTTTTTAACTCTTTCTGGTGACTATAGTGCATGTGTTTCCTCTCTCTTTCCCCTACGTTGGTGGTTTAAAGGCCAAAGATTCATGAGGGAAGTCTTACAACTTTTTTCAATATCCTAAAGAAAAGTGGTTTAAAGGTCAAAGTGAAATGAGTGAAAGAGAAGGATGAAAGGAATATAAGAAGGTTAGAAAAGTGTGAAAATAACAATCATTTCATGGGAAGAAAAGGGGTAGAGGAATGAGAGAATTTGGTTAGAGATATTGCCAAATATCTGGAAAGAAATACCAGAAACCTGCAGGTCCGCTGCAACTCTTACTACTTTTAAATCCAGGCTGAAGACTTTTCTTTTTGCCACTACTTGTAATTGAACTATTCACATCTTACTGTATTCACATCTATTCTATTATTCTATTATTATTCTATTCTATTATTATTATTCTATTATTCTGTATTCACATCTATTCACATCTATTCTATTCACATCTCACTGTAACTTTTATTCATGTACCTGTGTTATTCATGTTTTATTATCTCTGCTTTTAAATGTTTCTAATGTGATTTATTTGTATGCTCTTAATGTCTTTCATTTTTGTAAAGCACTTTGCCTTGTGTTGAAAAGTGCTATATAGATAAACTTGCCTAGCCTTAGACCTCCATGTTCCCCCTCCGGCCTGTAGGGGGCACTGTGGCTCTTCTTCTCCCCCCTCGGTGTGACTGCGGTCCCGTAGTGAAATGCCTCCCAGGCATCATTTTCTTGGTCAAAGTATAAAAATGTTTTTTTGTGCATAATGGAAGATGGAGAATATTAACGGGGCAAATATCTGATTTCATGCAAAAGAAAATATCTGATGTACAGAGAGGAATATTAAACACGTCTCCTGGTATTGTAGTTTTTAGGACGACTTGGTGCTAAACAAAAAGAGCTTTTCACTCTGTCACAGGGAGAGGGGGGGGGGGGGGAGAGGAGATGAAGAAAAGGGGAGGAAGGTAGACGACAGGTTCTCTGCATTCAACATGTTCAACTACAGCACCGTGTTAAAGGGCCAGTTCCCCCACATCATAAAACCACATTGTGCCACTTACAGTGCAGATAGGTTCAGTTCTACTATTTAGGAGGCCCTATTCTGCTTTTTGGGGTTGTCCTGTATGTTCTATAGGTTTTAGTGCATGTAAATGGTCTGCAAAGGTGTGTTTCCTTCAGGGTGAGCTGCTCTTGGCAGGCGCTCCAACACATTGTAGGTGACAGGATTAGGGGCAGGACATCTCTAAGCGGTTGACCAATCACAACAGAGCCAACCAGCTAACCAATCAGAGCACACTGGGCTCTGGTTTCAGACATAGGGTGAAAAGAGGTGCTGCAGCACAGGCAGTATGAGACAAATACATAACTTTTTGAACATTAAAGCATGGAGACATGTAGAGACACTACATACTGATATACACCTGAACATCAGCAGGAGAGGACTCTTTAAAGTAGAGACACTACATACTGATATACACCTGAACATCAGCAGGAGAGGACTCTTTAAAGTAGAGACACTACATACTGATATACACCTGAACATCAGCAGGAGAGGACTCTTTAAAGTAGAGACACTACATACTGATATACACCTGAACATCAGCAGGAGAGGACTCTTTAAAGTAGAGACACTACATACTGATATACACCTGAACATCAGCAGGAGAGGACTCTTTAAAGTAGAGACACTACATACTGATATACACCTGAACATCAGCAGGAGAGGACTCTTTAAAGTAGAGACACTACATACTGATATACACCTGAACATCAGCAGGAGAGGACTCTTTAAAGTAGAGACACTACATACTGATATACACCTGAACATCAGCAGGAGAGGACTCTTTAAAGTAGAGACACTACATACTGATATACACCTGAACATCAGCAGGAGAGGACTCTTTAAAGTAGAGACACTACATACTGATATACACCTGAACATCAGCAGGAGATGACTCTTTAAAGTAGAGACACTACATACTGATGTGAATCTCACAATTAGCAGAATATGTCCTAAAGTGTTTAATTAGTCCAGACAGTAACTGGATCCAAGCTGTCAAACATAATGATTGATGACTGGAGAAAACAAAGGTATTGTGTAATAATGTAGTATTAGGTATTATGATCCATACATGCAGCCATTAAGGCTCCAATAAGCTTGAAGAATAACTGATAATGTAGTATGTGGTGGTGTTAATACTGATAACTTCGACCTGTGTATTTGAAACTAAACTACACTGTTTCATTACACGTCACTTGTTTGACGCTTTTATCCAAAGCGACATACATACTCAATACTGTGGACAATCCCCACAGTGGGGTTTGAACCTGTGCTCCTCCGTTCCGAACACCAACGCATTAGTCGACTGCGCCACAGCCTCCCACATTCATAAGAACATCATCACTAACATATCAGCCTCTCTGTCATCAGAGCCAATCAGAAAACACAGATTATACCAACTCTTTCCCCCCCCCAATGTTTTATGTTTACCATGTCAGAGCTGATTCTCTTATTCAGTACAAACTCAACAGCAAGTGAATCACCGCTTTGAGCGTCCAAACACACAAAAACAGAAACAACACATTCAGAAAGTCTCTGAAATGAACCCAGAGAAACAAACCAACATCTCTACGCTGTTGAACAAGCAAGCAGCCTTTGTCTAAGGTTCATTATAGACACACTGTATTGATACCATGACTGACACTATATCTTCTCATGTATAATTATGCAGTTCAAAACCTCCACCCTGTTTAAAATGACCGCTCACATCCGCTCCCGCTCCAGTTTAATGCTGTACACAGAGTCTTAATGAACAACAACAAATAATAAGCATTAGAGCTAATGACGACAACAACAGAGCGCTCATTAAAACCTTGTGTCAGCGTCCTGCGGATGAAAGAGAGCAGAGAAACACAAAATGGAAGATATTTATGGATTCACAGAAAATGCATTTGGTCTCATGAAGCTAAAACACACACGCACACACACACACACACACACACTATATTTACAGGCATTCTTCAAACAGGAGAAGCATCTGACCCTCAGTATTTGTGTTCACACGCTGCATCTGAAACTGTTGAGTCACTCTCCATATGAAGAATACGTACAGCGTGTCAAACATTAATGAGACGGTGTTCAGATCACTAAATCTGATTATTTATTTATCCCTTCAAGTTTGTCTCGATGTGCAATCTACACCGCTGGTCTTCTGCAACACGCCTGATGAAACACACTCTCTCACATGTATACCCACGGTGTGTATCAGAGCTCTCCGACTCCTTCGCTGCAGGTCTATTTTTTCCCACCCTTTGCTTGCTCAGTGAAGCATACCATGTGCAGTCATTCAGATCACACTTTTACTGTACGTTGTGAACATGTGAAGGCAATCTATACGTCTAGTGCCACTACAGGCTTACAGATACGGGGGAGGAGGTGAACATATAAATGACTCAGATAAAAATAAACACAATGCCATATCTCGCCTGTATACTCCTCATATAGTCCTAATTATTTTTCTCCAGGAAATGTCTAGTTTATCTAGTCAATGTCCCTAGAAACACCAAATCCTTCATATTAAATGAGCAAATACATGGTTTACGTTGCAAGATAAAACAGTTGTGTGATCGTACACAGGTGTGGTTAGTCTTTGGTAAGGTGTAGGCACAAAACGATAAAGAGTTCCCACCAAAAAATACTTTGAGACCATGATGTAAATGTTAAAAAAGGGTTTTGTTCATGGTTAAAATAAAACGACAGGAAATTGATGTCAAACAGCTGTCTCCCAATGAAACAATGATATTTCTAAAGAAAATGAAATCATAAAAATGAATCATAAATCAATCTTTAAGTTATAACTTATTGAATAAAGGGTAAAGAAAATGTTAAAGGGGACCTATCATGCAAAATGCACTTTGTGATGTCTTTTATACATAAATATGTGTCCCCGGTGCGTCAGAAAATAAAACCCTCTCTCTTTTCCTCTGTACCCAAATCTTTTAAAAACGGGTGTACAACGAGCGGATACAGATTCCATCCGAACTGACGTCAATTCGGCGGCAGACCCACAGAAGGTTGCTATCAGAAACAATGCCTGACGTGTTTTGGACGTCTTTGTTTACATTAGCAAGCCTCGCTAACTCTCAGAGCTAACCTGTCCTAGAGAGCACATGTGTTTAAAAAGCAGGATATAAAGAAAGGAACTCACCTTGTGATAAACCTGCAAGAGAACAAGCATTTGAGCTCCATACTGTTTCAGAGATAATCCTTGACGTGGTTTAAACAGGATGGCGTTTTATCACAGCAGAATTAAACTTTATCTCCGGTAGAATTCTGATCAGGCACTAGCTCCACCTCCTCTTATTTCGTTTTTTCAAGCTAAGGACCCACGATCCGAGTTTCTCTTACAGGGCTTCAAAAGAGGGGTTTGAGCAGTATGAGGCATGGCTACAATGGGTGAACTGTTTGGTATTTTGAAACAAAAACTTCACAGACATGTTTTGTATAGGTATGGCCCTACAATATATGTTTCAAATATAGCATGATAGGTCCACTTTAAATTATTTTATTTATATTTGACTCATGTTTGACAACGTCCATACCGTATATAGTCAACTGTTCAGGACGCTGTGTTGTTTGACATGTGTTACACTTTGCATACTTCTGTATGTGCGTCCCAATGGCAATTATTGGACATGCTCTTAGAGTACTAAATGATGCTCTCTTTATGGTCAGAAAGTGTGAAGAGTGTGAAAGGCTGGACACTTTTCACACTTTCCCAGCACCGTCTTTTCCACGTAAAGGAAGCAAAACGAGATCAGCTGCGATGGCGTTTGCTCTAGCGAACACAGAACTTTACAACAAAGTTACACATGTGGTACACAAACCACTATACTAGTGTTGAAAAGAAGCCACCATTACATTGATTGGGTTAATTGAGAGGTCTGTAATGATTCGCTATCAAAAATGACAACGTTTCTTACTAGCTAGTTATCAAGCTTACCTGTGAGGGCATACTGTAGCAGCCATGTGCGATTTGAGTCAACACCACGGGTTCGAAATGTCGGGCGTTGTTTCTAGAAAGTAAACATATCAGTTCATAGGACATTTGCTGCAAGAACTGGTGTTGTTTTTTCATTTTGGGGACAGATTGGACAGGACATGAAGAAGACAGTGACGTCACAACCGAGGTCAGACATGATTATAGACGGATGGATGCTTAAGTAAATGGATTGTATAATACACGGTTTTTATGCTGTAATGGACAGAGTGATTTACAATCTGCCTTTCATTCAACCATTCAAACATACACACACACACACACACACACACACACACACACACACACACACACACCCACTGATCCGTCCTCAAGGACACTTCCACAGCAGAGCCCCCAGTAGTTTGCCCTCCCATGCGTCTGGTGTGAATTCGCAGTAACACTGTATTTCTAATTGAATGTCTTTAATAACAAATGACAAAGTCGGTTGTCTGTCAGTGTCTTTCAAAATGAGCTATGTTTTCATTTTCGGACCTGAAACCATTTCCGATAATGTCGTGTCTGCAGACCATAATTTAGCTGAGTGAGAGGAACATTTTCAAGTCAGCCTTGTAGTTATAATTCATAGCAGCAGATATGGGACATTTCTGACAAGTTGGCCAAAAGAAATGGAAGAAAAAAACGACTAGGTGTCAAAAAATCGACGTAAATCCTTAATTTGTGCCAGTAATAATCCAACATTGACACTCATACAATGAATTCAGCTAATTTAATTTTGAAGGAGTCGGTTAAACACATTTCTAAGACAGGTGGTGGTGGTGGAGAATGCTTGAAAGTAATTTAATTTAACGATTATTTCAGGAGAAATATTAAGTCCAGGGCTGGAAGTAACAATTAATGTCATTATCAATCTGTTGTTTATTTTATAGATTGAAAAATGTCTATCCCAGTTTTACAAAGTCCAAGGTGAAGTCTTGTTTTGTCACTACAGCAACAAAAGTGATTACATTTAACTTTATATAATAGAAAAATGGATAGTTTTTATATTTTAAAGACTGAAAAAAACACAATTTTTTATGAAGAATGACATTACCAATTGATGAATTATCGAAATAGATGGACATCATTTCTTTCGTTGGATGACTGATTGATTAGTAGACTTTTATTTTCATGGCAATTTGGCAAAAATGACCTGTTTCTGTTCGTCATTTTCCGTAGCATTCATCCTTTGGGAGCATGAATATCGTCACCAAATGTCATGACAATCCATCCAAAGAATCCCGGAACATTTATTCCAAAACTTGTCAGGTCAACATTATGCCGACAAGTTAGTAGTCAGTAAGGTTTATCATCTGGGGAGCATGAATACGTTCACTAAATGCAAAATGTTTTTCAATCTGGATCTAACGTATGGCACCGCTATCTCTCGAGCGAAACCGAAAACGATACTGATGCGGGAACATAAATGCAAATGTGACTTGATGTGTAGGAGTTCAATAAACCCAAAGCTCTAAAGGACCTTTAAAGAACCCTTCCATTTAATTGTTGTAAATGGGGAATTGACTGCTTTCATATAGCGCTTGTACAGTCTTTATGACTCTTTAAAGCGCTTTACTTACATATACAAGTCAGCATTCATACACATTCACACCTCATTGGCCATTGGGAGCAATTTAAGTATCTTGCCCAAGGATACATCGACATTTTGAGTTGCACATAACTCCGAAATGTTCTAAGTTGAAGAGGACCGCACTACCTCACAGCCAAAGATGCCCCATGTGGTTTTAATTTGTTTATTTTTCATAGGGACAGGTACATAAACATATACATGGTCGATAGATACCGTAATCCAAAAAGTAGTTCATCTAATCCCTCATCCACCTAGACCTGATCGCTCTTCGCCAACTGTGTTCAGCTTGGGTTTATCGTCTCCTTGCTCACATGTGTTAAAAAGCAATACACTGGTTAAAGCACTTCAAAGGTTTTATGAGATTTCGCAGGGTCTTTGTGCCTTCGCCCTCATCAACTAAAGCCACAAGAAAACAGCTTTAAAAACGCCAGCGCTGAGCTCCAGACGAGCTGCGAGTGGGAGGACGAGCGAGCAAAGGTGGGAAACAATCCGCTCTGCCTGAAGAAATTACCAGAGCACCGTGAAAACATGCAGCTCTGTAGCCCCGCACTGATCAAAAAATGGAGGAATAAATAATAAGCAGCACTTCGCCGCCTCCCCTCCTGTTCATTTATTCTCACCAGGCGGAGAGTTTATCATTAGTAGTCCACGGAAACATCAGTCATGTTATAGCGTGCTTGTATTTCACCATCGTGGCAGACGCTGAAGTTCCCTGTGAAAAAAACCAAATGTGTGAATTGCTCCATCTGATGTGTTGTTGTAGCCCCAGGCGGCTTTCAAAAGCAAAACACTTGATGAGAAAATTGAAGATAATTTCTACCCACTAAAAGGTCGGAGAACGTTATGAATGTTGAGTTTGGTGTAAGTAAACACGCTCTAATTTCTCTTTGATGGGAAGTCGCCCGCCACATTTCATCTTACAAAACCAAAAGGAAACATCCAATGGACCTTAAAGCCGTGCGATAAAAATTAAAACATCCTAAGGAGATATTTCTCAGCCACTCAGAAGCTTTCATCATGCCAATCAAGTGTGGTCACATTGCAAGTATCGACCCTTCAACCCGTTTAACATCTGGAGGTCTTTGAAGGCGCTGAAAGACGACCTATGGCAGGAATCAAACCTGTGGCATGCTGGGTAAAGGACGATGTCTGTCCAGGCCTCAACAGTAATGAACATTAAGAGACAACTTAATTCATCCTGACCGAAGGATAAAACTGTAAATGAATCAGAAAAAGAGATTGAATGAATGCAGGATTGAACAAGTAAAGTGAGACATCCAATGGACCTTGAAGAAGTGCAAATAAAATTCAAACATCCCAAGGAGACATTTCTTAGCCAATCAGAGACTTTCATCATGCCAATCGAGGGTGGTCACACGGCGAGTATCGACCCTTCAACTCTTTTAACATCTGGAGGTCTTTAAAAGCGCTGAAAGACGACCTGTGGCAGCAATCAAACCTGCGGCATGCTGGGTAAAGGGAACTCTAATCCAAGTCCGGGCCTCAACATTAATGACCATTGAATAGACCCTCCAGAAAAACGCGATTCTGCGATCGCAGAATTTACCGCATAATCAGCAAAATGGCGCAGATTTTTAACTTGTCTTGACGTGATGATGATGCGACGTCATCAGCTCGCGCATCACAGAAGGTAAACAACACCGTAGAGTGAACGTGTGGAGCTCACACGAGAGAGAAAACAAAAAAATCTAATCCATCTAATTTCCGACGAACATTTCTGCTAAAGACCGGGCAAAGCAGTTCCCCGATGTCTTGCACGAAAGTGGGGGGAAACTATTCTGCACCCCGTGCCACTGTGTGTTGGAGCATAAGAGAACATCGACGGTGACGACCCACTTTGATGCATTCAAACATTCGAAAATGCTTTCTGCTGCTGCGGACAAGAAAGCCAAACAACTCACGTTCACCGAGGCATCGACCTCCAAAACCCTTTCGAGGGCTACAAGAAACGAGGTGAGTAGCCTACAAGATTGAAGCTGGTCAGATAACGAACGAGTAAATGAAAACAGAATGAGGCGGATAAGTGTGTGTGTGTGTGTGTGTGTGGGGGGGGGGGGGGTGGTGTGTGTGTGTGTGTGTTTCTGTGTGAGAGAGAGAGTGTGATTAAAATAGCCCACTTGCTTTTACAATAAATAAACATTGAAAGTGTTTAATTGTATAGTAAAGGGGTTTAACGTGAGTGGCAGGTTGTGTGTGAGAGAGAATAAATAACTAAGACATCCCAATATTTATTTTTTCTGCATATTTCACAACTTCCCGCAATTTCACCGCATACAATCACATAAAACCCCGCATGTTTGATCGCATAATTAAGGATATTTGCCTGCGTTTTTCTGGAGGGTCTAATTGAAGCCCACCTATTATGCTATATTTGAACAATATATTATAGGGCCATATCTATACAAAACATGTCTCTGAAGTGTTTTGCTCAAAATAACAGATCACCCATTCTAGCCATGCCTCGTGCGCCTCTATTACAGCCCTTTTACAAAAGTGCTGATTCTGGGTCTGTAGCTTCAAATGTAATCCAAGCTTTTTATATCCGGCTTTTTTACACATACTCTCTTTAGTACAGCGTTAGATCTAAGGATGGGTATCGTTTGAAATTTTCCGATTCCCGTTCTGCTTATCGATTCTTATCGATTCCGCTTAGGAACCGTTAAGCAGAACCAAAATTGTGTATTTTGTATGGGTACCCGGAACCCGGCATTTTCTTATCGGTTCTCATCTGGAACCGAGTTTCGTTTCCCAACCCTAGTTAGATCTGAGTGTTAGCGATACTTGCTGATGTAAACAAAGATCGTATTACTTCCAAAACACGTCGCGCTTGGTTTCTGATACATCAACGTTTCTAGTTGGGGAGGAACGTTGCCAGTAGTTCAACGTAAAGCCAGCACACATTTTAGTAATGTCGTCATGACAGCAGCAAATCTGGATCAGGGGGGTATGTAGGACAAGAGAGAGGGTTTTGTTTTCTGACACTTTGTCAGTCTCCTTACACACAGGGACACATCATTATGTATAAAATACATCAACAAGTGCATTTTGCACAATAGGAGACCTTTAAGAGAAAACCTCATTGATCCTGACAGAAGGATAACACTGGAAATGAATCAGAAACATAGATTGAATGAAAGCAGGAGTGAACAGGTAGAGAGCAACGATGGAGAACAGGAAACAGTCGGTCAGGTCGTGAATAGGAAACAGGAAACAGTCGTGTCAGCTTTTAACCAGTCAGTCAGTGAAGCGTTGATCGATGGAGCCGGTCAGTGGATGACTGGTTTTCAGACTCAGCGGGTCGATCTGTGCGGTCGATAGGGAAAACAAGCAGAGACACAACCTGCTGGGTGAATGTGTGTGTGTGTGTGTGTGTGTGTGTGTGTGTGTGTGTGTGTTTAGGTGTGTAGGTGTGTGTGTGTGTGGTTTCAAAGATTGGTAGGGTTTTAAATTGAGAGTTGGACACAACCAACATAGTAAGACGTGTTTTGAAAAGAGAAACATCATTATTTAGAAATAAAGGTGGCTTTTGGGCTATAAAGGAACTACAGCATGTGTGTGTGTGTGTGTGTGTGTGTGTGTGTGTGTGTGTGTGTGTGTGTGTGTGTGTTTCCCCTCTGTTTGAATCGGAGTGCAAGATAATTGCAACAATCCCAAACTGTACACAAAGACTCAAAGCCACGTTTGTACAGTTGCATACAGTTTCATATTTAATCTACTCTCACAGATTCAATCTTATTTTTATTATATTGATATATCTACAAAGCACCGTGATGAGAAGTTAAATTGAGAAATATTGTATGCATGTAATACCCGGATGGGAATAACTGTTTTGATTAATATAATGCATTTACTAGCTGGACAATCAAGGTACTTGATCACATTGGTTGTGTTTTATGTCTGGTGTTACTCTGTAAAGCCACAAAACACACTACATATAAAATCTCTGTTTAAAAAGAGCAGATGTGTTGGGAGGGACCATTACTCTCTCACAGCCTGATACTCACACAATGCTGATTATAAATAAGTTAAACTTTTTGATTGCCTTCTAACAGCTATAGAAGGAGTATTCAGATAAGTTACTTAAGTAAGTTCAATGGAAGCGTTTCAGGCTTTTCACAAAGGGAATATTCTCCCTTTGTGAAAAGCCTGAAACGCCTCCATTGAACTTTGTTTACTTCCGGGACATTATCAAATCACTATGAAACACTTATGCGTCTATTGGCTAGCGCTCCAACACATGTGTGTTGACCAATCACAACAGAGCCGGCCAGCTAACCAATCAGAGCAGATTGGGCTCTGGTTTCAGACAGAGGGTGAAAAGAGACAAATAAAGAGCTTTTTGAACATTGAACCATGGAGACATGTCCCAGTAGAGACATGAAATACACCTGCACATCAGCAGGAGAGGACTCTTTAAAGTAGACACACTACATACTGATATACACCTGAACATCAGCAGGAGAGGACTCTTTAAAGTAGAGACACTACATACTGATATACACCTGAACATCAGCAGGAGAGGACTCTTTAAAGTAGAGACACTACATACTGATATACACCTGAACATCAGCAGGAGAGGACTCTTTAAAGTAGAGACACTACATACTGATACACAAACAAATAAATAAGAGTGGTAAAAGCAGAGGTAGTAGCGATGACAGTGCAACGACATACAATTCAATGTCAATGTGCACATTTACACTTACAGTCTAAAAACTTTAAATGTACACAACTGTATAAATGCAGTGTATTTCTAACTGTGTTCATAAAGGGTTTTAGTAACTAAAGGATGCAAGTAAAATAGCCATACATATTTCTAAATAGTAGTGGTTGCAGTCTTTCAAAGACAATCCTACAGTATTGTGAATATAAATAGTTGAATGTATGTTTAAGGTATAAGATTAGGATATGTGCTCAAAAGCAAAACACTACAAATACGACGTCTGAGTCCACAGAAAGCAGGAGAAGAGGTAAATATGTGTCAGCTAACAAACATGAAGCCTGCTCTCGAGTCTGACAAAGAACTGCACTCGGTTTGCCAAACAGCAAAGTGTTGCCTCTCTTCTCTCTCCAGCCTTCGTCATCCTCTCAGAGAAACACCTCGCTGTGAGGAGACTCATTCCTCTTGTCCCCTGCTGCCTGCAAAAATTGGCCCAGAGGACTAAAAGAGGAGGAGGGAGAATAGATTTTAACACACAAAGCATTCCATCCAGTTCAGACAAAACCCTTCCTCTGCAGCCGCTGGTTCACCGTCTGTTCCTCCGATAATGAAGGCAGTTCAAGACCGCCAACAAAATTAGCAACTGTTTATTCTCAACACATAAAAGACTGTGGAGTTCTTCTTCGTCATAAAGGGACCGTTAACCGTCTAAAACAAAAATACATATTGTTACCTGTAGGACTATTTATCAATTAAAGGTCCCCTGTTATACTGATTTTCATCAATATATCACAGGTCTCAGATATATACAGAACATGTCTCTGATTGGCTGAAATACCAAGCAGATGATTGCAGCATCCCATAATCCCCTCTGTTTCAGCCCTGTTTCCAAAGTGCTGATTCTCTGTCTGTTACTTTAGATGAAAATAAGGAGCCCCTCCCCACGCCCCTCTGAGAGACATTTGGTTACAAAGAACTCAATGGTGCTCTAGGAGGAGATTCAGGTGATAAGGTGGGTGGGGGGGGGGGGTTACCTTGGTTGCTGATTGGCTAATGGTTACACAAGCCAAAACATCATTATGACATCATAAAGTGGCCAAAATCTGATCAGCTCATTTTCAGACAGGTTTTTATAGAAATGGATCAGGACAAAAAGAGAGGGGGTCTTTGTTCCTGAAACTTTCAGAGTCTCTTTCCACAGAGGGGACACATGTTGATGTAGAAGAGACATGAAGAAGAGGGGACACATGTTGATGTAGAAGAGACATGAAGAAGAGGGGACACATGTTGATGTAGAAGATACATGAAGAAGAGGGGACACATGTTGATGTAGAAGAGACATGAAGAAGAGGGGACACATGTTGATGTAGAAAAGACATGAAGAAGAGGGGACACATGTTGATGTAGAAGAGACATGGAGAAGAGGGGACACATGTTGATGTAGAAGAGACATGGAGAAGAGGGGACACATGTTGATGTAGAAGAGACATGAAGAAGAGGATTTGGCATAATAGGGGACCTTTCGTTGTTATTCTTATTGTTCAGAGAGATGTCTGCTTTCCCTCTCAACAATTACATTTACCAAACGTATCATTACATCACATGTTACATGTTAGACGCTTTTATCCATACAATCCCCACAGGAGCAATTTGGGGTGAAGTGTCTCAGGGACACAACGTCATGCTGACTGCAGTGGGGTTTGAACCCGCACCCCCCTGATCTGAACACCAACGTTCTATCCACTGTGCCACACGCCTCACTGCACAGAAGGAAGTGTGCAATGGATATAAGATAAGAAGTGAACTGGCATCTCTCCAGGTACCAGTCCACACATTATCTCGTCCAGTTGGGACTTGAACCGGCGACCCTTTAGTTTCCAAGCCAAGTCCCTCCAGACTGAGCTCCTGCCACCCCTGTAAAAGCTAAAGACCGTTTCCAATATAGTCGTGCTCACTTGTTGGTGGGTGTACTTTGGTAGAAAGAAAATATATCCTACATCAAACTGTTTACAACAAGGTCTGTGGGTCATGATTTATTGGATGAGACTGTGCCTGTTGAGGTTTTAAAAGCACCGAACGCCGAGAGCCATCCAGTTTCATTATATTGGAAAGTAAAATGATATGGTTTAAAAGCAACAGTATTCGGAATATTGAGCAAAAAATCATTATAGTCATTGAGAGCAAATTACCTAACAACTTTACCGACTCATTAGCTTGTAGCATTAGCTTGTAGCATTAGCTTGTAGCATTAGCTTGTAGCATTAGCTTGTAGCATTAGCTTGTAGCATTAGCTTGCACTAGCCAATAATAACACTTTACTTCATCTTGCGCTGCTGACTGTGCCTTCTCAGCCATGACTAGACCCAGTTTGTATTTGGATTCACTCCGAAGGTAATGTGCAGAGGTGGGAAAAGTACTCCGATCTTGTATTTGAGTAAAAGTAGAAGTACTCAGGTCTGGTACTTGAGTAAAAGTAGAAGTACTCAGATCCTGTACTTGAGTAAAAGTAGAAGTACTCAGGTCTGGTACTTGAGTAAAAGTAGAAGTACTCAGATCCTGTACTTGAGTAAAAGTAGAAGTACTCAGATCCTGTACTTGAGTAAAAGTAGAAGTACTCAGGTCTGGTACTTGAGTAAAAGTAGAAGTACTCAGATCCTGTACTTGAGTAAAAGTAGAAGTACTCAGGTCTGGTACTTGAGTAAAAGTAGAAGTACTCAGGTCTTGTACTTGAGTAAAAGTAGAAGTTCTCAGGTCTTGTACTTGAGTAAAAGTAGAAGTACTCAGATCCTGTACTTGAGTAAAAGTAGAAGTAGTCAGATCCTGTACTTGAGTAAAAGTAGAAGTACTCAGATCCTGTACTTGAGTAAAAGTAGAAGTACTCAGGTCTTGTACTTGAGTAAAAGTAGAAGTACCAGAGTGTAGGAATACTCTGTTACAGTAAAAGTCCTGCATTCAAAATGTTCCTCAAGTGAAAGTAGAAAAGTATTCTCATCTAAATATAGTGAAAGACAGTAAAAGTAGTCGTTGTGCAGATTGGTCCATTTCAGAATAATATATATGATATGTTTTATAATGATTGATCATGAAAGTGTTCTCAAAGCTGGTGAAGGTGCAGCTAGTCTGAATGACTTTGTAGACTGCAGGGTAGCTGGTGGATTTACTCCAGGTGGAACTAAAGTCTGATTTAACACTTGATTAGATTTCACATCATTCATCCACATCTGTAAAGTAACTGAAGGTATAAATACATGTAGTGCAGTAGAAGTACACCATTTCCCTCTGAATTGTAGTGGAGTAGAAGTACAAAGTAGCATCAAATGGAAATACTCAAGTAAAGTACAAGTGCCTCAAAATTGTACATAAGTACAGTACTATACTTTACATCTGGTAATGTGTATTCTTTTGGCCCAATGCCACATGAACATTGCAACTTGCGAGGTCTCTGTGTGGATTAACTTTCTGCACAATGTTGGTAAAAGTTTTCGATGTGAAATTGCTCACAACAGATCCTAGATCCTCTCGAGGCGTCCAGGTAATTTATTTTCCCGGAAAGTGACATTGCTCTTGAGTTATTCAAAAGTATTTGTTGTGCTTTGAGCACCACAAGCTGAGAGCCAACTATTTTTATTATATTGGAGAGAAGGCAGATATTTCTACTGCTGATAATTCTAACACTCTGCGACTCACACCATCTAGAGATTGATAGCACCACAGGGAAGAGGAACAATATGTGTTTGGAGCATCTGGCTATTTAAATATACCCTCAGTTGATGTACTACGATGAATACATATGCAACTACCCCTTATTACTGACTACTACTTATTATGAGCGATATTGTATAATCAATGTAGGAAGTTATATTAATATTATATTACTTTAGTAATAGTGAGTCTAACAAGCACTATTGGTGAGGATCATTCAGATTCACTAACATTACATTTTGGAGAAAAAGTTGAGTCTATGTATACACGTCCATTCAAATGGTGAACGTTTTAACATGACATCTTGTTTCAACAGTTACTTTATCACTTTCTTTTTATCATTTTATTTTTTTATCATTATTTGTATTCCATCTTCATTTTTTTACTTTTTTGAATCGTGTTTTTCACTCTGACCCTGTTGCCAATATAAACGCCTGCATTTCCCCACAAGAAGAAATAAAGTTCCATCTTATCTTATCTTAGATATCTTATTGTTTTTATGACCCTAAATATTAAAAAATAACACTTACAGGTTGCTTTTCTGCTCGCCTGTCCAAATATCAAATCAATGCCCATTGAAACGGTTGCTTTTCATAATTGAATGAACAAACAAAATCATTTTTTAAACTGAGCTTGTTCTGTTTCAAATGATGAGCTCCAAAACAAACTGTTTTAACTTCAGCAACATTTCAGCAGTTTTTTTTAACAATGTTTGTAATTAACATTACACGACTTATGCTGCGTTCAGACCGGACGCGATGCGATGTTTGAGGGCGGCGCGATTACATGTAAAGTCAATGCAGAGACGCGATCAGACGCGAATTCGCTCCGACGGCGCGCATGAGGCGGGGGACGCGGCGCGAATCACGCGATTGAAGCGATTGAACGGTACCGCATCAAACGCGAGAGTTACATTTTTTCTACTCGAGCGTCAAATTCACGTGACGCGTTCTCGCGGAAGCCAATCAGCGGTGAGGATCTCAGCCTGCCGTCACTGACGTTCAACCAGAAAACATCAGCCATTAGTTGTTAGCACTCAGAGCTCACAGCTCCTCATATCTGTTCAGAAACTAGTCAGAAGTTAAACAAGTACAAACCACAGACTGTCTGTGTCATGGAGAATACAGTCGCTGCTTTATTTATGTCTGTAGGCCGTTGTTGTGAGTGTGGACGGTCGGAGCATATATAACGTTAGCTTAGCCTGGTCGACCCAATCTCCATTCAGAAAACACGCATTTTAAACGGTGTTTCGCCTGCCGTCTTGTCTGCAGACTTGTCAAAGCATTAATTCATGGTTTTTACTAACCGGTATCAGTATGTTGTTACTTCGGCATCATTTAGAAACGTGTATTACAATTAAATCATGGTAAAATATGTTCATTTTGTTGTAGTTGTAGCTCCCGAGCGCGTCTTGTTTGAATGATGCGAGTAAACACAGCTGGCAGCCGCGGTGAAACTCGAGCGATTAGAGCGAAGCGAATATTCGCATCGTGTCCGGTGTGAACGCAGCATAAGTAACTGCAATGTCTTGTTAAAATATTAACACATATCATTTTGCATAAAAACTTTAGCCCCACATAGTTTTGAGGAAAGTATTGCATTATACATTTGTTCCCTGCTTGCAGAGCTGATTATAAAACGTTGTGTTTGTGTGATGCTCATAAGTTCTCTCAGTAAAGTTCACGCTGTACCAATATCACAAATTGTCAATGCTACTGCAGTGAATGCCAACAGATCTGTACCCTAAATTGGTATATTTTAATGTCTAAACCAGGGGTAATCAACAAAAATCCAACGAGGTCCAGTTAGAGAAAATCTCCGCATGCAAAGATCCGGAACATCAAAATGTCTAAGTTGCTTCATCAATTAGTGTGATATATATTGATGTAGCTGCAGCTTTATCAACGTCTGCATGTAATCAACAACTGACTGTCAATCAAATACTATATTTATTGTCAATTAACATTGAACTATACAGATATACAGTAAATACTGTGGATATGTGTAATGTTCCTCTCGGGCTGCATTTAAAAATAAAATAGAGAAAATAAATAAAATAGCTTTTGAAGATATGTGCATCTTAAAAGTGCTTAATTTTAGATAAATAAAATAAAGTGTAGCAGCATCTTGAGTTTCCCTTTTTCTTTGTTAACCGTTTCACATCATGACAGTTTCAGACGATTATAGAACAATATCAGTCTTTACACATCATAACCATTGAACAGTTTTAAAGTTTCTCTTTCTTCCTCTTATATTGCAGTCCCTCACTCACTTTTTTGATTCAGTGTGAGAATTGAGCTGGAGCTTGTCCTGCCAGTTTTGATCTGGGCTGAAATGGTGTCAGGGCCATTCTCATACACACATGCAGGTGCTCATTGGTTAGCCTCGGTTAGCTCATTGGTTAGCCTCGGTTAGCCTGCCCTGGAACCATATTTAGTTATAATTGTGATCCTGGTGGACTGATCATATCGGGCTCTGAGACTGCTTATTTTTTGTGACCTCAGTTCTGACTTGAGAGGAAATGTTTGGTCACTACTTGTCTCATAGTGGCATTTTGGCACTTTTAATGAGCGCCACGGTCTCTGAACAAATGAGACACACTGGCTCTGTGCTCTCAGAGGGCAGGATGAACATGAACCAGTCCACTCAGGGTTAAAAGTTCTGTTCTCACTGTCCACGTTCCTCTTCTTGGAGAGCGCCATGTGTAATTATGTGTCTCTCCCTGTCTGCCGCTAACTCGCCTGTTCACTCTCCTCTCCGCTTCTCTCCCTGTATCACTAATTATTCTCTTCACTCACTCTCCTCTCCGCTTCTCTCTGCCGCGCTCTCATCTCTTCTTCTGTGTTTCTCTCCCTGTATCGCTCACTCGTCTCTTTCGCCCCCTGTCGGCGGCGGTTAAAATAGAATCGCCCCGTCAAAATTGAAATCCCCTATTAATGTATTGATTATAGGTCCGGGTCCGTATAGGTCGGTGTCTGGGCCCTGATCCGGACCGCGGTCCGCCTGTTGCCGACCCCTGGTCTAAACTATATAAACGAAAACAAATATCAAATGTTTCTCAGTTAACTTTATTCAAATAATAATCTCTTGTACTCATCACTTCAATAAGTAATATGTGATCAACCAAACCTAGTCAGATCTGTTTAGAGAATAGGAGATGTTAACTAAAAGCACATCATTTCAAGCAGATAAACGAAGGATAAGGTAAATGGAAGTCTACCAATAAGATGGTTGGTGGTCTGATCCCCAACTAACAAGTCAAAGTGTCTTAGAGCGAGATACTGAACCCTAAATTGCTCCCGTATGCATATCTAGGGTATTGAAGTATATACGCCGGGATCCGGAGTCATGGATGATCCTGCGGTCCTGTGTCCTGCATCGCGAGCCCTGGATCTTGAGTCGTGGCTGTGGTCCTGGATCATAGGTCCTGGATGGATATCCTCGTGGATTCATCTTCCTATTATACACACATGCATTTCCAAACATTTGGACTACCTATGTTGCAAATGTATTATCTTTTCAATTTACACACGGCATCTATTGCACGTCTGTCCGTCCTGGGAGAGGGATCCCTCCTCTGTTGCTCTCCCTGAGGTTTCTCCCATGTTCCCTTTAAACTGTGGGTTTTCTCCGGAAGTGTTTCCTTGTACGATGTGAGGGTCTAAGGACAGAGGGTCTAAGGACAGAGGGTGTCGTATTGTCATACTGATATTCTGTACAAACTGTGAAGTCCACTGAGACAAATGTAACATTTGTGATAATGGGCTATAGAAATAAACATTGATTGATGATTGAAGTATATGTTTTGAAAGAAATGTGAAGAATTTGGCACGGGGTGACTGGGTTTCTACCAATCAGATATTCCAATCGCTAGCCAATATGACCGGAAATCATTGGGAAAGATACTTAACTAGAATAAGCATGTATAGACGTATATGTTTTGGATACACATATTCAATATTCAAAGACTTAATTGGTCAAAACTAAATTAGGAGGAGGTGACCATCTGAGGGACTTAACACCTGGGACCTAGGGATAGCACCTATCATGCTATTTGTAGGCATATATTATGGGTCTCAGATATATAGAAATATATAAAAACATGTCTTTGATGTGTTTTGCTCAAAATACGAACAGATCATGCATTTTAGACATCCCTAATATGCCTCTATTCCAGAACTGAACTGATCAGAATTCTACAAAAGTATAAAGTACAATTCTGCTGTGATAAAACGCCATCCTGTTCCAAACCACATCAAGGATTATTTCTGAAACAGTATGGAGCTCAAAGGCTTTCTCTCTTGCCGGTTATACCACAAGGTGAGTTCCTTTTTATTTCCTGCTTCTTCACACACATGCTCTCCAGTACAGGTTAGCTCTGAGTGTTAGCGATGCTAATGTAAACACAGACATTACATGTTACTTGTTAGACGCTTTTATCCAAAGCGATTTACATACTCAATACAGTGGGCAATCCCCACAGGAGCAATTTGGGGTGAAGTGTCTTGCCCAGGGACACAACGACATGCTGACTGCAGTGGGGTTTGAACCTGTGCCCCCCTGACCCCAACACCAATGCACTAACCCACTGCGCCGCACGTCTCCACAGACCATATTACGTCCAAAACACGTCAGGCAATGTTTCTGATAGCAACTCTCTGTGGGTCCACCATCCGAAATGACGTCATATCGGCAGCAAATCTGTATCCGCTCGTTGTACCCCCGCTTTTAAAAGATTTGGGTTCGGAGGAAAAGAGAGACATATTTATATAAAAGACATCAAAAAGGTGATAGGTCCCCTTTAACCAATACCAATAATTAAAAACAAAATCCAATACCAGGAGGAGTTATAATGATCAACGGCTAATATGTGATAAACCAAACTGAGTCAGATCAGTTTAGATGAAGACGACAGATTGGACAAACAAGCTGATTATTTAATTGAATTAAATTACTTTTTTTGGTAAACATGTTCAAGGCTGGAAAGGAGAAGCTTGGGACATTCGAAAGTGGGGTATTAACTGATGTATTTTATGTCGCAGAACAAAATGGGAAAATGGAGTAGGCCACTACCTTATTTCAGGCTTCTTACCACAAACATGTTAAAATGCTGAGTCTTTTCTGGGTTTTAGGACTCATTACTGCACAACTATATTCAGATATTTATTTGGTAAATACACTCTCAAGGCTGGTAACTTTAATGGAAATAATAATTATCAGAGAATTTAATGACCTCTGTATTTTAAACTTGCACCATGCAGGTAAAAACGCACTCGGCTGTGGAGACATTGCTTTCTGTATGCTGTTTGCCAAGAATGAAGACTCTTGGACAACTCTTTGACTAGTCCATTTTAAGAACTTCCACCACAAAACGCTTATGTAAGGTCTCTAAATATCTATCCCACCCCAACCTGGCACCCCTGTAAATGACTGATGTACCAGCAGAAGAGGAATCGACCCGGAGATCGGAGGAGGGGACCACCTGAGAGACTTCGACCCCAATCACAGACGTGTTGTAAACACAGAATGAATGAATGAAAGAAAACACGCAGCGTCCAGCAGGCGCTCGGCTCTCCGCTTGGCCGATTGATAAATGACTCAGAACTGATCTGAGGAAACTCGCCTTAATGGACTGATCTCCACTGGATCAAAGTTTCCTTTTAGTCCCTGCTCAGGACCCTCACAGCGCGACTCAGCATGAGCCAGCACTCACACACACACACACACACACACACACACACACACACACACACACACACACACACACACACACACACACACACACACACACACACACACACACACACACACACACACACACACACACACACACACACACACACACACATACTCCTCTACCTCCAGGGTATAAATAATATCCCCTGTCAGCTTGTACAGGAAGCTGAGCAGATAACAGGAAAAGGAGTAGTGGGTTTGAGCAGAATCCAGGAGCAGCAGCTGCTCGGATAAACTTAACTCTGAACTGAGATCAGGTGAACATGTGCAACTGTTGCATCTTTGCCCTTCTAGCAGTGGGGCCTAAAGAAGATGATGCCAGCGTTCTGTTTTTTTACACAAATGTTGAATGTGTGCATGAAACACCTGAGAGGAAATGAAGCCAAAATATAGTTTTTTACTCTCGGCTGATGTGGAAAAGTTGGCACGTCAAGAAGATAATTTGTTTCAAGGGCTGATAAAAATACACAATTACCAGCATGACATTCTGACGTCAATCCCAATAACAGGCTTAAGCTTCACCACAAAGACTTCATAATAAGCCATAAACAAAGGTAACCCCAAAGCAGGGACGTGCTGCAAAGTCATTACTACTGAGCAACCATGTATTTTTGTATCTACTAGGAGCCCAATTACGATGGTCGGACAGGCATGATCGGCGTCCATATGGTGAAAGTGAAATCAATGGAGCATCCATGAACACTTGAGCTGGTAAATCCTTGGCTTGTCAGTGTTTTATATTTAACGCAGCACCATTCACTACTTTGACTTGTAACATTACAACTGTTTACTTTGATGATTGACGTTAGCATCGTGATTAAGCCCCTGATGAAGTGTTTACCATAGACATACACTAATTGACCGTATTTCTAAGTATAAGTAAAGAAAATCAGAACTCTCGTTTTTTCTTGTTTTACCTGCAATAAACAACACAGCAGCTTTTAGGCATGTTGGAAAAAATATGTACGCTTGGTGCCTAATCTTCGTGTTCACCTGAAAGTGGGCGGCGGCCTTCATTTTGCCAGGTAGTGACGTAGCGCTTCTCTTACATGGGAAAGAAATGGCTAAATCAGAGCCAGATTTACACACATATGAACCCCATACAAGAAGATTAAATACACAATTCAATTAAGGAGCTTGCACAATGACACACCTATTGGTAAAGTCTCTATATATTTCAAATTGTATCGAGCAATCTTTATACACACATGCATAGGGCTACAGGTGAGTAGGTTCATGTTTTATATGAGAACGCAGTTACGACATTCACAAATGAACACTTATAACGTCCATTTGTCTATATTTCTGATATGCCTCTGTATTTAAACTTCACCATGCAGGTAAAAACAGTAGGGAAAAAACGATTGACATGAAATTTGCAAAAATGAGCAAGAGGTGAAATAACGCCGGAAGCTTCTGATTAATCTGCCGTGGATCACAGCTCTGCAATCACCATCCATCTGCTCCATCTGATCTCTGCACACTTCACATAGACACACACACACACACACACACACACACACACACACAGACACACGCTTCACACACACACACACACACTCACACACACACGCAACCTCACTGCTGGAGTTCATTTGACTAGTGTGTTGAATAAGTGATTCTTGGTCTGCAGATTGAAAACGCAATCCAGCTGTTTTTGTCCTGACGCATTTCAGATATGACACCCACTGGCGTAACACATAACTCATTTAGAACAAAAAGTAATATAACATGAGCAGTATCCTGGTTTCAACAAATACTAATCAAGGTGTCAGACTTCATTATTAGAAAGTGTTTGAATAAGTACTTCAATAAAGACATGACTGAGAATGAATGATCTTCATAATTAAATCTCCAGCCTGAACATTTAATTCCTGTTTGTTACTTACATTTTTTTAAGCTCACTCTTAATTGGAATTGCCTCCATAGTATTTTTACGATGGCCTGATAAAGCCTGCGAGCAGCGGTACAGTAAGAGCAGCTCAGTGTTGTTGTTCAGCAATTTCTGATATACTCAGCTCCTCTCGCTCGTCCATCTTTAAGCTGGAGACGATGAATGAATCTGTGCACGAAGCGTAGGAAGAGTTCAGATTGTTATTCTGCATCAGCAGCACAGACTGTGTATAGATTGTGTTTGAGTGAAACATGTTTCCCTCCAGAACGTCGTCTCCTTTACCTCCTCCACCTGGAGGATTTGTCTGCTTAGAGCCTCAAACTGCTCCACTCACTCACAGCTTTCCTTCGTCTGTGCTTTGTTTCCTCTTTATTCCTTCATCCTCCATCATCGTCATCACTTCAGAGTGTTGTAGCGATGACGTATTTTTGCAGGCCGACACAGAAGGTAACATCGCAAGAGCCCCCTTGACAAAAAGCTAATCAGATTTTCATTGGATTACGGATTATTGCCGAAAAAACGGAACTACAGCACGGTCACATGACTTCACGTCTCCATCGCTAAGCTAAAGGTGGCTAATGTTGGACTATAAAGGAACTACAGCACGGTCACATTACTTCACGTCTCCACCGCTAAGCTAAAGGTGGCTAATGTTGGACTATAAAGGAACTACAGCACGGTCACATGACTTCACGTCACCACCGCTAAGCTAAAGGTGGCTAATGTTGGGCTATAGAGGAACGACAGCACGGTCACATGACTTCACGTCACCACCGCTAAGCTAAAGGTGGCTAATGTTGGACTATAAAGGAACTACAGCACGGTCACATGACTTCACGTCACCACCGTTAAGCTAAAGGCAGCTAATGCTGTGCTATAAAGGAACTACAGCACGGTCACATGACTTCACGTCACCATCGCTAAGCTAAAGGTGGCTAATGTTGGACTATAAAGGAACTACAGCACGGTCACATGACTTCACGTCACCACCGTTAAGCTAAAGGCAGCTAATGCTGTGCTATAAAGGAACTACAGCACGGTCACATGACTTCACGTCACCATCGCTAAGCTAAAGGTGGCTAATGTTGGGCTATGAAGGAACTACAGCACGGTCACATGACTCCACGTCACCACCGCTAAGCTAAAAGCGGCTAATGCTGGGCTATAGAGTGCAGAAGTCCCTCCCTTTCCGGTGGACCTCCATGGGACCTTATTTCGGAAAAATTATGCATTGAAGTCAATGGCGAGAGAAAAATTATCTTTCGATCCCGTTTGAATTGTGCACACATATGATGTTTGTCAAGTAACACTTTTTTTTGTGTGAAACCGCTCAATGCACTACATCTCTGGTCTCGCACAATACACCAAGACGGCCGTCACGTTGGCACATTTCACCTCTTTCTTTCAGAATGAGGCAAAAAGTATTAAACGAGGACAAAAATCACTACAAGTCTGGGCATGTTGAGAGCTGTATGTACACAAAAGGGGAGTTAGTCGGTTCTGTAAGAGCCGAGGTGAGTGTTAAACGAGTGTAATGTGTAACATTAATATCAGCTAGCGAACATTAGCTAATTAAATTAAAAATCTCTTCGGCTTAACCACAGGCCTTGTTTCAGGCTAACAACCAAAAACACATTCAGAAAACCATTAACTTCAAGACGAGGGAAACTGAAAGTTGTAAAATGCTGAGTCATTTCCGGGTTTTAGGACCTTTTCCTGCATTACTCGGTTGTCTCCATGCTTTGACCACTCCTCTATTGATCGAGGAACTGCCTCTTATCACACAGCATGCTGTAATAACTTCTCTCTAACCAGATGAACAATCACAGGTTCTCTCAAATCCAATCTTTTTTGTTCCGCTGAGAGACAGAAGTGAAGATGAAGAGTTAGATGGAGCTGAAAGGCGTCTGACTTTCCTCCTCTTACATTTACATTTCTGCTTGAGAAAAAGCTTTTGAAACCAATCCAGTCTTCACACCAAACCTATCATCACTGCAGTGAAAAAAACAACTGCAATCCAAACCATCAGATTGCTTTGTCTGATGCTCTGATCTGAAAATGTTTTCCTAAAACAAGTGGGAAGATAAAATCTGCCGTTTGGTGAGATACTTTCTGTACTTTGCAAACCAACTAATTTCAAGTATTTCAGAGGATGATTTAGCGTCCTTTTATTTCCCACTTAAATTATGTCTCGCTTTAATAATTTGACATTTAATTCCTAAAAACTCCTGAAACTGCATTGACTAAATGGAAAATTATTTGACGGCAATGACACTGTTTTCTAATGTAATCTTTTGATCCTTCACCCTTTCTGTATTGTACCACATTTTCTGAAATAATCAAATTTACATTCTGTGTCTGTGTGGTCCTTTAGCCTCTTTATTAAAGTCATATGTTTATTTGCATCGTTTAGTTTTCTCTTGAGATAATTGCATAAACTCTTAAAGCCCGGACACACCAAGCCGATTGTGGCCGTCGATGGGCGTCAGGCCGACGATGAGTTGACTCAGATTGGTGTGTCCCGCACCGTTGTGTCCATTGTGTCTCTTCGGCCGAAAACCCACCGATTCAACATGTCGAATCGGTGGGCAGTCGGACAAAGGCTGTCGGCAAAATAAATGACTCTGATTGGCTGTTCAGCTAGCGAATCAGTGCATGAGAAGCGAAACGGAAGTGAGGGACCCAAACAAACTATTAAGAAAGCAAACCTGAGATTTCATTGAACTCCAGCTCTCGACACAGGTTCGGGAAAGCCCCATGCGCTTCTCGCTGTAGAGTGAAAATGGAACGCACACGCTATTTGTTGTTTGTTTATATCACGCAGTCTGTTCTTCTTCTCTCGGTTATCACGCAGTCTGTCTTCCGGTTGTTGCTTCTTTTGAATGACGAATACACACTACCGCCGCCTGCTGGTAAGGAGAGTTATTGCCACTCACGCATGCGCAGTTCGTACGTGCTTCTTGGCTGTCAGCTGAAGTCTTTGCGGTGTGTTCCAGTGCGACGCATGGCCAAGACGCAGAGATGCGAGGCGACACAACAGTCGGGGTCCGTCTGTGTCAGTTCTTTGGTGTCAGTTTGGTGTGTCCGGGCCTTTAGATTGGTGCAGTGAGGACGTATTTTTGTTGGCCAAACTTGAAGTTAGCATAGGAACTATCGACAAAAAACAATGGGATTTTTCCATTGGATTTTGGATTATCTCAGAAAGTAATCTCTGTTGCAAATTAAAGTGTATAATATTTAAACGTTTTGTTCAGCAGGATAATCTCAACATATTAACACCACTTTAGGATTTCTGAAGTAAAAAGCTAACATTAGGCTTTAAAAGGACCTTATTTCAGGCTAGCAACCGAAAACATATCTATATTTTTAAATGCATAAGCTTCAGACATTAACCAGTGGGCAGTTAACTGATTTATTTCAGGGCCAGAAAAAGCAAATAATGACACCATCGCTGTGTGAGGTTTGTCGATTTCTCTTTATATGGGAAACATGCCAAATTTGTATCTTTTGTTATGCTTAAATCCTAACCCTAACAGTACACATTCATCCAAACCAACAAAACCTTATCCAAAAGGCGTATTTGGGTCAGTTTTTAAATGAATAATAACATGTTTTGTGGTTTGGTTTGCTGTAAATGTAAATCTGGCCTCCACTATTGTAACAAAAAGAACAGTCTTGGTACATAAGAGTCTTTACACCATGATATATTCCAATTGGTGGTGTGTTGAAGGAATTTCACATCTTATTTGAAATAATCCCAGCCTGTATGAGCAGCGGCCCAGTAATCCAGTACACTCCCCCCTCCCACCATCCCTCCGCCACCCTTCTTTTCCACCATGCACACATACACACACACACACACACACCACACACACACACACACACACACACACACACACACACACACACACACACACACACACACACACACACACACACACACACACACACACACACTCATAATAACACACCAGCATCACTAAGCCTGGCCGTGAAATGGGATTCTCAGGGATGAGAGCTGCTCTTTGTGATCATAGAGGGGGATCTACCACACACACACACACACAGACATTCGTACACACACACGCATTGCTTCTCAGTATGTGTGTGAGTGAGTGTGTGACTCTTTATGTTGAGACACACGCACACACACATCTGAAAAATGAGACACACACTTCTTTTTTCTCTGAAGGCTCTCTGGAATGGATGTTGTGGGACTGAACTGTTTCTATGGCAACTGCAGCCCATTTACTCCCCATGGTTTGCGTGTGTGTGTGTGTGTGTGTGTGTGTATGTGTGTGTGTGTGTGTGTGTGTGTTGTCATATACAGTGTGTCTATGGTTTTGGTCAAACCCACATACTGTATGCATGATTACTATTAAGAATGCATATTTTTTCTGTATATTTGCATACTGTGGTGTGGTGTGTGTGTGATGTGTGTGTGTGTGTGTGTGGTGTGTGTGTGTGTGTGTGTGTGTGTGTGTGTGTGTGTGTGTGTGTGTGTGTGTGTTGTGTGTGTGTGTGTGTGTGTGTGTGTGTGTGTGTGTGTGTGTGTGTGTGTGTGTGTGTGTGTGCGTGCGTGCGTGCGTGTGACGCATGGGAGTTGTGGCGTCGCCGGTGGCAGATCAGAATCAACTGGAGCCAACATGGAGACATCTGTTGTCCCTCGTCCTCCCTCTGGAGGGAACAGATGTAAACAAATGCATTTCTATTCTGAATATCAAACTGCAATAAACAAACGTTGATGAGTCATGAATCAGAAGCAGAAACAGAGAGTTGGCCAGCTCCAAAATAATTGTGCTTTTGTCGCAGGGAGAACTAATAATGGTGAGGAAAGACAAAGCGAGAGGCGAGGAAACCTGGACGGAGCTGATAGCTTCAAAAGCCTGTCCTGAAGTCAGCTCCGCACACAAAGGAAGACGGAAAAAAAGAAGCTAATACAGACAGAAAAGCTTCTTTAAGAAAGTCGAGTCGACATGTCACAGGTCTTAGCAATGACAGGGCCCATGAATCCTGATATTAGAAATACATTGGGAGAAGAAGCTGCCAACTTCAGTTACATTCAGTTTGTCCGTTTTCCAGGAACACCCACACATTTTGGAACATCTTACACGTAGTATTTAGAGTTAAATGTAAATACACAAATAAGAAGACCCAACATTCAGAGCCCAGTCTGCTCTGATTGGTTAGCTGAGTAGCTCGTTTGTGATTGGTCAACTGCTAACAGATGTCCCGCCCCTAAGCCTACAATGTGTTGGAGCAACACACTCTCACTCCCTAAGCGTCCAGGAGCGACGTTTGGTCAGGGTCCCGTGGTGTGCAGTTGTGACGCTCCTGGGCTCCTTCAGCTTCATAAAGGGACGCAAATAGCTTTCAACTGATTACAATGTATTCCCATCTGCGGGATTTGACGCTCATGGAAGCACGGCATTCGTTTGTGTCTGCTGCCCTTAAAGGCAATGTGAGCGTCCATTCTCATTGGATAACGGCGAATCGTACACCCGGAAGTAAGTATTCCCCTTACTGTCGATTGATTTGACAGTGATATCTGCACTACTCATCGACTAAAAAACACCAGATTATCCTTGTTAATTACACAACATTGATTGGTTTAAATTGTGTGCAATGCTTTTGTATTTTTCCCCTTCGATTCGGAGAAACAAATATTTTTTCGGAGTAAAGGATGGCAGAAGACACTACACTACCCAGAATCCCCAGCTATCATTTGGACTACACCATGTGCTCTGTTTGACAAACCCCTTTTGTTTTCACCATTCATTCCAATGGCTGGCGTCTATGTCACGTGATCTTCAAATTTCTCCCTGCAGAGAAAAAAAAACATGGCCGAACTTCGGTTTATCCTCGGTGGAAAATGCCTATTTTAAAGTTAGTTTGGCCATTAAAATGCGTTTTGATGTCATTTGATGCGAGAAATATGAGTTGTTATTTCAGATTATGTGTGCAGTGGATGTACATGATCTTTAGTTTGCTAGTTATTACGAAGATTACTTCAGGAAATTGCGTCCATAGAACGTTTTCATTGTTACCAAGGTGGTTGCTAGGGACGCTGCTATCGATATTATTTCTGTTATGTTATCAATTAATGTAATGTTATCAATTAACAACAGGGGTCACAACCATAAGACCAGCTGTTAAATAAAGCTCTTCTGACCTTAGCTGGCATGTGTGTATATATATTAATGCTGCCCATTATGGGCACAAGCAATTTTCACCCATTTATTAATTATATGTTTTAAATGTGAGTGTTTCCTATCCCCTAAACCTCCAGGGATGTACACAGTTTAACACTGGCAACTTCTTATTATGGGAAATACGAAAACGTCTTTTAAAACTACAACTCCCAGTAGAGACGTGCCATAGATAAAGAACATGTTGCGAAACAGAATAGCCAGCATGTGTAGTTCTGGGGACGGGGTGGGGGAGGGGGGGGGGCGCGGTGGACCCGTTCAAATCCATTTTTGGACAGTCTGCCGTGGTTCCATCCCATTTCAAGTGCTGTTCGAGGCTCGGCGTAACCCTCGGAGCACACTCTCCAATCACAGAGCTTGAGGACTATCACGGGGTTTGTCAAACAGAGCACAAGGTGTAGTCCAAACGATACTGGGGATTCTGGGTAGTGTAGTGTCTTCTGCCATCCTTTACTCCGAAAAAATATTTGTTTCTCCGAATCGAAGGGGAAAAATACAAAAGCATTGCACGCAATTTAAACCAATCAATGTTGTGTAATTAACAAGGATAATCTGGTGTTTTTTAGTTGATGAGTTGTGCAGATATCGCTGTAAAATCAATCCACAGTAAGGGGAATACTTACTTCCTGGTGTACAATTCTCCGTTATCCAATGAGAATGGACGCTCACATTGCCTTTAAGGGCAGCCGACACAAAACGAATGCCGTGCTTCCATGAGCGTCAAATCCCGCCGCAGATGGGAATACATTGCAATCAGTTGAAAGCTATTTGCGTCCCTTTATGAAGCTGAAGGAGCCTAGGAGCGTCACAACTGCACGCCACGGACACTGACCAAACGTCGCTCCTGGACGCTTAGGGAGTGAGAGTGTGTTGGTTGGAGCGTTAGCCAATAGAAGAGTGAGTGATCAATAATGATGTCACTATGTTCTGGAAGTAAACAAAGGAGTCCAATGGAGGCGTTTTAGGCTGTTGATAAGAAACTCCCGTTGGAAGGAACACAGGCATTTTAGCCTTTACAGACCATTTACATGCACTAAAACATATTTAACACACTACAGGAAAGGAAAAATCCCCAAAAGCATTATAGGGCGTCTGGAACTAAACCATCAGTTTCCCCCACTTCCAATGTTTATACTAAACTAGGCTGAACATTATTCTCTATCCATTGCTGTGTCTCAATTCAGATAATCTCCTTAGTACACGTCCATGTTGTACACTCTTACATTTGTGCAGTGTGCGAATATAACTGTGTTTTGTTCTCTCAAATTGAACTCGGTTAGCTGACTTGCATCGTTATGTTTGCAGGTAGCAAATCATTAAAGACTGCTCAATTAATCCAATATGGGGATCTTTTCAACACCAGTATTTTGGTAGGTGTAGCAAATATAGGAAGAAACCATGTGACGGTTTGAACTTTATGTAAGCATTGGTCAGTAGTCATGGTGCAATTTGCCATTCCTTGCATCAGGACACACTTATGCACAGAGGTGGGAAGTAGTGGGGTAATACTTCTTTACTGTACTTAAGCCAATGTTTCTGGCATCGGTACTTTACTCCACTACGACTTTTTACTTTTACGTCTTACATTTTGAACACAAATACCTGTACTTTCTACTTCCTACATGTTGAACTCAAATACCTGTACTTTCTACTTCTTACATGTTGAACACAAATACCTGTACTTTCTACTTCTCTCATTTCCCAAACAGCTGGTTCCTTTAGTTTGAATGTGTGTTTGGTGGCGTGATCATTATTCTTTAGAGTCATTGCGTGCCTATTGATTTGAACACGATCCGTGTATCCATCATTTCCTGGTCTTCTCTAAAGAAGAGGGACCAATGGAAACGTTGTCATGTTGCCGTTGTTCAGCATGGAAACATTCATTAGCTAACAATGACATTATTGTTCTATTAATATAAAGGGAGGTCAGGTACTCTTTAAAGCAGCTGCTAGCTATGGGTACTTTTTACTGAAGTACATTTCAAAGCCTCTTTACTTTTACTTGAGTCAAGAAGTTTAGTCAGTACTTCTAGTTTTTCCAGAGTATTTTTAAACGCGAGTATCTGTACTACTACTTGAGTAAAGGATGTGTGTACTTTTGTCATCTGATTATGCACTCAAAATACTATTATTACAGACATAAGGAGATTGAGACACAGCATGTATCTTTACTGGACGCACAGAAATGAGATCTCTGACATTGAGTAGGACAGCAAAGAAGTGAGTATTTAAAAATCTAGCAAATGTTAGCTTGTTAGCATCTGATGTCTGTTGTGTGGAGAATTAAAATACCTCTGAACCACAGCAACACAATTTGTACATCTGCTGTTTGCTTATTAGCTTAGTCGTTGGTTTGTAACCTGCTCTCCTTTGTTGGTACAGATGCATTCACCTGTTCATGTCAATCCAAAATGGCTCCGCCGCCCACCCCCCTAAAACAACCGCCATCAGTGTATAAAGACATCCCAACATACTATTTGTAATGAGTACATGCTGCTCTGCTCTGCTGGCTGTGATCACAAGCTGCTGCATGACATCTTTATTGAACACAAGAGGAAGCAGAGGCTGTGGTCTTTTTTTCCGGATCCTTTTCTCTCTCTTTTAATTTGTGGCTCTTTTTGGCTGAGAAGGTCAACAGATTATAAACTCTTCTAAAACACTGGAACACACACAGTCCCTCCACCTTCAATTTCTCCAAAGTGGATCGGCTTCAAATTAGAGGATGGAGGAAATGTCACAGCGCACACACACTCTTTCTGTCTCCCAGTCAGCCCTTGTGTGGTTTATAGTGCACTACTTCAAAGGTTATTCGCTGACCTTATTCAGACTCATATCTAAGGAAATATAATAGAAGGCAACTCTCTGCTGAATGCTCTTTTTGCAGAAACACGACGCAGCCGGCTCCGACTTGTCCTCTTTCCGCTCGCCTCTATTCCCGGAGAATTAATGAAATAGAAAGTTGAAGGAATAGAAATTAAAAAAGTCAACCGGTTTTTATTTCACACAAAAAAAATACTGAAGAGTTGTATTAAGTTTCTTGTGTTCCTGCGGCTTCACACAGTTTAACCACACACTGCAGGTCAGGGTCAGCATGTATTGGTTTTCATTTTCTTGACTCGTGTGAGGTGTTATTTGAACAATAACCAACGATTGGCACCATTTTCTTGCACAGGTCTGCAGAAGGCCATGTTACCCACAAATAAATACAGATAAATACAGTAAAATATTAGCAAAACAGCCTCTTGGGATCTTGAATTTTCACAAAAAATCTCATAACAACACTTTTTCGGTACAAAGCAAATAAGTGCTATCTAAAGTACTGTACTTAAGTATATTAGGTTATTACTTTTCCTGAGAAAAGAAACAAAAATAAGAGAAAATTCACTGCAATATTTTAAATCTGTTACTTTTGGCGGTAAATGTTTTGACCAGATATGTAAAAAATCAATAAGATATATATGTATTTCTTATTTAAGTAAGATATTCTTAATCAATAACGTTTTTTTAGTACTGCATTTAACAACTGAGTTTTCTTTGGGGCATGTTTGGATGATTGACACGTGTTGTATATAGTATTTGTCATATTTTATGATATTATACTGTACTCAGTTTATCATATTTTGTTATGTTTTGTGTAAATATGGTCTTTATTTGTATTTGATATCAAAGTCTTAAAACAGCTTTGATAATAGCACTATTTTATAATAGCATCCATGGATGTATAAAGAATAGTTCTACCGTAAAGAATAGTTCTACCGTAAAGTTATTCTCCGTGGGGACTTCCGGCAACAATCTTGATTCTGATTGGCCAGAAGACTCGAAAAAACATCAGCAAAGATATTTTATTGAGAAGATGATCACTACGTGACAGAAGTTTTCAAAACCGCTTATGGTCTCAGGGACTTCCAGCCCAACGCCGACTGCATGCACAGCGTTAGAAAATCGGGCCTTCAAAATAAGTTTGACTTTTATTCTTCACTCACACTTCTGTGACCCACTTGAAACGGGTCCGTCGCGACCCACCAGTTGAGAACTACTGTGATAGACAATATATAAAGTACAGTTATGTAAAGTAGCTATGAGGCTTAAATAAAAAAACATCTTGTACAATGAAAAAGAAAATATATTTCAGTCATATGCTCTCGGATGCGATTAAGATATGAAAAGTGAGCTCAGATATGTAAAGCGATTGATAGCAAAGACAGTCGGAGAGGTTTGAAGAGACTTCTATTTTTCTTTTCACATCATTTTTCTCATCTACCCGTCGTCCTGAGCTGCATGTCCAGTCCTCGCTCTGTAATCAGCATCAGCGTTTACCCACGACCGGATGGAAATTTGACATTTCAGAACAAAGCTTGGTGCCAGCAGGGGGGATAAGTGACAGAAAAACAACAGGGCCAGCGAGCAGAAGAGAAGCAAAAAGGTGCTAATGAGCTTTTTGGAAGCTTGCAGGTGGTTTTTAGCGATGACAAAGTGGCTTTCACCTGTCTGCTCTGCTGCCATCTCACGTAGCATCGCACATCACCGCAGAGCTCCATTAGATAACAGCACAGAGAGGACGGAAAATGAAAGTGAAACAAAATAGAAAAAGGAGAGAGTGGGGGTGAGAAATGAGCCGAGAATACCAAAGAGAAAATAGGTGTGTGTGTGTGCGTGTGTGTGTGTGCATATGTCTATGTGTGTCTGTCAGCTACTGGTCATGATACTCATACATTCAAAAAGGTTTCAAAGATTGGTAAGGTTTTAAATGGAGAGATGTATACAACCAACACAGTCAGACATATTTTGTAAAGAGAAACACGGTCGTCACTACCGCTAAGCTACAGTAGGCTAATGTTGGGCTATAAAGGAACTACAGCACGGTCACATGACTTCACGTCACCACCGCTAAGCTAAAGGCGGCGAATGTTGGGCTATAAAGGAACTACAGCACGGTCACATGACTTCACGTCACCACCGCTAAGCTAAAGGAGGCTAATGTTGGGATATAAAGGAACTACAGCTCGGTCACATGACTTCACGTCACCACCGCTAAGCTAAAGTAGGCTAATGTTGGGCTATAAAGGAACTACATCACGGTCACATGACTTCACGTCACCACCGCTAAGCTAAAGGAGGCTAATGTTGGGATATAAAGGAACTACAGCACGGTCACATGACTTCACGTCATCACCGCTAAGCTAAAGGAGGCTAATGTTGGGATATAAAGGAACTACAGCACGGTCACATTACTTCACGTCACCACCACTAAGCTAAAGTAGGCTAATGTTGGGCTATAAAGGAACTACATCACGGTCACATGACTTCACGTCACCACCGCTAAGCTAAAGGCGGCTAATGTTGGGCTATAAAGGAACTATAGCACGGTCACATGACTTCACGTCACCACCGCTAAGCTAAAGGTGACTAATGTTGGGCTATAAAGGAACTACAGCACGGTCACATGACTTCACGTCACCACCGATAAGCTAAAGGAGGCTAATGTTGGGCTATAAAAGAACTACAGCACGGTCACATTATTATTACTATTATTATTATTATTATTACATTGCATTTAGCTGAAGTTTTTATCCAAAGCGACTTACAATAAGTACATTCGACCAGGAAGACACAACCTTGAAGAAAACAGAATCATATAAGTACATCAGGTATCATAGAGCCAAACATTTCAAGTGCTACTCAACTAGCTATATATAAGCCAGTCCTTTATTAGTATATAAGTGCTCTGTTAGCAGTTCTTTGTTAGTCATTCTATCGCTCGAGGTGGAGTCGAAAGAGATGAGTTTTCAGTCTGCGCCGGAAGATGTGCAGGCTTTCTGCTGTCCTGATGTCAATGGGGAGCTCATTCCACCATTTTGGAGCCAGGATAGCAAACCAACGTGTTTTTGCTGATGGGAACTTGGGTCCCCCTCGCAGCGAGGGTGCAGCGAGTCGTTTGGTTGATGCAGAGCGGAGTGCACGCGCTGGGGTGTACAGTTTAACCATGTCCTGGATTTAGGAAGGGCCGGATCCATTCGCAGCATGGTATGCAAGTACCAGTGTCTTGAAGTGGATTCTAGCAGTTACCGGGAGCCAGTGAAGGGAACGGAGGAGCGGAGTGGTGTGGGAGAATTTTGGAAGGTTGAAGACCAGACGAGCCGCTGCATTCTGGATGAGCTGCAGAGGTCGGATGACACATGCAGGTAGACCAGCCAGGAGGGAGTTGCAGTCGTCTAGGCGTGAGAGCCTGGACCAGAACCTGTGTGGCTTTCTGGGTCAGCTGGGGACGAATCTTCCTGATGTTGTAAAGCGTGTATCTGCAGCCACGGGTTGTATCAGCGATGTTTGCAGTGAAGGACAGGTTGTTATCATTATCACACCCAGATTCCTTGCAGTCTGAGTCGGGGAAACAACAGAGGTGCCAATGTTGATTGTGAGGTCAAGAGTGGGACAAGCAGTTCAGTCTTGTCAAGGTTGAGCTTGAGGTGATGAGCAGACATCCACTGAGAGATGTCAGCTAGACAAGCAGAGATGCGTGCGACGACCTGGGTCTCTGAGCGGGGGTAGGACAGAAATAATTGGGTGTCGTCAGCGTAGCAGTGGTATGAAAAACCATGCGGGCTAATGACTGATCCGAGCAAGTTTGTGTATAGGGAGAAGAGGAGGGGACCAAGAACAGTGCCCTGAGGGACCCCTGTAGTTATTTGACAAGGGTCAAGTAACCCTGTAGGTGCGGTCTTTGAGGTATGAGGTGAGGAGGGAAAGTGCAGAGCCTGAAACTCCAAGTTCTTGGAGAGTGCGAAGGAGGATCTGATGGTTCACCGTGTCGAATGCAGCAGACAGGTCCAACAGGATGATGACAGAGGAGAGGGATGCTGCTTTGGCAGTGTGCAGTTCCTCAGTGACAGCAATGAGAGCAGTTTCTGTGGAGTGACCTGCCTTGAAACCAGACTGGTGCGGATCCAGAAGATTGTTCTGATGGAGATAACAGGAGAGTTGTTTAAAGAAAGCGCGTTCAAGTGTTTTAGACAGGAACGGGAGGAGAGAGACAGGCCTGTAGTTTATAACATCAGACGGGTTGAGAGTGGGTTTCTTTAGGAGAGGGTTTACTCTTGCCTCCTTAAGACTATTTGGAAAGTGACCAGAAGTTAGAGAAGTGTTGATGAAATGGGTGAGAAACGGTAGAATATCAGGAGCGATAGTCTGAAGGAGGTTTGAGGGGATAGGGTCCAGAGGACAGGTGGTAGGGCGGGCAGAGGTAATGAGGGTAAGAACCTCACTTGGAGAGAGAGGGGAAAAGGAGGTTAGTGTGTGGGTGGAAGGAGGGTCTGGTGAAAAGAAGAGCGAATATCATCAACCTTTTTTTCAAAGAGTTTAACAAAGTCGCTTGACAGAAGGGAGGAGGGGGTGTATTCAGTGTTATTAGTTGCATTAGTAGACGCATTAGTCTGCAGTTTATCAGATTAACTACAGTAGAGGCAACAGGATCAGACCTTTATATACAGTATACAGTTCAGACACAATGTCTGGATCCATGTTTATTTACTCGTTTATTGTCTTCCAGACAACAACATGTAAAAGTGAGCGACTCAGCAGTTTTGTGAGCAGATGCTGGTTGGTGAAAGATGACTTTTGATATTTTCGCGTTACCAACTAAAAACTGTTGCTGTGTCTAAGGCGTGTGACGGGCGGCTGTTTGTATTAACAACACTTTTGTGTAATTACTGTTTTCGTATGTTCTACCAATCGACTGCTGCTCACCTGATGACAGGTTGGGTCACATGTTCCTGAGTGTGTGTGGTACAATTGATAATTAATAAATAAGAAGTTTAAAAAAACTCATACGATTTCATGATACAATATCACAATTGAATCACTTCTTCCGTATTTAAATCCAATCCAATACATTTTGGGGTAACCTTTTTAACTTTATTCAACAAAGAATTACAATTTCTAATCAATGAGTTACCCTTTTTCTTATTTTATTAGAAACACTTAACCAAAATACATTTCTTATAAACCAATTTTACAAAAAATTTGAATACAGATAAATATAAAAATTACAAGAAAAAGGAATACCTTATTCTTCTTTACTTTTGCAGCCTGCATTTTATATTAACCCAGCTACATTCATTATAGGTGAATAGCATGGGTTATTTTGTATATATGATTTTGACTTTGTGTTTTATGTTAAAATCATGAACCTGAAAACTCAACTTTTTTATTTTACTCTTCCTGTCTTTTGTAGTAACAACTATGAAAGTATATAGCATAGTAGTATTTTATTGTCTCTATTAAATATACATTTTCTTCTTTTGAATTACTTTGCCTCTATTTTATATCCACAAAATAGCTGTATATGTATGGCTATGTTAATTGTTGATATATTTATGATCCACGTCAAGTATTCAGTTTTGGCGGCATTTCTTCAGTTTTTCCAAAAGTCTTCTCATCAGGGCTCTATAAATAAAGAACTACAGCAGATCTGTAACATGTAATGCAGCCGAACCGTGTATTACAATGCCGTTATGTGATGACCTTCAAAGAGAAAAGCAAGAACACTCGGAATTAAGTATTATTTTATTCTTCCGGATTTCATATAATATAAACACCAAATCCCAGCATGCATTGCGGCTAAAACATCCAATCAGCGAGCTTAAACCATAGCTGAGGATCTTGGGTAATCGCTCGAAATGCCTACGTCTGTTTCCGGTTATTTTTATTTTGAAATTCAGTTCCTGACGGACGCCAACAAAGCCCGAGATTATGGAATTAAACCCATAAATACAAGCAAGGATAATTTTGTGTTATTGGTGAGTAAATAACAGTGTGTTATTTTGAAAAGAATAACAAATTAGAAGGAAAAAAAGATTTAAAAATACAGATTTCAGTATCCTGAGGTTCTGAGCTCCATTTCCTTTCCTCACAGACGGAAACAAAGGTCCGCAATTATACGATTTAAAATAAAAGCAATAGTTGTAGCTTGATATTGAGTAAGAATATGTTTTTATGAACCACACAGCTTCCGGTCTTCCACGACCCGACCGGAGAAAAAGACGTGCTGCAGGCACCAAACACATTACCAGTAGAAATACATTGCTTTTAAAATCGTGCTGTGCAACACGAAGAAAATGGGGAAATCGTGTTGGTGAACAGGAAATGCCGTGAGACTGGGTTGAATCTGATGGGTGTGAATAAAAACCCAGATGCAGCTGCTCTAACCACACAACCCGATGCTAACCCAGGTGTAAACAGGGACGATGCTGTTGTGTCCTCCCAGGCGTTTGCACAGGCGTCTGCTTCTCGTTTGCATTTCCAGCAGCTTCATTATCACATCTCACTCCTACTTCTTCTTCTAAGTAACAAACAAAAAGAGCAGACAGCGGCCAAGAGAAGAGTAAATTAGCTCATCTTGAGGTCCACATTCCTACTGATTACCGGAGCATTGTTTGAATCAGATAATCAGGCCTGTGCTAACACACACACACACACACACACACACACACACACACACACACACACACACACAGCCGACTGACTAGCTGGCACATTTTTGTCACTAATAACGGTTTAGTGGGTAGACGTCCTGGAGAGGAGGTGAAGACTGACACTCGAACCATCCCTCCTTCTCTTTTTGTCGCTGGCAGCCCTCATCTGCCATGTTGGAGGGAGCGCTGCCATCACTTGGCACCTTATTTATTTTAATTATTTTGATTCCCGCTCTCCATCTCTGGCATCCCTGGCTCGGGGAATCGCTGATGGCTGACACTCATTTGTCAATCTCGGGGAGGCTGCCTGCCAATTATAAAATGAAAAGTTTTGGCAAGACCATTAGAAGCGTCTCTGGCTGTTTCGCTGAGTGTTAACAGGCGATGGCGGCTTGTCGCTGCCCTCTCTTTTCCCTCTCTTTTCCCTCTCTTTCCCCTCTCTTTTCCCTCTCTTTCCCCTCTCTTTTCCCTCTCTTTCCCCTTTCTTTCCCCTCTCTTTTCCCTCTCTTCCCCCTCTCTTTCCCCCTCTCTTTCCCCCTCTCTTTCCCCTCTCTTTCCCCTCTCTTTTCCCCTCTCTTTCCCCTCTCTTTCCCCTCTCTTTCCCCTCTCTTTTCCCCTCTCTTTCCCCCTCTCTTTCCCTCTCTTTCCCCCTCTCTTTCCCCTCTCTTTCCCCTCTCTTTCCCCTCTCTTTTCCCTCTGTGGGCTCGACGCCACTCGCCAACTATCAGGTGAGGATTTGCCCCCCCGTGTTTGATGTCCCTTCTTTGTTGCTGTACACTTATCAGCGCTCACACTCACTGTGCTGCTAGATTTAGAAACTTCAGCATCTCGTTTCACCCGCTCCTCCTGTCCTCCTTTTTGGGATTGCATCACGCTGGGTTTCTCTGCATCAGCACAATACAATCTACAAGACAAGCCGGACAGATTTTCAAAAGGTAATACGTCAGGGGAAGAATGGCGCTGCTGATTTAGCTCATTGCAATGTGGCAGTGGTGACAGGTTTGAAAATATACACACAAAAACTCAACCGAGCAACATTTTGAATTCCAGCAAATTAAGCTCATTCAAAAACACTTTAGTTTGCGTTCATACTGACATGGACAGATCGGCCTCTTAGGGGCCCCTGGGGCAAAATGAGAACCCTGATAAACCTGGGTTATGCCCTCTCTGTGCATTATTAAAGTATTCCTGTGCTGGAATATTACATAACCCAAGTTTTGCAATGCAGTATCAATAATCAATCAACAATATCAGATAAAGCAATGGAGGTTTTAATGATGGATTTTTACTGTATTTCATATAGATCAAGTTTATGTGCAGCCCATTTGTGTTTAGTATGGCAGTTTGTCTTTTGATGGTGGCTATATTATGTGTTTCAATCAACAGGAGAGTCATTAAAGCCTTTCCACGGTTATGACAATGTTGGTTCAACAGTTGTACATCACTATCAACCTCGGCTGTGTGTTTGAGGGCCTAAAAACATGTATTTGTCAATTTGTGTCTTCTACCTGACCTGTATCTAATAATAATAATAATAATAATAAATGATATTTATATAGCGCCTTTCAAGGAACCCAAGGTCGCTGTACATGGTGGACAAACAAAATAGACAGACAATCAACGGGCAAACAAAAGAAAATAAATAAAGGAAGCCGGGGGACCAGAAAAGGGCTCGGGCCCGAAGGCCAGGTGTGTTTTTAGTGAAGATTTGAAGATGTCCAGGGAGGCAGCATTACGGATCTCGGCAGGAAGTGCATTCCAGAGGGTGGGGGCCGCAACACTGAATGCCCTGTCACCAACAGTTCGGAGGCGAGAGCGGGGGATGGAGAGCAGACCCGTGTCTGAGGACCGCAGGCTCCGAGAAGGGGTGTAGAGATGGAGGAGGTCCGATAAGTACTGGGGGGCTAGGGTATGGAGGGACTTGCACATGAGGAGGAGTGTTTTGTATTGAATCCGGGATTTAAATCAGCCAATGTAGGTGGATGAGGGTGGGGGTGATATGGTGCCATGGCTTGGTGCGGGTGAGAAGCCTGGCGGCAGAGTTCTGGACGTATTGGAGCCTATCCAGGGTTTTGCTGGGAACCCCGGACAGGACTCCATTGCAATAGTCCAGACGGGATGTTATGAAGGCGTGAACAAGGGTTTCTGCCACAGTCAGAGAGTGAAGGCCAGATTCTGGCAATGTTTTTCAGGTGGTAGAAGGCGGATTTGGTGACAGACTTGACGTGCGCCTGGAAAGAGAGGGTGGTGTCCAGGATGACTCCCAGGTTGCGGACTTCAGCGGACGGGGAGATGGAGCAGCCGTCAATGGAGAGAAGCAGGTCTCCAACCTTCTGGAGCTGCGTCTTGGGAGCCACAATCATGAGCTCTGTTTTATTGCTGTTGATTTTGAGCAGGTTTGATGACATCCAGTTTTTTATGTCCTGTAGGCAGTTGACGAGAGATTGAGGGGGGAGCTGAGTGGACGGGTTTCTGTATAACAATAGAGTTTAAACTGAATTTGAAGAAGGGCATATCTTTTCTTATCTATATCTCTAAATACTGTAGTTACTGACGTTTTATGATATACAGTTCTGAAAAATGTAAGATAAGGTTAGTATATATGTCTGTATTCCCAAGGTGGTACCCTATTGTCTGAATAACCATGTTTGATTCCCAATCGTCTTTTAAAGAGGCCCTATTGTGCTTTTTCGGGGTTGTCCCTTTCCTGTAGTGCGCTATAAAGGTTGATGTGCCTGTAAATGGTCTGCAAAGGATAACATTATCATAATCTTCAGGTATGTAGTGTCTCCACTGTGACATGTTTCCATGCTTAAATGTTCAAAAAGGCCTTTATTTTTCTCATACTGCCTGTGCTTCAGGGAACACAGGGATTTAAGCCCTAGCCGACCATTTACATGCACAGAAACCTATAGAACAATACAGGAAGGGAAAACCACCAAAAGCTTAATAGGACCCTTTTTAATTGGTTCCACAAATAAAGTAAACCAGAAACTAACTTGAAGCAAATTGTCATTCTTTTTTAAGCCAAAGAACATGTCTGTAGGATGGCGTTGTTCCAGTGTGTGTGTGTGTGTGTTGGATTGGTGCTGGCAGTGTTGGACCTCACTAATGCTCTGGTCCCTGCAGCAGCTCCCAACATGTGGTGGAAACATTTAAACCAAAAGAGCGGAGGCGGTGAGAGCAGCACGTCATGGTCTTGGAAAATACAATGTTTAACTATCACATATGGGCGAAGTGTTTCCTTGTGCTGTATTTAACTGGATCACATATCTTACCAATGAATATATTAAGTGTAATTTGATGAATGTTCATTATTTAAAGTAGTGAATAATCTTGAAGAAACAGCGGTATGTTCCTTTAAAGCTTTCCTTTCTCCTCACAAAGACAAAGCAGATGCAGGAGAAAAGCAGAAGTATATTTTCTTGAGAATTCATTTTCCGTGGTGTTGCTAAAGTCTCGGCTTGTTAATTAAGGGGAAGCTTGTCTGAAGGATTAACAAGAAGCTCTGCTGTTCATGTCAGAGCCCTGCCACATCACACACCTGCACCGATGGATTATGGGTAAGCACTTTTGTTTGTAGGTTGCATTTTGTGATGAGACGTTTGATCTGGGCAAAAGTGTCATGTCAGGCAGAAAAGCAGACTAACAAGAAGCCCTCTTTCCTCTGGGTATAAAAGCACTGGTTTACTGTTGTTTCCCTGCTCGTCCTCCTTTCATCGGCATATTTTAACAGTCGTACAGTAGAGAACACAAAGGAGACAAATTGGGGTTTGGGAAGGACTAGAGACGTCGGAGTTGCTCTTGAATTAGTAGTGACGAGGCAAAGCTCGGAGCTTAACTGCTCTGTTTCTGCAGCAGGAAGATTTCCACAAAGTGGCGGCTGCTCTCCGCTTCCTCGCAGAATAATTGGATGGAAAATGAAACGACGCCTTTGAGCGGATGTTCCTTTTGTCTTAACTGCGCTGTAAATATACACACTGTACACTGTATTAATGTCACAGCGGTAGTGATCCAAAAGCAGTTAGCTCCTACCAGCAGCATGTCAGAGGTCATTAACTGTGTCTGTGTGTGTGTGTGTGTGTGTGTGCACGTGTGTGAGTGTGTGTGTGTGTGTGTGTCTGTGTGTGTGTGTGTGTGTGTGTGTGTGTGTGTGTGTGTGTGTGTGTGTGTGTGTGTGTGTGTGTGTGTGTGTGTGTGAGTGGATCAATGGCAGTGTGATGGTTAGGAGCCATGCTGGCTAATTAAGGCTTCTCAGGCAAGCTGCGCCACTTCTGGCCCCAGCCACAGGGCGTGACACACACACACACACCCACACTCACACACAGACTCACACACACTTTCCTCTGAAGTAAAAACATGCAAGTGTTATCCAACATTGTGTGTAGGAGTTGAGCTTCATCTCCAAAGATGCGTCTATGAAAGAGAACATCGCTGTATTTCCTCTTTGCATTTCCCGCTTATTTTGATATGTTTCTCGGTTTGAAACAAACACTATACTTGAAGTAGGAAGAAAGAAAGAGAGTTTGCTTGACTTGTGGTGATGCTACTGGATGTTAGTGTGTGTCCAGCTGTCTAAGATCTAAATATATACTTTTCTCTTGTTTGAACCCTATCCATAAAACTAAACTGCATCCTCAATTATCATGACCGAAAGAACGAGATCGCGGATACAAGCGTTCGAGCTGGTGTCTCCCTTAGGGATAAGGTGAGAAGTTCAGTCATCCAGGAGGGACTCGGAGTTGAACCGCTCCTCCTTCGTGTCGAAAGGAGCCAGTTGAGGTGGTTCGGGCACCTAGTTAGGATGCCACCTGGGCGCCTCCCTAGGGAGGTGTTCCAGGCACGTCCAGCTGGGAAGAGACCAAGGGGTAGACCTAGGACCAGGCGGAGGGATTATATCTCTTCGCTGGCCTGGGAGCACCTTGGGATCCCCCAGTCAGAGCTGGTTGATGTCGCCAGGGAAAAGGAAGTTTGGGGCTCTCTGCTGGAACTGCTACCCCCGAGACCCGACCACGGATAAGCGGAAGAAGATGGATGGATGGATGCATCCTCAATTAATACACAACTTAGTGAACAATCAATTCCGATTGGTCAATTAGAACAATCCAGAGGTTGATAATTTTCGCTAACAGACCGTTGCTAAAAAGCATCAAGGGACTATGTGCAGTCATATCAATACGCAGAAAGAAGTCCGGTCAATGTATCGTCAGCTTTGGAGAACAAACATTAGTTTTCTCCATCAGAAAACACTGTGGAATAGTTTCTTAATATACATTTTTACATTTTTTGAGAGCAGTAAAGAAAAGACATAAAGAGCAAGAGAAGGGAAAAGATTTAAAGAAAGAGCGGCGGACATCTATGAAATCAACAGAAGAAGACAGACAGGAAGTAAACAAACAACATATCTTATAATGAAGACAATTTGTCACAAACTGGACACAGGACAGAGCATCGAGCTTGGTGAGAAAGGTCTTTGAATGTAAAATATCTTTATATCTGTTTTAAAAGATCCCCATTAGCTGATGCCAATGGCACCAGAAAGGAAGTGGTTCAAGGTTACTTAAAATCCATTCAATTCAATTACATCATCTTTAATTAATTAGTCTTAGAATTAGTCCATGAAATAGCTTCAAGGGCAATCACCGGGGAACAAGAACAAGACATTATACATGACCAACACTGGAATATTGATCAGCTGCTTAAGTAATGCCTCCTTTAATGAGCTTTGAATGAGGATTGGCTGTAAGAGGGGCAGCCATATTGCTCCTGTCAAATCATCCTGAACGTAAATGATCCATTATTAAAATCAATGATCTAATCCTTCTACTATCGTCTTATTAGTTCACCAACCAAGAGCAGATCACAGTGTATGACTAGATCAACTAATAGTGGATTGTTTTTTGATATGTTTAGCAGAAATATATTTAGTTTGATTTGATCAGAGAACAACATCACCTTGTGTTGTGTCCCCTAAAGCTAATAATTGTCTTATTTCTGAATAGCTTAAAGGTGGGGTAGGTCATTTTGGAGAAACCAATTTGAAAATACACAATAAGTCATGTTTTGTTTTTGGACGGACTCTATCATTTACAGAGTTCAATCTGAATTGACTTTATAATAAAAACATCTATATTGATTCTGACACTTCTACACCCAGCTCACAGATGCAACCTTGCTTTGAGAAAACAGATTATTAATGTAACCCTTTTAGAAGTGAAGATATGGTCATTTGTTCATTTACGAGCCTGAGACCTGAAACACAGGCTCAGGGCTGAACAGGTTAAGTATTGCTTCCTTTAATGAGGTTTGAATGACGATTGGCTGAAATAGGGGCAGCCATGACAATGATGGATAGCCCAACACATTTCCCCATATTACTAACAATCCTGTCAATGTGATTTACCAATGAAATAAAACATATCTATTATAAAAACAAATGATTTAACCTTGTACAATTGCCGTAGTACACCGACCATGAACAGATTCATTTAGGAACAGATCACAGTTTCTGACTAATTTATGTTTAGTACACATTGTATTTAATTTGATCTTATTAAAGAACAACATTACCTTGTGTTGTTTCCCCTAAAGCTAATAATTGTCTTATTTCTAAATATCTCAGATTTGGTGGATTTTAGGTATTTTATTGCAATAAAACCATAGTCATCCAATACAGTCTCTTGTATATTCACAGATATTACAACACCTTACATCAATCACTTATAGACTCTTGATCTTTTCTTTGGATAGCATGTCTCCTAATCTCTGTATTTAGGTTATACAATCATCCTATTTTGCTCTGGCAGCTAGGTCATCACGGTCTAGGGTCACCTTAGAGGTTTCTTAATACTCAAAGTTCCCCTCCTCGACTCCTCGGTCCTCCGGTAGTGACCCGGAAATGAATTTCGGCGCGCCATGTTGAAGGACATCTCATTTAACACATTTGCAAAATACAATGTAGAATCGTACAGTTGTAAAGTAGACTTACCGGTCACAGTTCACCCCCTAAAATACAACGTATTTAATGGTCATGACGGAGTGTTTGACTGAGGCCAACTTTACTTTACATGCATAAAATCACAAGACAATATATCGCAAAAACTGAAATGCAAGTGAAGGATTTGAAAACACTGACCATCCATAATGCTTCATGATTAATCATCAGGGTGGTATTATGTCAGGAAAAGAAACTGATTGATCCAGTTTTTAAGTTCATTGTAGACTGAGATTTTGAGCGTTTAGTGCATTTATATTTTCATAGAATATGCAACCTAAGGGTTTAAAAGTTTCGACATTCAACTGATTAATAAACGTGATTACTCAGTTGATTACTCGCCATTTTGACATCTTAAAGCCCTGACGCGCATACGAGCAAGTTATTGTAATGTTGTTAATATTACAATTCAAATGTTGGGGTAGTCCTAGTGAAGTTCTGAATGTTTTCTAGTTCAGATAGCCACACTTTTCATGTAGTAGTTTGTTGGATTCAGAAAGAAAGTTTATCTTAAAGTTTAAATGTAATAGATTCTTGTGTCTTCTGCCAAACTGTGTGTACAGAAACCACTCTGATGTCATGCCAACCCTAACCCTAGCTTCCCACCTGAAACACACCTGAGCACAATTATTTCTGTCTAAAGCAAATTAAGCAGCTGTGTTTTATAGAACATCCTTCATTTGGAGATTCTGCTCATACTGTTCCACCTGCAGTCCAGTCCAATAAGTACAAAAAAGGCCCGGGAGGTCAAAAGATGTACCGTGATAAATTAAAAACGCCCAACAGTATCTCCAGGCTGTATTTAAAACTCCCCGTCTGGCTGCCTTATGTGTGGTTTGTGTCTTTCAATTTAATTAGCAAGTCAGTACCGGGAAATAAGTCAGTGCACTTTTCTTTAGGATAGCATGGTTTGTTTTTAGCGTACATTAAAATACATGCGCATGCTGCTGATTAGGAATTATACAAATAACCGGCCTGAAGGGGGCGCTAACGTCTGTTCTTCATTTAGATTTTTGACAAAAAAAAGGACATGCTGCTGCTCACATCTGAGTCCCAGCATCTAAAATACTTCTGACTCAAAGAGGAAACTCAATTTTCAGCTCAGATCGAGGAGACATGCTCGCTCCTGATTGGCTCTGACGGAGGGACTTCATCAGTTACGAAGAACGACATGTTTGCTGTTGCTTTGTTGTCAAACTTCACCTGTTTACTTTTGCCTATTTGCAGTTCGACAGGAGCCCCTCGTCTCCGCCTCAGCCTGTCACACCCGCTCATGAGATGTTAGGAAGCTGATTGGCAGCCGATGAACGTGGAGGATACATTCTCAGAGGAAGCATTTCACTTGGAATAAGAAAAACAGACATAGCTCAGGTACGACACAGTGAACGACAACGATGAAGAAAAGGGTTTCTTTATTGTGTTTTTGACAGAGATGGCAAAAGTACACACATCCTTTACTCAAGTAGGAGTACAGATACTCGTGTTTAAAAAGACTCTGGTAAAAGTAAAGTAAAACTTCTTTACTCAAGTAAAAGTAAAGAAGTATGGACTTTGAAATGTACATCAGTAAAAAGTACCCATAACTAGCAGCTGTTTTAAAGAGTACCTGACCTCCCTTTATATTAATAGATCAATAATGTCATTGTTAGCTAATGAATGTTTCCATGCTGAACAACGGCAACATGACAACGTTTCCATTGGTCCCTCTTCTTTAGAGAAGACCAGGAAATGATGGATACACGGATCGTGTTCAAATCAATAGGCACGCAATGACTCTAAAGAATAATGATCACGCCCCCAAACACACATTCAGACTAAAGGAACCAGCTGTTTGGAAAATGTGAGAAGTAGAAAGTACAGGTATTTGTGTTCAACATGTAAGAAGTAGAAAGTACAGGTATTTGAGTTCAACATGTAAGAAGTAGAAAGTAGAGGTATTTGGGTAAGTGGAGTAAAGTACTGATTCCAGAAAAATGTACTTAAATACATTAACAAATAATTTGTACTCCACTACTTCCCTCCTCTGATAACAGTTTTCACTGTAGTATAAGAATAAAGTTCTAAAGGGTATATTCCTACATATATATTCATACATCTGAGAAAACTATATTTATGGAATCAAGAAGACACAGCCAAGAGTTGTCTGGGTTCAGAATTGTTGTTTTTATTGTACGTGAAAGATCTGAAATGCCAAAAAAAGGAAAAATTGTATCTCCCGGGCGGCAACAAAGAACATTAAGAGGAAACGCAGCCCACAGCTCGCATGGTCGAGCCAATCAATAAATCCCGTTGATAGAATTGTAATTGCATAACGCAAAGACATAAACACACACAAGACATATCAAGGACGCGCTCTAATTTAATCAGACAAACTTACTTCAGAGGTCAGACACACATTTGGCCTTATCAAGAACAATGTGTAAATAACTCCTCAAAGGTAGACACCGGGATAATTAAATTAAGGAAGCAGGAGGAACAAACCGACAGCAGATAAAAACAGGATATAGTGATGTGTTTACTGCGAGTACAATAAAGACTCTAGGAAATCTCTGCACCTTGCTGCGGATCGCCAAGAAGTAATGTGGCGCATATAAATGTCCTTTTTACAGAAGTATATTATGCAAAGATAACACCTTGGCCTGAAACTATTATTCACCTGCCTTCAGTCAGATCTGACATCTTGTATTTATCCTTATCATACGCTTTTAGAGGGGGGTTTTGCCTTCGTTGATATAGAGAATGAGGTATGGATTCCCACTCTTCTTTAAACATTGAGAAATAACTTGTTGCTTTCTATGCTCAATTGTAGAGGAGAGATTTCCCAGGTGCTCTCGGAAAACACAAGGCAAGGCACGTTTTATGTATATAGCAACTTTCAACACAAAGAAATTCGGAGTGCTTAACAAGAATTAAATATATGGCATTGTTGAAAATGTGCTTAACTTAGCTGTAGACTTTAAGCCAATTATAGTGCACAACATTTTCAGTGTTTAGGTAGTGACTCTTATGGCGCATTTCCACTGCAGTGCGTAGCACGGTTTAAGCGTGCCGTGCCAAACCCGGCTCGTTTTTTTGTGCGTTTCCACTAGGGGTAGTTCCGGCTAGCGGGTACTTTTTCACAGTTTTTCTGGCTCTCCAAAATGGTGTTTCTTTCCGGGCCAACAACCGCGATGAGTATGCTAAACTAATGAGATAATCGCTGCCAAGAAGTAACAACATACTGATACCGGTTAGTACAAACCAGAGGTGTGCACTCGAGTCACATGACTTGGACTCGAGTCACATGACTTGGACTCGAGTCACCAATTTCATGACTTTAGACTCGACTTGACAAAATCACAAAACACTTGCGACTCGACTTGGACATGAACACCAATGACTCTTGACTTGGACTTGAGCCTTCTGACTTGAGGTGACTTGATAATTTAATTCAGAGGTCTCCAACACGCCGATCGCGAGCTGTCGCTAGAAGAAAAGACTCCCGTTGGGGAGAGCAGAATCTCCAGCCGCTCCTACTCTTGCTGAGAATTCTTGCAGGCAGGGGCGGGACTTTATTTAGCTGGGCCACCATGCGGCCAATCATATGCGAGGACACACTAGGATCATACCATTATGTGAAAGAAGGGTGGGGGCACAGCAGGTGAAGTGGTACAGGCCAGCTGCACGGCGAGACGGGGAGACGGATTTAAATGCAAGCGCGTCGGAAAAAGTCAAGAAATGAGCGAAAACCGAAGAAAGAAGCAGCATCTGGCTGCTTTTCAATGATATTGGAGAAAGCAAAGCTGAGTGCAGGATTTGTAAAATGAAAATAACCTTCAGAGCAGAGTTTTTATTTGGTAAACACTCAGGATTTATTGTCAGAGGTGGGAGAAGTTCAGGTCTTATACTTGAGTAAAAGTACCAGAGTGTAGGAATACTCGTTTACAATACAAAGTCCTGCATTCAAAATGTTACAAGTAAAAGTACAAATGTATTATCATCAAAATATACTTAAAGTACCACCTGCAGAGGAATCTAGATTCAGGGGTTCTTTTCCCCATAGCCTCGCTGCACATTATCCCTTGCATAAAGTAGATTGTGGGTCCCTTACAACATGTTGTACACAGTGGAAATAAACATTCTGGTTACCTCAACATCAGGGATCTTATCCATTAAACTCCTTCTGAATCAAACCGTCACGGTAGCCTAACCTTACTGATCCCTCTTAAATTAGAAAAAAACACGTTGGACTTGAGCGCAAAGACTTGAGACTTGACTCGGACTTGCAAAACAATGACTTGATCCCACCTCTGGTAAAAAACATGAATTAATGCTTTGACAAGTCTGCAGACAGACGGCAGACGAAAAACCTTTTAAAATGCGTGTTTTCTGAATGGAGATCGGCTAAGCTAACGCAGTGTATACTCCGACCGTCCACACTCACAACAACGGCCTACAGACATAAATAAACCAATGACTGTATTCGCCATGACACAGACAGTCTGTGGTTTGTACTTGTTTCAGCTGTGAGCTCTGAGGGCTAACAGCTAACAGCTAATGTTGGTTTTGTGTTTCGCATTGAAGATGACGTCACGGCTCCGCCTACACTGCGTTACTATAGTTACTGCCACAGCTACTAAACAGTAATGGAAACGCAGCATAGTGAGGCTGGCCTACCAAGGCCTAACTATACCGTACTAAGTCGTGCGAGGCCCTGCAGTGGAAATGCACCATTAATGCACCCAATTTGAAAACACTTCAGAAAATACAGTATCTTAGCCATTGTTGATGTTGGAATAAGGTCCTCACACATGTATTGCACCTATTTCAAGAACATTTTAACATATCTTTAGAGAATACGTATTGAAAAAAATATTTAATGCCTTTAACAATGCTACCAAAATCTTGTGGGCCAATTAAATGTCATACAAATTATATCTTAGGTATTATAATAAGTATACACTAATATATATATTACATTTTTGTATTGAAATCACTTTATTCAAGCATTTTACGTTTTCTTTCTTTGAATAAAGAACAATTTGAATCTTATATTTCCTATCGTCAAACCAAAGATATCAGTATTTTATTTAAATCCAAGAAAGATCCTAAACCAAACTGCTTTGACATGCTTCCGACAGTATCACACACGCAGAACAAACTGTGTTTCTGGTACGGATCGTGCAGTGACACGCATGTTAACCAGTTTAGCCCCAAGCCTGTTTTTCAGGTCTCAGGCTCGAAAATGACATTCCCAGAACAAATGACCATATCTTCCCTTCCAAAAGGGGTAAATTAATCATCTTTTTTCTCAAAGCAATGATATACCTGTGAGTTGGATGTAGAAGAGTCAGAATCAATATAGATTTTTATTATTTTAAAGTAAATTCAGATTGAACATAGTAAAGAAATGTAAATTATAGTGTCTGTCCAAAAAAAAAGCATTGCTTATAGGGAAAACCACCCTTGAAGGATGGGATAGTAGACTAATAGCTTTAGGAATCCAAACTATAACATATAGTATACCCTGTATCAAAATTGATGCAAAACAAGTGAAATTTGACCTTTTTAGAGAGATTTAGAAAGAAAAACACTTCTGGGGTCATTTGGGTGCATTTTCCATATCTCTGGAACCCATCTGTCGATCTCTTTTTAACCATTAGTGTCACAATCTGATGAAGGACCCAAATGCAGCACTCGAGAAACCAAGGAGTATTGGTAATATACTTTATTGGTAATAATACCAGAGCAGAGGGATACCAGCAGAACAGTACCAGCCGGATGACGTGCAGGCAAGCGAACCAGAAGACAGCAGGCAGAAGGTGAGTCAGGGCCGGGCAGAGGGTCAGGGAGCAGGCGAGGCGAGCAACGTAGGTACAGGCAGGGTCAGACAGCAGGCAAGGCAGGATAGTCCAAGGACAGGCAGGATCAGGGATCAGGCAGAGCAGGTAGGTCGGGGACAGGCAGGGTCGGAACCGGGTAGGGTAGGCAATCTGGTAACAAAAGCGTGAAAGACTAGCATGAAGGCAAAGTACGATCTGGCAACGGGTGTGTGTCTGGTGAGGGTTTAAATACTGGCAGTGTGACTAATGGGTGCAGTAGAGAAAGAGAGTGAACAAAAACGTGTGTGGTTAATAGGTGAGACAGGGGAATGGAAAACTACTTGTGAATGATGGAGCAGACTGTGACAATTAGAGCCAATATAATCGAGGGGAAGTTCCTAAAATCCATCTAAACATTACCCATTGGTGAATGAGTGATGCGTAGCCAGAATGCCCCGGAACCGGAAGCTGTCATACACTCTCGTAGCAGCTAATATGAAATCTCCGTTATTGACATAACTATGAAGATGGATTGTCAGTAATCATTTCAAAGTGACACAGACACATTGGATTAACCTTCAGCAGCGTTGTTCTCGTTTTAATGCCATTGAACGCAACTTTTGATCAGAAACAGCAAAAGGTAAGACATATTTCCCAATTTTGCTCGCTAAAGCTACGTTGTGTGATGTCTGGTTCTTGTGAGACTTGTGTTTTGTTTCGGTAAAAATGGTTCGTATCGTCAGTTAGCTGGGGTTTCTTCCCGTTAAGTGGGTATGACACATTAATAGGTTTTTAAATGTTAAGAAGCCCTGAGATACAGTGTTGTGAGACAAACCCGGCAGCCTGATTAACAGGTTAAGGAAAATCACCGCTTTGAGATAAATGCTAACAGCTAGCATGGCTGTAGACTTTTGTTAACCTCTTGGGATAATGTTTTAATGACTTATAGGTGCATCAAGAAACAATTGTATGACATGAAAACACATGACAAATGTGTCTAATAGACTCACAAACTAGTTTATAATAGTGATGTTACGTTCGCAGACGATCCGATCTTTTGAACGGCTATTTGGTACGAACGAAGGAAGCCGAGTCGTACTTGTTGAGAGCCGTTCTTTTTATCGTTGGTTGACTGCCTGCCATAAATCCGATCACCTTTCCGGGAACTTGCGTGAACACACTCTCAACACACTCTCAACACACTCTCAACACACTCTCACTCCCTAAACGTCCAGGAGCAACGCTTGGTAAGGGTCCCGTGGCGTGCAGTTGGGACGCGCCGAGGCTCCTTCAGCTTCATAAACGGACGCAAAGAGCTTTCAACTGATTGCAATGTATTCCCATTGGACGTTAGAATAAATAGAATGGGTTTGAATAATAGATGAGAGTAAAGTCTACGTCACTTTACAGCCCCGCCCACTTTTCAAATCAAATCAAATCAAATCAAATTTTATTTATAAAGCACATTTAAAAGCGATTTTTGGTCGAGCCAAAGTGCTGTACATGCATTAAAAACACATATAATCACAATAAAAGACAATAATAAGTTTCCTTTTGGGGAAACCAACGCTGTCATTTGAACGGCGATCAAGCCTGAAGCTACAGAGATCTTCTGTTACTCTCCTTTCTTCTTAGAGGAAGTTCAGAAACACGTAACTCTGGATTTGTTTTAATGTTTGAGGTGCAATAAACGACACAGCAGGTTTTTGGCTGTTAAAACTATTATGTTCCGCCTCGCTCATGAGAGTAACAGCTGGAGAGATTACAGCCTCGCCTACTGATTTTAATTTAACCATATATCGAGCCCGATTCTCGATTTCAAATGTGTGCTCTAAAATGATATTTATAAATGACTATTATCGTTATTATAAGCAAGACAATAAATGGCAAAGATATGTTGAAAATAAACGTATTTAAGATACGTTCATAACAAATGTAACGTGGGAGAAAATACGTTTCTCGCTAAACGTAATTGAGAATGCAGTTTAGTTCTGTGGGAACGTCATTTTTAGGAGACAGGGTTGGATTTTTTTGTATGAATTTATGTTTCATACAATCACAGAGCTTGTTGACTTATCATGAGGTTTGTCGCAAAGCGGAGAGCCGTCGTCACAACAATAGCTGGGGATTGTGGGTAGTGTAGTCTCCTTGGCTCTCCACATTTCAGAGAAAACAAGTTGTTTGTCAGAATGGAAGGGGAAAAACACAAAAGCATTGTCCACAATTTAAACCTATCAATGTCGCTTAATTAACAAAGGTAATCTGGTGTTTTGATGAGCGGTGGAAATATCACTGTCAAATCAATCGACAGTAAGGACAATACTTACTTCCGGGTTTACAATTCTCCGTTATCCAATGGGAATGGACGCTCACATTGCCTTTAACTGCCGCAGAGAGATGCGGTGCTTCCCTGAGTGTCAAATACCGCAGCCGATGGGAATACATTGCAATCAGTTGAAAGCTCTTTGCGTCCGTTTATGAAGCTGAAGGAGCCTCGGCGCGTCCCAACTGCACGCCACAGGATCCTGACCAAGCGTCGCTCCTGGACGTTTATGGAGTGAGAGTGTGTTGCTTGAGTATTAGTTTGGCTGGCTGAGAGATGTAGCAAGTTATACATTTCTGTACATAGATTTCTGGCAATACAGTAAATCATTATCCTGGTGATTATTTCGCAGATAAACCTAGTAACCCCGCCCCCTTAAAAAAGAAACGGCTCTTTTGAACGGCTCTTTTGAATGGCTCTTTGGAATGGCTTTTTTGAACGGCTCTTTTGAACGGCTCTTTTGAAATGGCTCTTTTGAACGGCTCTTTTGAACGACTCTTTTGAATGGCTCTTTTGAACGGCTCTTTTGAACGGCTCTTTTGAACGGCTCTCGGAAAGGAACGGAGCCTTAAGATCCGGCTCCCTTCAAAGAGCCGTAATTCCCTTCCCTAGTTTATAATATGCCAGCATGGCTGTGGACTCCCTTACATTAATAACTTTATCCATAGCATTAACCAGTGTGACAAAAGGGATGTGAAATATGTTTAAAAGTCGACACGAGGAGTGAGCTGACATGGAGTTATCTCTAATTACAGGGAATGTTTAAACGCGCGGTGCATGTAGAGAGTGTGTGATATCATGAAATGCTGTCTAAATACACATACTGTCTCTCCGCTGCCAAAGTAATCCCACTAAATGTATGAAAATAGCAGCTCAGCTATTGTTGGAGTCAGTGTGCTGCCTCAGCATATCCTCTGACACCATTTGGAAGAGGTGCACCCTGGGATATTCTCTCACTGGGACAAAATCCATCTCGATCCATCTCCCCTCTGGCACAGCGAGAGGAAGTTTGATTGATTTATCAGGCCTGCGTCTCCCCAGCCTCCCTTTAATGAGACAGTAATAGCCCACGGTCGGCCGGCACTCCAGAGACGAATGTGAAGGAGAGGCGAGCAGCACAGAACAGAAATGTGGACAGAATATGTAACCCGAGGTACAATCAATCCAACACACACACACACTGATGCAGAGCGAGGGGAGGGAAATGAGAGAGATGGTCCGAGAGAGGAGCGAGTGTGTGTGTGTGTGTGTGTGTGTCAATGGGAGTGTAAAACAAGCAGCAAGTAAAAAAGGTTAATAAAAAAAGAACCTGCGTCGGCAGTAATAAGAGACATTTAGAAGTAGGAAAGAAAAGGAAGCACTGTTACTTCTGTTCTCTGAAAACAAAGTGAAGATTTTCACTTTCTGGCTTTTTAGGAAATGAAAATAACCGTGATCCAGAAAATAATCCAGAAAATCACATTGTCGGATTTTTAAAGAATTTATTTGCAAATGATGGTGGAAAATAAGTATTTGGTCAATAAAAAAAGTTAATCTCAATACTTTGTTATATACCCTTTGTTGGCAATGACAGAGGTCAAACGTTTTCTGTAAGTCTTCACAAGGTTTTCACACACTGTTGCTGGTATTTTGGCCCATTCCTCCATAAAGATCTCCTCTAGAGCAGTGATGTGTTGGGGCTGTCGCTGGGCAACACGGACTTTCAACTCCCTCCAAAGATTTTCTATGGGGTTGAGATCTGGAGACTGGCTAGGCCACTCCTGTCACGGTTGAGTGAAGGAAGCAGGACCCAAGCGCAGATAACTTTGATAAACCTTTATTTCAAGGCTAAATGGAACGAATACAGACAAAAACAGAACACTCACCGGTGAAGTCCGTCACCAACAAAAGAAGCACCGACACTGAACACAGCACGAGACAAGACTAAATACAGGGAGGGATAATTACAAGACACAGGTGAACACAATCGGCTAACGAGACACAGGTGAGGAGGGAGGAGAAAAACACAAGAGCCACAGGTGAACACAATTAGCTAACGAGACACAGGTGAGGAGGGAGGAGAACACACAGGGACACTAACGACAGGAGGAAAACATGACAGAGAACAGTGAAAACACCCAAACCTAGACAGAACTGTGACAGAACCCCCCCCTCAAGGGACGGATTCCAGACGTCCCTAAACCCCAACACAAAAATCCAAAAAAGTCCAGCAGGGTGGGTGGAGGGGGTCCGGAGGAGGGACGTATCCCTAGGCCACCAGGGTGGGTGGAGGGGGTCCGGAGGACGGGACTAAGCTGACCGCCCAGGAGCCCAGTAGGGGACCAGGAAGGGATCTCGGGCGGACGGCCTGGGGGCACGGCAGAAGCCGAGAAGGGGGACTCGGGCGGACGGCCTGGGGGCAAGGCAGAGTCCATGGTGGGGGTCTCGGGCGGACGGCCCGGGGGCAAGGCAGAGTCCATGGTGGGGCGAAGGCCACAGCGGGCGAACTCAGGGGGCCGAGCATGAGGGCGAAGGCAGCGGCAGGAAGAGTCAGGGGGCCGGGCTCGAGGACGAGGGCAGCGGCAGGAAGAGTCAGGGGGCCGGGCTCGAGGACGAGGGCAGCGGCAGGAAGAGTCAGGGGGCCAGGCCCGCGGACGAAGACCGCGGCTCACAGAGGGTCGGGATCGAGGGCGAAGACCACGGCAGGAAGAGTCAGGGGGCCGGGCTCGAGGACGAGGGCAGCGGCAGGAAGAGTCAGGGGGCCGGGCCCGAGGACGAGGGCAGCGGCAGGAAGAGTCAGGAGGCCGGGCCCGAGGACGAGGGCAGCGGCAGGAAGAGTCAGGGGGCCGGGCCCGAGGACGAGGGCAGCGGCAGGAAGAGTCAGGAGGCCGGGCCCGCGGACGAAGACCGCGGCTCACAGAGGGTCGGGATCGAGGGCGAAGACCAGACAGCTCCGGAGGCCGGGCAGGACCCGGTGTCGGCCGGACAGGAACCGGAGCCGGCGGGACAGGCTTCGGCAGGATCCCCCACGGAAGAGGACCAGGAGTTGGCAGGACCCCCAGCAGGAGAGCGGTTGGCGGGACCTCCGACGAGACAGGACAAAAGGTTGGCAGTACCCCCGGCAGGAGAGTAGACGGTGGGACCTCCAACGGCACAGGACATAGGGTTGGCAGGACCCCCGGCAGGAGAGTAGTCGGCGGGACCTCCAACGGGACAGGACATGGGGTTGGCAGGACCCCCGGCAGAGGGCTAGTCTGCGGGACCTCCAACGGGACAAGACATGGGGTTGGCAGGACCCCCGGCAGAGGGCTAGTCTGCAGGACCTCCAACTGGACGGGACATGGGGTTGGCAGGACCCCCGGCAGAAGACTAGTCTGCGGGATCTCCAACTGGACAGGACATGAGGTTGGCAGGACCCCCAGCGGAACCTCCAACGGTACAGGACATGGGGTTGGCAGGACCCCCGGCAGAAGACTAGTCTGCGGGACCTCCAACTGGACATGAGTAGGGGCTTGAGTGGGGACTCGAGAGAGGGCTTGAGAGGGAACTTGAGAGGAAACTGGAGAGTGGACTCGAGAAGGAACTCGAGAGGTGACTCGAGAGGGGACCTGAGAGGGGACTTGAGAGGGAACTCGAGAGGGGACTAGAGAGGGGACTTGAGAGGGAACTCGAGAGGAGACCTGAGGGGAAACTTGAGAGGTGACTCGAGAGGACACTGGAGAGTTGACTTGGGAGGTGACTCGAGAGGACACTGGAGAGTTGACTTGAGAGGGGACTCGAGAAAAGACTCGAGAGGGAACTCGAGAGGGGACCTGAGAGGGGACTTGAGAAAAGACTCGAGAGGGAACTTGAGATGGGATGAGGGAAGGGACTAGAGAAGTGACTCGAGGAGGGACTTGAGAAGTGACTAGAGGTGGGACTGGAGAAAGGACTAGAGAAGGGACTAGGACAGCTGGGGCCAGAGCTAAGGCTGGAACCATGGCTGCTGGGGCCAGAACTGGGGCCGGAATGATGGCTGCTGGGGCCTGTACTGGGGCCGGAACTATGGCTGTGTGGGCCGGTTCTGGGGCTGGAACCATGACTCTTGGGGCTCGGATTGCTAGCCTGGACTTGCGACTCCTTCTCCTAGAAGCCGCCTGAAGGCTCCGTGGACCTCCAAAAGCCAGCCGAGTTCCAGAAAACGCCTCTTGGACAGGAGCAGGAACTGGGGCGGAAGCACTGGTTGACTCCAGACGGAACACACCGAGACGTTTATAGTCCGCAGGCTGGAAATCACACACCCAGATGAAGTTCAACATCCAGTCAGGTAAGAACTTCACCAAGTCCGGTTTCTCCATAGCCAACCGGTGCGCCTCTACCAGAGCGGCCTCCTTCTGCCGAACACTGGACGCTCCCCTCCACCAATCATAGCAGCCAGCCAAAGCAAAGGAAAAATGCTGTAATTCCACCTCAAATGGGTCATCTGCTGGGTCCATCTCTGGTCGGTGCTTTCTGTCACGGTTGAGTGAAGGAAGCAGGACCCAAGCGCAGATAACTTTGATAAACCTTTATTTCAAGGCTAAATGGAACGAATACAGACAAAAACAGAACACTCACCGGTGAAGTCCGTCACCAACAAAAGAAGCACCGACACTGAACACAGCACGAGACAAGACTAAATACAGGGAGGGATAATTACAAGACACAGGTGAACACAATCGGCTAACGAGACACAGGTGAGGAGGGAGGAGAAAAACACAAGAGCCACAGGTGAACACAATTAGCTAACGAGACACAGGTGAGGAGGGAGGAGAACACACAGGGACACTAACGACAGGAGGAAAACATGACAGAGAACAGTGAAAACACCCAAACCTAGACAGAACTGTGACAACTCCAGGACCTTGAAATGCTTCTTACGAAGACACTCCTTCGTTGCACGGGCGGTGTGTTTGGGATCATTGTCATGCTGAAAGACCCAGCCACGTTTCATCTTCAATGCCCTTGCTGATGGGAGGAGGTTGTCACTCAAAATCTCACGATACATGGCCCCATTCATTCTTTCCTTTACACGGATCAGTCGTCCTGGTCCCTTTGCAGAAAAACAGCCCCAAAGCATGATGTTTCCACCCCCATGTCTCACAGTAGGTATGGTGTTCTTTGGATGCAACTCAGCATTCTTTCTCCTCCAAACACGTCTAGTTGAGTTTTTACCAAAAAGTTCTATTTTGGTTTCATCTGACCATATGACATTCTCCCAATCCTCTTCTGGATCATCTAAATGCTCTCTAGCAAACTTCAGACGGGCCTGGACATGTACTGGCTTAAGCAGGGGGACACGTCTGGCACTGCAGGATTTGAGTCCCTGGCGGCGTAGTGTGTTACTGATGGTAGCCTTTGTTACTTTGGTCCCAGCTCTCTGCAGGTCATTGACTCGGTCCCCCCGTGTGGTTCTGGGATTTTTGCTCACCGTTCTTGTGATCATTTTGACCCCACGGGGTGAGATCTTGCGTGGAGCCCCAGATCGAGGGAGATTATCAGTGGTCTTATATAGTGATGGCAGTTTGACACTGAAGCTTCGAACGGAGCTTCAACCCTGGACTTCCTATTCCATAGAAACAGTGCTTCGAAGCTTGCTTCAAATCATGTGACATGTGACGTCAGAAGCAGCAACTGCTTCAAATCACGTGACATGTGACGTCCGAACCAAAACTGCTTCATTTCCTGAATGAATCACTTGACTGGTTTGTGGTCCATTCATGCGATTCAATGCACTGCCTCGTCTCGATTCTGACAGGTGACAGGTTGAAACAGTTTCGAATTTGAGCGCTTCAACACTTTATGACCGCTCTAAACAATGCGCAATGTGTGGGTTGTTGTCGTAGTTTGCGTTGTTGCTGTTGAGTTGTTTGTAGGTGACCAAATACTTATTTTACCGAGGAATTTACCAATTAATTCATTAAAAATCCTACAATGTGATTTCCTGGATCCTTTCCCCCCATTCTGTCTCTCATAGTTGAAGTGTACCTAGGATGAAAATTACAGGCCTCTCTCATCTTTTTAAGTGGGAGAACTTGCACAATTGGTGGCTGACTAAATACTTTTTTGCCCCACTGTATATAAGATTGCAAACAGATGAATGTTATGGATGCTCTTTCAAAAGCGAGTCAGGAAGGAGGAACAGATCAGAAGTGATGTGGGGGGGAGTGATGTGGGGGGGCGAAGTGATGTGGGTGTGTGGGGGGAGTGATGTTGGGGGGGGGCAGACAGACAGATACTCCGTCAGCTGATTGCCAGCAGCAGTCGGTCACTGCAGCCTTTAATTAAAGTCACTCTCTCTCCTGGGCTCTTAAGCAACAGCTTGCAATTTCCACAGACAACAGCAGCATGGATGAGGCTGACCTGTAATTGTGTGTGTGTGTGTGTGTGTGTGTGTGTGTGTGTGTGTGTGTGTGTGTGTGTGTGTGTGTGTGTGTGTGTGTGTGTGCCAACCTGTGATTTTCATGTGAATTAATGACACAGTGGCATGGACATCATTTCCTTGATGCCTTCCACCTGCGGGGGACAAAGTGAAGCGCTGACCTTTGCTGTCCGTCTTTATTTTGAGAAATATGAAATGTTACAGAGAGATGGAACAAACAGCCTCAGGTATTAAATGAGGCGTGTAAGCAGGAAACTGTTGTCATTTCGCGTCACGGACTAACCCCAACTTGCTTTTTGGGAAAAGGTCAACATTAAAAGGTGTTGAACAGAAATGTGCTGCAGTGTTTTCCCGCCGGTCCTACATCCATCCAGCGGCTTCGACATGTTGATGTTCCACTTGCTTTTGATATTGTTCTCTCTGAACAAAACACAAACCAACCTCCTCAAGAGACCTCCTCCCCGGGGACACGGATTTATGTGTTTGAGGTAAACAACTTTCTGATTCAAAAGGAATGTGAGGAGAGGAGCACATACATAGACACCTACACATAGCAATGCATAGGGAGAAGAGCTGCATGCAGGGAGAGCAGCTGGGGAATGGCTGACTTTACATGTGAGAGCGCTATTTCAGGTGATTCAAGATGAATTTGAACAAAGCACAACATCAGGAGCGTCCATTAGGATATTATTAAATTCATTATAATTACTGATGCATTCAAGTGTTCTCAAAGCTGGCAAAGGTGCAGCTAGTTGTAATGACTTTGTATACTGCAGGGTAGCTTGTGAATTGTATTTATTCTATTAATAAGAGTTTATTATATTTCACATCATCAATCCAAATCTGTAAAGTAGCTAAAGGTATTAAATACATGTAGTGGAATAACTAGTTAGTAGAAGTACAGAGGAGCATAACATGGAAATACTCAAGTTAAGTACAAGTATCTGCTTTTAATCTTTTATTGGGCTAAATATGTACCTTATTGGCATAAAACACACACGTTGTGGGTTTAAGTACGTCTTTCTGTGGATAGCAATGTTGGTAATTAACAGAGTAGTTTAGTGTTTTATTTCCAGGTGTAGTTGTGCAGCTGCCAGACGTGCTTTGGGAGTTTTTTGAAGGCTATTAAATGGGCGTTAGTAGTTTTATTTAATGAACAATCTGATGCTTTAGAAGGGGAAAGCTCCAGTGCGAAGGTGTATACCCTAAATGAATGAATAGATGGCAGTTGCCTTTCACTTTTAGTTACGTTTCAGTTCAAACACGACATTGTTGAGTTAGGGTTAGTCTGATATAAAATCTAAGTCAAGTCAGTCAAAGTCAAGTCAACTTTATTGTCAATCTTTCAGTTTCAAAATATGTATCCAAATATGTATACCTGTCTATATACAAAATCAAATTACACATTTATACATATGCACACTTTAAGACCTAAAGAAAAGCCCAACAATCAATATACAAAATAACAGTCACTTCAATATCTTTGAGAATGTACATTAGTGCAACACTGTCCATAGCAGCTTACATTTTTTTTCTCATAACTAACAAAAAGTGATTCCCTGATTACTCGTTTGTTTCTAACACTACATCTCAGTGTTGTAGATTAGTGGTGTTGTGTTGCAGCTTTACAGCACAGGAGGGAGTCAGAATCTCCCCCCCCCCCCCCCCCCCCCCCCCGCTGTCTTCCTGCACCCGGGGACCTCATTACTCCATCGGGCCGCTGCTCGGTCACCGGCGGTTCCTCTGAGGGCCGCAGACCGCCACGGGGACCCGATTCTGACCCGAGGACGATCGCCAGCGAGAGGCCAGTGCAGCGACCTGAGACTCAAACAGACTGTGTGTCACGCCGGGGGAAATCAGAGAGAGAGAGAGAGAGAGAGAGAGAGAGAGAGAGAGAGAGAGAGAGAGAGAGAGAGAGAGAGAGAGAGAGAGAGAGAGAGAGAGAGAGAGAGAGAGAGAGAGAGAGAGTTCAGAAGGAAACAGGCTCGCCGGCGGCGGCACCAATCATCTCAAAGTTTGCTGCAACTTTGTTTGGAGGGACAAGTTTCTTTCATCTTCACACTTCAATCCTTGAGCTGATAACTGAGGGAATATGTGCCTTTGCTTCTTTGACAATAACTGCGTGTGTGATATTTCCCACAGCGCCTGTCTGTCACACAAGTCTGCCAGCAATTAATAAATAAGTCAAACTCCAAAACGGAGCTATTAGCAAATATTCAGAGCATTCACAGTTAATCTAATTACAGCTATTGTGTTTAGGAACTCTCTTTGGTTTCACCCATAGATATGATTAAATAGAGTTTTATATTCTTGCATGGCTTCATATCTCAGAATAACAAGAATATCCAATTACAATCAAAAGAAAACGGTTTGATATTCTGCGATTACTCTGCCAAGATCAAAAGATAAACGTGGGACATTCAGAACCATCGTCACAAAACACCATTTGATATACTTGTTAACGGATTACTGGTTTGATTTCTTTGGATTATGAGCTCATTAAATGGTGGTAATGAGATTGAACATGTTGATTTGATCTTATCATCTACACAGAATGTAATAATCCATCTTTTATCATAAAGTAAAAATATATAAATGTGATGAATTGTAATGATTTCTGTATTAATTCATTTAGGGACAGACTGTCGGACTTTCTGGACTTTGATCAGAACTTCCAAAAGCAAGAAAGCGGTCTGGCTAGAACATGAGTCACAACACTGAAAAGAAACTCGCAAAAAGATCTATACAACAAAGAAATACATTTAAAAGAAGAAAAGTAAATGGTAACTCAACCTAAAGGCAAGGTCACAGAAGAAGCCATTCTGCAGTTAGACCATTTATTATTACTGTCCATGAGCTCTAACTCTCTTCAAAGACACAGATAAAGAGATTTCTATTTTATTATTAAAGAAGACATCATCTCCTGCTGATGTTCAGGTGTATATCAGTATGTAGTGTCTCTACTTTAAAGAGTCCTCTCCTGCTGATGTTCAGGTGTATATCAGTATGTAGTGTCTCTACTTTAAAGAGTCCTCTCCTGCTGATGTTCAGGTGTATATTGTCTCTACTGTAAAGAGTCCTCTCCTGCTGATGTTCAGGTGTATATCAGTATGTAGTGTCTCTACTTTAAAGAGTCCTCTCCTGCTGATGTCCAGGTGTATATCAGTATGTAGTGTCTCTACTTTAAAGAGTCCTCTCCTGCTGATGTCCAGGTGTATATCAGTATGTAGTGTCTCTACTTTAAAGAGTCCTCTCCTGCTGATATTCAGGTGTATATCAGTATGTAGTGTCTGTACTTTAAAGAGTCCTCTCCTGCTGATGCTCAGGTGCATATCAGTATGTAGTGTCTCTACTTTAAAGAGTCCTCTCCTGCTGATGTTCCCCCAAAATATACATATAAGATTAAGAAAATCCAGTGTTAAATGTTTAATTGGAACATTAGTCATTATAAGTTAAAAGTCTGTCGTTCTCTTTGCTTGTTGACCACATTTCCAAAAAAGAATATTGCATCCAAACATATGAAAGCATGAGATAGTTATGTACGAGAAAACATCTCAGTGTTTTTATTTTAGCCCGACTGGGAGACAGTCCCTGCAGAGAGGAGCCAGAACCAGCAGCAGAATAATGACCCTTATAAAGAGATCACATGTTCTCTCACCTCTCACTGGGACGCTCAGGTGTCCACAGACTGTCGGCCATGTTGTGCATTTTGTGTCCGGGAAGGCAAAGTGAATGTCTAATGGTGCGTGTCCTCTCTGGGTTTATTATACAGCGCTGTACAAGTGGCGATCTATAAACACATTGTCTGTGTGTGTGTGTGTGTGTGTGTGTGTGTGTGTGTGTGTGTGTGTGTGTGTGTGTGTGTGTGTGTGTGTGTGTGTGTGTGTGTGGACCTCACTGCCTCATGTTTCCTGGACTGTTTCCATGGCAATAATCAACTGCTTTTGTCCATTCGCACGCACACACACACACACACACACACACACACACACACACACACACACACACACACACACACACACACACACACACATATAACAAACTGTTGTGGAAATGAAGATGCATATGCACAAATTATCCTTCATTTAAACCAAACAGGATATGAAGCGATATTTGTGTGTTTGTTAAAAATTCATTTTCGCCACTATAATTTGGCCGGTGTTGTTATGAAAGAAATCTCGGGATCAAACTTGTGCTTTCACAAGTTTCTTTAGTTGATGAACGACAGCTAATTAAAGCGTGATGATGAATCAGTGCTTTATTCTTCTTCTTGTTTAAGTGTGCTAATTCAGTGTTATTATCAAAACACAAGCTCTGTCCTCTAAATCCTTTGTTGACTAATTATTTAGGTTTCTGTGACTAATTAATTCGAAATTGTTCACAAAAACCAAAAGAAGGATTAAAATCTATCGAGTTGCATTACTAGAGGGATCTCTTCAGCTCATTCAAACTAAAATCAGACATTTTTCTGATGCTTTAATTTCAAATGTTCTCTTAAAACGAAGGTAAAAATGAGTTCTATTAGTTGACTAAGTGTCTTATGATTTATAATTGTCTCCATCTGCTGCAGGGAAGCAGCTTAAATCTATATGTTCACTGCCATGATGCAACTTTGACAACAATACATGTAGACATGTGGTTTTAAAATAACAATTCATACATTACATTTGATGTAGTCTCTCTACTTTAAAGAGTCCTCTCCTGCTGATGTTCAGGTGTATATCAGTATTTAGTGTCTCTACTTTAAAGAGTCCTCTCCTGCTGATGTTCAGGTGTATATCAGTATGTAGTGTCTCTACTTTAAAGAGTCCTCTCCTGCTGATGTTCAGGTGTATATCAGTATGTAGTGTCTCTACTTTAAAGAGTCCTCTCCTGCTGATGTTCAGGTGTATATCAGTATGTAGTGTCTCTACTTTAAAGAGTCCTCTCCTGCTGATGTTCAGGTGTATATCAGTATGTAGTGTCTCTACTTTAAAGAGTCCTCTCCTGCTGATGTTCAGGTGTATATCAGTATTTAGTGTCTCTACTTTAAAGAGTCCTCTCCTGCTGATGTTCAGGTGTATATCAGTATGTAGTGTCTCTACTTTAAAGAGTCCTCTCCTGCTGATGTTCAGGTGTATATCAGTATGTAGTGTCTCTACTTTAAAGAGTCCTCTCCTGCTGATGTTCAGGTGTATATCAGTAAGTAGTGTCTCTACTTTAAAGAGTCCTCTCCTGCTGATGTTCAGGTGTATATCAGTATGTAGTGTCTCTACTTTAAAGAGTCCTCTCCTGCTGATGTTCAGGTGTATATCAGTATGTAGTGTCTCTACTTTAAAGAGTCCTCTCCTGCTGATGTTCAGGTGTATATCAGTATGTAGTGTCTCTACTTTAAAGAGTCCTCTTCTGCTGATGTTCAGGTATATATCAGTATGTAGTGTCTCTACTTTAAAGAGTCCTTTCCTGCTGATGTCCAGTTATATATCAGTGTGTAGTGTGTCTACTTTAAAGAGTCCTCTCCTGCTGATGTTCAGGTGTATATCAGTATGTAGTGTCTCTACTTTAAAGAGTCCTCTCCTGCTGATGTTCAGGTGTATATCAGTGTGTAGTGTCTCTACTTTAAAGAGTCCTCTCCTGCTGATGTTCAGGTGTATATCAGTATGTAGTGTCTCTACTTTAAAGAGTCCTCTCCTGCTGATGTTCAGGTGTATATCAGTATGTAGTGTCTCTACTTTAAAGAGTCCTCTCCTGCTGATGTTCAGGTGTATATCAGTAAGTAGTGTCTCTACTTTAAAGAGTCCTCTCCTGCTGATGTTCAGGTGTATATCAGTATGTAGTGTCTCTACTTTAAAGAGTCCTCTCCTGCTGATGTTCAGGTGTATATCAGTATGTAGTGTCTCTACTTTAAAGAGTCCTCTCCTGCTGATGTTCAGGTGTATATCAGTATGTAGTGTCTCTACTTTAAAGAGTCCTCTCCTGCTGATGTTCAGGTGTATATCAGTATGTAGTGTCTCTACTTTAAAGAGTAATTTCCTGCTGATGTCCAGTTGTATATCAGTGTGTAGTGTGTCTACTTTAAAGAGTCCTCTCCTGCTGATGTGCAGGTGTATATCAGTATGTAGTGTCTCTACTTTAAAGAGTCCTCTCCTGCTGATGTTCAGGTTCATATCAGTATGTAGTGTCTCTACTTTAAAGAGTCCTCTCCTGCTGATGTTCAGGTGTATATCAGTATGTAGTATCTCTACTTTAAAGAGTCCTCTCCTGCTGATGTTCAGGTTCATATCAGTATGTAGTGTCTCTACTTTAAAGAGTCCTCTCCTGCTGATGTTCAGGTGTATATCAGTGTGTAGTGTGTCTACTTTAAAGAGTCCTCTCCTGCTGATGTTCAGGTGTATATCAGTATGTAGTGTCTCTACTTTAAAGAGTCCTCTCCTGCTGATGTTCAGGTTCATATCAGTATGTAGTGTCTCTACTTTAAAGAGTCCTCTCCTGCTGATGTTCAGGTGTATATCAGTATGTAGTATCTCTACTTTAAAGAGTCCTCTCCTGCTGATGTTCAGGTGTATATCAGTAAGTAGTGTCTCTACTTTAAAGAGTCCTCTCCTGCTGATGTTCAGGTGTATATCAGTATGTAGTGTCTCTACTTTAAAGAGTCCTCTCCTGCTGATGTTCAGGTGTATATCAGTATGTAGTGTCTCTACTTTAAAGAGTCCTCTCCTGCTGATGTTCAGGTGTATATCAGTATGTAGTGTCTCTACTTTAAAGAGTTCTCTCCTGCTGATGTTCAGGTGTATATCAGTATGTAGTGTCTCTACTTTAAAGAGTCCTCTCCTGCTGATCTTCAGGTGTATATCAGTATTGTCTCTACTTTAAAGAGTCCTCTCCTGCTGATGTTCAGGTGTATATCAGTATGTAGTGTCTCTACTTTAAAGAGTCCTCTCCTGCTGATATTCAGGTGTATATCAGTATGTAGTGTCTCTACTTTAAAGAGTCCTCTCCTGCTGATATTCAGGTGTATATCAGTATGTAGTGTCTCTACTTTAAAGAGTCCTCTCCTGCTGATCTTCAGGTGTATATCAGTATTGTCTCTACTTTAAAGAGTCCTCTCCTGCTGATGTTCAGGTGTATATCACTATTGTCTCTACTTTAAAGAGTCCTCTCCTGCTGATGTTCAGGTGTATATCAGTATTGTCTCTACAGTGACACGTCTCCATGTGTTAACGTTCAAAAAGCTCAGTGTTTTCTTCATGTGTGTCTCTGAGTCGGAAGTCGTCTCTTTCCGCTCCACCTGCAGGTTTTAGATCACAGCGATGTTGAAGGTCTACCTGCCTCCACTTCTTTTCAAACACCCGGCATTTTTATCAGCTCCGCCTCAAGTTGAGAATGTCAGCAATATGTTTTTTATTCCTCTCTCTCAAGTCCACTCCTCATTTCCAATCTGTGGGCGTACAGTGTTTGTATTGCATCTACATTCCACTCGAGCGTGCGACCTCGGTGTCACTTCTTCCTGACGAAGCAATCAGGTAAAAATGGGTCTGAAATGGCAGATTACTTCAGACGGAGCGGCGGGCGGAGGACGCAGGCGGTGTGCAGGCAAATTGCCTCTTTCAACACTTAAATAAAGGCGGGAGGTCAGGAGTGGCTGAGCGTGAGGCTTCACACACACCAACACACACACCAACACACACGTCTCATCGTCCTTCATCGCTCTTTCCTGTCTTTGTGTGTCTCTCAATCAAATTCAATTAAACTTTATTGACATGATGTTTACATAAAAGGAGCTTTGAGCTCTCAGTCTCTCGGCCCCAGACTTATTTCAGATCTCAATAGTGCGTTCACATTGAAGAATGAAAACACAAAACATGAATGTGCCTCACGGTGGAGTGTGGCATTGATGGACACCTTTTTTTATCCAACAATGCCACAATGCACAACGGGAGAGGGAGAAGCACCGTCAGAGAAAACAATTAAAACACATGAAAGAAATCTGTGGTTTTTCTAAATTATAAACCATCCCTGCTCTGAAGATAATTGTGCCAGCTATTTTAGATTTAGTTATTATTTTTAGTCACATTTTAGTCCTTTTTATTCTTCATAGTTTTGGTCTAGTCGACTCAAACCTTTTAGTCCAGGAAAAATCATTACCTTTTAGTCAAAATGTTTTCACTCTTTAAACTAAATCAGGTATTTGAAATTGGAATCAAGGTATTGACATTCGTAAAGCAACATTTCACTCTCTTAACACTTTACTGACTGAGCTCATGGTTGTAGCCCCCAAAGCACTGCTCCGGAAGGTTGGGGATCTCCTCCTCCACATTGACGGCTGTTCCATCTCCCCGTCTCCCGAAGTCCGTAACCTGGGTGTCATCCTTGACTCCACTCTCTCATTTCAGTCACATATCAAATCCGTCACTAAATCTGCCTTCTATCACCTCAGGAACATCTCCCGTCTACGACCATCACTCTCTGATTCCGTGGCCGAGACCCTCATTCATGCATTTGTCTCCTCCCGGTTAGATTATTGCAACGGAGTCCTGTTCGGGATTCCCAGTAAAGCCCTGGACAGGCTCCAGTATGTGCAGAACTCAGCTGCCAGGGTGCTCACTCACACCAAGCCCTGGCAGCACATCACCCCCACCCTGATCCACCTCCACTGGCTCCCAGTCAAGCACCGTATCACTTATAAACTCCTTCTTCTGACTTACAAATCCCTCCATGCCCTCGCCCCCCAATACCTGTCTGACCTTCTCCGCTACCACACTCCATCCCGGAACCTAAGATCATCTGGACAGGATCTCCTCTCCACCCCCCGCACCAGGTTGCGGACTTTCGGTGACAGAGCCTTCAGTGTGGCATCCCCCACCCTCTGGAACTCTCTCCCCCCCCAAATCCGCAGTGCCCCAACCCTGGACAAATTCAAAAAAGCCCTCAAAACGCACCTTTTTACTAAGGCTTTCCCCACTGTATAGATAGTTTTAATAGGTTTATTTTTCCGCTACATCACCAAGACAAGACAATTGGGGGAAATATCCTGCATTCTGAATGTCCGATAGTCCACCATTAACACCTTAGTCCCGTCTCGTCTCGTCAACGAAAATAAATATACATTTCGTCATAGTTTTTATTATCAAAGCTCTATTTTTAGCTCGTCGTCGTCTCGTCTTAGTCGGTAGAAAACTAGTGTGTTCTGGAGGGGACAGTGTGCCCCTGCTCGGCCACTAATGGATGCACTGTATGCTGAGGATTAAGCTTTTTACAGGGCTCAAATGTAAGGTCAGTGAAAGATGAATGGTTCCTTGAAAGGGTTTTATATCATTCCTATTGTCCTAAAAAGCATGTCAGATGTTGAACTGAAAGCGGGTATAAATGTACCTGCAGTGACACACATTCAAGATTGTGCTGTAAACTCTGTGACCTTTCCTAGGATCAGTCATCGGTACTTAATTCAGTTACAAAGCCATTCTGGGTAGACTCCCATCTTTCCTTTTGCAGTTTGATGTCACGTAATGTAATTGTAGTTATTAGTCTGAGATCACAAGATGACTGGTCTCAGTGCAGCCTTGAAACCGAGGGAATTACAATTGTATGCATTTATATATTTGATGTGGTTATTATTGTTGTTTCATGTTTGTTTACTGTTGCCCAGGCCAGCCCATCCTGCCACAGAGACTGTTGCTCTCAATAGAAATGACTATATTGTGTTTTGTTGGCAGAAGTTAAATAGGAACCAAATCATTTACCATCTATTCTCCACTGACATGAAAAAAACCTTTGCAGCTACTTTTCAAAGTTGATAAGGTGTTGACTAGAAGAGCACTCTGCTGAATGAATGCATTGTTATTATATTTGAATGTGTTTCAACAATATTTATCACCGTGGCAACGATTTCTCAGATAGATAGAATGGGAGGGATGAACCCCTCGTTAATGGTCTCACATGCAGAGCACACAGTGACATGTGTTCTCTGCTCTTAACCCATCCAGCGCCAGGAGTCTAGTACCCAGGTTCTGGTCCAGGCTCTCGTCACCTCACGCCTAGACTACTGCAACTCCCTCCTGGCTGGTCTACCTGCATGTGCCATCCGACCTCTGCAGCTCATCCAGAATGCAGCGGCTCGTCTGGTCTTCAACCTTCCTAAATTTTCTCACACCACTCCGCTCCTCCGCTCCCTTCACTGGCTCCCGGTAACTGCTAGAATCCACTTTAAGACACTGGTACTTGCGTACCATGCTGCGAATGGATCTGGCCCTTCCTACATCCAGGACATGGTTAAACTGTACACCCCAGCACGTGCACTACGCTCTGCATCAGCCAAACGACTCGCTGCACCCTCGCTGCGAGGGGGACCCAAGTTCCCATCAGCAAAAACACGTGGGTTTGCTATCCTGGCTCCAAGATGGTGGAATGAGCTCCCCATTGACATCAGGACAGCAGATAGCTTACACACCTTCCGGCGCAGACTGAAAACTCATCTCTTTCGACTCCACTTCGAGCGATAGAATTACTAACAAAGAACTGCTAACAAAGCACTTATATACTAACAAAGGACTGGCTTATCTATAGCCAGTTGAGTAGCACTTGAAATTTTTGGCTCTATGAAACCTGATGTACTTATATGATTCTGTTTTCTTCAAGGTTGTGTCTTCCTGGTCGATGGTACTTATTGTAAGTCGCTTTGGACAAAAGTGTCAGCTAAATGCAATGTAATGTAAAAATGTAATGTAGTACTAGGAGCAGTGGGCAGCTATTGCACAGCGTCCGGGGAGCAATGGGTTGTCCGGTGTCTTGCTCAAGGGCACCACGGCAGGGCCCAGGATGTGACCTTGGACCTCTCCAAGTGGCAGTCCACACTCCATATGTAGGTCTGCACGGTCCAAGCCCCTACCGACTGAGCCATTTCTGCTGAATTGCCACCACTTCTATAACAGCACAACTCTGCCAATTGATATGCGTTTATTTCTGCATTTGTGTAATTCTCAGAGGAAACTGTCATTTTCTTATATTGTACTTTTTTTAATTGTAATTAAATTCCTCTCACTGTGTTGAATGGACCACCAAAGCTAATTTATGTAATACATTGATTTTCATGCGAGATACAAACTGGAGCTAACCGTTAGGATTTCTCCTTGATACTGTACATGTCATCACCTCCTCCTCCTCTTCTTCCTCTTCCTCCTCCTCCACTTCCTCCTCCTCCTCTTCCTCCTCCTCTTCCTCCTATCCTGTCACAGATAGCAGATGCAGCAGAGATGTCCGTGTTTGTCCTCAGGACGGCAGCGTTCACAGACTCTGGCTTCGCTGAGTCGTCGTCTGAAATCTATTACGGTTAAGGATCACCCTGGCATGTGTTCGCCCTCACACACACACACACACACACACACACACACACACACACACACACACACACACACACACACACACACACACACACACACACACACACACACACACACACACACACACACACACTTACTGTCACACCTATCATAAGGGTGGAGAGCTAATGACTGAGATGGCTGGGCTTTAAAAAAGAGGAAGGGGAAGTTGCCAGGCGATGATTAATCTGAGCCGCTCGCCTCCAGCGATGACTGACGGCTGATTTATGATTCAACGTCGAGCTGTGAGAGCTTAGAGTCATTTCCCCCCATTTCTTATTTTAATTCCTTTCGCAGGTGATGGCAGGAGGGATGGGAGCCAATTATCTTAAGTGTCTTTCTGCTCTCTGTCAGCTGCAGACAGTCGCTCTGAGACTCCAAAGTCGGCCTGCTAACAGGTGACTGCTGCCGCCTCCTCCATTACAATCAGCGCGCAGGTTACCTTCTTTTTATGTGTGGCGCTTAAAAAACATCTAAATGTGACTTCCCTCTGCTGCTGTCCGGGACACTTACAGGTTGTTGGTTTATTTCCTTATGTCGTTGCCTGAAGAAAATAAATCCAGTTAAATCTTGTTACGCCACTGTAGAAAATATAACGAGAATATATATATGCTTTATGATAGCTAAAAGTTAAAATGCAGAATAATTCAAATCCTATAAGATAGATAATACAAAAGGCATAATACAGTGAAGTATAAAATATAATAAAATCAATAAATGTATTCATGCCAAGGAGATGTAAACTATGACGTGGAACATTTACTCACTCTCCATTTACTGGGGCTCCGTCTGTGAGCGGTTGTTTAGGATTCAAATCCAATGTCTTGACTTGGGACTTCCTTGTGCAAATCAATGACTTGTTCACAACTGCCTATTTCCACATTAAGCAGTGTTCAGAGCAACATGACGGTACTTTTAGAGTCGTGTTTGTGTCCATATTCTCACTCTTTAAAAGGTCCCATGTCACGGCCATTTCTACTGATCATATTTCCATGAGGTCTACTAGAATAGATTTATATTGTGCAATTCTCTGTATAGTATGTATTCACCAGGTATTCACTCTGTCCTAAACGGCTTGTTGGAGCTCCTGCCCCTCCCCTGTGAGCCCAGTGTGCTCTGATTGGTCGGGACGTTGCTGCGAGCAGTGGACAGGCTTCCGGGTCGGCGATACAGCGAGACACAGATAAACTCATCCTGAGCACACACACACTCACAGCCGAAGTAAAAACAATAAGTGTGGCTTGATATTGAGAAAGAAAAAGGTTTGTAACGCTGTGAGAATGGGTTTGAGAGCATTTCTCCGCCATCCCAACTCGTCTATTACTAGCGTTCAGGGAGCTCAATGCAAGTCAATGGGACTCCCTGTTAGTTAACCTGGTGTGTGAGGTGCTCCGCGGATTGGTCCATTTGTTGTTGATGTGGGAGTTCACACGTCAGAGAACCCAGGAAGCAAACAATGGAAAAAGAGAAATGTCCAACGAGGCGTTCTGGGGCAGCACAGACAGGTCTTCTCTGTGTTAGAGCTTTACTCGCTACAGGGTGTACTTTGAGGGGTTTGACTCTGCAGACCGTTTACATGCAGAACAACCTTCATAACACAAGGGGACGTGTAATAACCGTAAAAGCTTGACATGGGACCTTTAAGCCTTCTCTACACCAAACCCTGACAGAAATATCTGTTTCTTCAGCGGCTAGACTCAGCAGTGTGTGTCTAACGGTGTGTTTGCTGTGCCGTGCTGGACAGGTCAAGTCAATCAGAGCTTGTTCCTGGAAAGCAACTCACTGCTGTTCCTTGAAACAGTAAGACTGAACCAGACTTCACACGAAAACAGACTTCAAATACAAACCACTACAGCTGCAAAGGTTAATGACAATTATCAATTGGTTAAGGGCTACATATAAGGTTTTATTCATCCGATAATTATTAATTAGCGTAACTAAAACATGTCCATCTCTTTACACAGTGATGTCTTTAAATATCTTGTTTTGTCAGTGAGCAAATGCCCAAATATAATCATTTTAAGAAAGGCTAAATACAGCATTTTCTAACATTTTACACAAAACAACTCTTTAATAATGTGTTTGTTATTAAAGTAGTTTTCTAAAATGTTCTTCATTTAATCAATTACTGATGATTCAACTTACTTGGTCTCTCATTGGGAAATACAAATGATCCATTGGGGGGAAATATACATAAGATTTAAAGCTACACCTATTTTGTTATACACCTGATAGCACCCCTCAAACTCCCACATGTCCACTTTACTACTATTACTAAGATACTATGATACATACTGGAAATAAAACACCAAATAAGTGACCTACCATGACCACATGTGGGGACTAAAGGACCAGTCTGTTCTTGACACTGAAGATTAACGACCTACTGGTGTAAATAAAGGTTATTTTTATAGTGTAGCTACAGAATATATCCAATATAGGATGCAGCAGTTCTCTCTACATCGCTCTATCTTTAACTAGAGGCCGGCCTGTCACTCGCCCCACCATCCAATACACTCCAATCAATTTAACCTCGGCTGCAATTCAATGTGACAGAAAGACAAATCGGACTTCCAATGTAAAATAATTGAAACAGACGCTTATGTGAGCGTGTGTGGGGGAGGCCTGCATATTCTGCATTCAGCTTAATGCACTGTCCATGTCAGAGATGGATTGTGGTGTCAGAGTTACGGATAAGCCTCTGTTTAGTTAGCCCCGTCGGGAGGGATGAACATTGTAGTCATATTAAAGATAACAAGTGTTTTTATCCACGTCACAGCAGCGAAGCGCACACAGGGAGGGGGGTAAGATGCTCCGTCAAGTGAAATGTAATTGCTATCCACCAGAGGACACATAATAGAACAATTGGAAGAGAGCAAAAAGTCAGCAGTGTCTGCATTGTAAACAAAAAAACGGACCAAATCCTCAACGGTCGTGGGCAGCCGGCATTGCAAAACAGCACACAGAAAAAGGCTTTACACACACACAAAAGGTTTTTGGGTAGCAGGGGATTAAGCTGCGCTCACAAAACACACACACACACACACACACACACACACACACACACACACACACACACAGTGAGCCACAGTGTTTAGTGCTGCGTTCCAGAGAAAAATAAGTGGTGCTTGAAAAGGAAAAAGGTTTGTGGGGGAAATAAAGAAGGTGAATTTGGATTGATGTGAATCACGCTCGCCACTCTGGCCTGGAGCTCGTCCAGCCGGGGATAAATCGCCTACCTGTGTCAGAGCTACATCCCACAATAACAACAACGTCCCCCCCACAACACCATCAACCACCATTACTGCACGCCCACGCCTGAACTGGCCTCAGGCATGTGATAGCGAGGATTAGATGGTATAATCAAAGCCATTCCACCTTCAGACTGGCACCACCTCGGGGTCTCCCTCTTCCTCTTCCTCGCCGCTCGCTATAGTGCTCTGCAAACCTTAACATGGGATGGGACGAGTTACTGCAGCCGAGCTGAACCCACACACAGCTGAGGGGGCTCTCGGTGGAGGTCAAAGGTCAGGTAACTTTCTCGCTAGCTCGCTAATCCAGCAGAGGATGAGGAGTTTTGGGGGAGTGGGCGGCTAAACAGGCGGGCAGCGAGGTTAAAGCATGTTTTCAGTTACGTCTCGAGACGTGACAGACATCGAGATGTTTCAAACGCTGAGAGTGGGAGAAACAAACCTTTACTGTACGCTGAAGATGAGAGGCTAGCATCATAGAGGTCGTTCATCAAGAATCAAACAAGTCGGAATCGGCACTGACTGAGCTTTAACTCTCAAAGTGATGGATACTCTGCTTTGTTGATGCTTAAAATGTGTTTCAATCATACATTTCTGTCACTCTGGTCAACTGGATGCTTCAGATGAATACCAGTCAGGAACCTTAACCCTAATGGACTAGCATAGCATTAGCATGATACATCAGAACCTATAGCTTTGAAAATATCAGTTGCTTCGTCCTATTTAAATTGATCAAAATTAAAAACCACAAGAGCTAGGCTGTTTTTACATTACCTAACATGTGTCATGTAGCTGACACATGTATCCAATGTAACTTACATAGAGGTTAAAGCATGTTTTCAGTTCTGTCTCGAGACGTGACAGGCATCGAGATGTGTCAAGCGCTGAGTGGGAGAAACAAACCCTTACTGTACGCTGAAGATGAGAGGCTAGCATCATAGACGTCATTCATCAAGAGTCAAACAAGTCGGAATCGGCACTGACTGAGCTTTAACTCTCCAAGTGATGGATACTCTGTTGAGCTGCTGCTAATCCAGAGGTAGGAAGCAACTACTGTAAGTACATTGACTCAACTACTGTACAATTATCCTATTTTTACAATTCCATTTGTTGCTTCTTTGAACTTCTACTCCTCTACAATCCAGAGGTAAATGGTGTACTTTTGCTCCACTACATTTATTTAATACCTTTAGTTACTTCACAGATGTGGATGAATGATGTGAAATCTAATCAAGTGTTGAATCAGACTTTAGTTCCACCTGGAGTGAATCCACCAGCTACCCTGCAGTCTACAAAGCCATTCAAACTAGCTGCACCTTCACCAGCTTTGAGAACACTTTCATGATCAATCATTATAAAACACATCATATATATTATTCTGAAATGGACCAATCTGCACAACGACTACTTTCACTGTCTTTCACTATATTTTGATGAGAATACTTTTCTACTTTCACTTGAGGAACATTTTGAATGCAGGACTTTTACTGTAACAGAGTATTCCTACACTCTGGTACTTCTACTTTTACTCAAGTACAAGATCTGAGTACTTCTACTTTTACTACAAGATCTGAGTACTAGTATTTTGCTTGGACCATTGTGTCACATGCCCTGTGTTTGTATTGCACTATTTTATGTATTTTGATGTCCCAAGTATATTGTATGATTCACTATTTTAGGAGCATGGGATTTTAGAATTGAATTGCTTACAACTACTATGGTGTTATTGTCATGCACAATAGTGTAGCTAATGACAATAACACCATTGCACCTTATTGCCATTTCGACAACTTGCTAGTGCATGAAGCCCCATCAGGGTCAAATAACAGAAAACAAATCAACAACAACTATGTCGAAATGCTGATTGACACATCTGTCAGCCAATGAAACGCAGCGGTGAGAGTCGAGGCGCTCTCTGACCTCGGACGATTGTTCGGCTCAGTATCGGTTTTCATCCTGAACTCAGAGGTGGCAGCCATGTTTGTTCCTTCTATTGTCTGCCGTGACCTTTGACACCTGACCTCATTACTGCTGCTGTTTGTGATGTTGACCTCCAAAGATCACAGTCGAAGTCACTGCCTCAGGAGGAACAAAGCCACCAAAACACCTTCTTTTTTTAAACCAATTGCATCACCTAACCAACCAACCATACACACACACACACACACACAAACACACACACACACACACACACACACACACACAGGGCCTGCAGTGTTTAATTACCTCTGCCAGTGCTATTTGTTCCATTAAATACTGTATTAGCATTAATTAGCATTAAATATGATTGCAATTTAAATAAGATGTGAACTGTACACAGAGAGGTCGCATTTATAAGTAAATGTTTTGTAAGGCTTCTGTTCCAACTCACACATGTGTTTTCAGACTTATTCCCAGAAGACCCCCCTTATTACATTGATTATTTTTCACTAACTAATACAGTGGTGGATGCAGGTCCTAAAGCAAGATTAAGGAGTAACTTAGCACTAAAATAAGTTCATGTGAACATGAATGCACAACATAAGCTTAAAGGTAATTAGGGTAATTAAACCACTATACCTATTGGGAAATGTGTAATAAAATAAATGAAGAAGACAGACAGGAAGTAAACACTAAAGGGAACAACAGAAGCAGACAAACATGAAGTAAACACTAAAGGGAACAGCAGAAGAAGATGGACCAGAAGTAAACACTAACGGAACAGCAGAAGAAGACGGACCGGAAGTAAACACTAAAGGGAACAGCAGAAGAAGACGGACAGGAAGTAAACACTAACAGGAACAGCAGAAGAAGACAGACAGGAAGTAAACACTAAAGGGAACAGCAGAAGAAGACGAACAGGAAGTAAACACTAACAGGAACAGCAGAAGAAGACAGACAGGAAGTAAACACTAAAGGGAACAGCAGAAGAAGACAAACAGGAAGTAAACACTAACGGGACAGCAGAAGAAGACGGACCGGAAGTAAACACTAAAGGGAACAGCAGAAGAAGATGGACCAGAAGTAAACACTAAAGGGAACAGCAGAAGAAGATGGACCAGAAGTAAACACTAAAGGGAACAGCAGAAGAAGACGGACAGGAAGTAAACACTAACAGGAACAGCAGAAGAAGACAGACAGGAAGTAAACACTAAAGGGAACAGCAGAAGAAGACGAACAGGAAGTAAACACTAACAGGAACAGCAGAAGAAGACAGACAGGAAGTAAACACTAAAGGGAACAGCAGAAGAAGACAAACAGGAAGTAAACACTAACGGGACAGCAGAAGAAGACGGACCGGAAGTAAACACTAAAGGGAACAGCAGAAGAAGATGGACCAGAAGTAAACACTAACGGGACAGCAGAAGAAGACGGACCGGAAGTAAACACTAAAGGGAACAGCAGAAGAAGACGGACAGGAAGTAAACACTAACAGGAACAGCAGAAGAAGACAGACAGGAAGTAAACACTAACAGGAACAGCAGAAGAAGACAAACAGGAAGTAAACACTAATGGGAATAGTAGAAGAAGAAGACCAATAGGAAGTAAACACTAACAGGAACACAGTATGGCCTCTGGCAGTGTTTAAAGACTTGTTAAAGGAAAATAAACTGTGAACAGACTTGGACAGTTACAGAAAACCTCGAAAAGTGCTGCCGTCATTTTAAGTTACGTTGCTGTCGCCGCAGTTTCAGCCGTTGTTACGCAGTAGAACAGACTATTTTCTCTTAGCGAAAGCAATACGTAGAAGAAAAAACACCCCGTAGCACATTATCTCTTACTTGATACAGTCATATAACTAATATCTTATAATCCAGGTTGAGAAAAACACACAACATTTTAACTGTTCGTCCCTTTGACAATACTTCATCAAGTTTAGTGAACATTGAGCCGGCAGAGTTTCTGCAATCCTGCTGACAAAAGACAATAATGTTCCAATCAGAAGTGTGAATGAAAGAACTGTTTGTTCTTTGTTTGCAGGATGAAAGCAATCACTGCAACAGAGCTCTATACAAACCTCCAGGACTACAAAAGTGTTAACAGACACAAAACAGGGACTTTGTGACGACCTTTGTGTTGCAGAGAGCTGAAGGCCGCTACAACCCCACAGCTCGGAAATACTCGGGAGGTTTTTTAACCTTCTCTGTGAATTTTGTGTCCTCTTTCCTCCCATAACTTTGACTGCCAGTTCGACCAAACTTTGAGGAACAGAGGTGAACAATGTTAGCTTGTTAGCTCGAAGTGCTGAGAGGGAAGATGACTCGTGAGGAGCAGGAAGAGGGACGGGGTCTTTCATTTCAAAGCCTGGATGCTGAGAGTCCTGACGAATACCAGTCAAACACATGATATTCCATCCATCCATCCATCTTCTCCCGCTTATCCGTGGTCGGGTCGCGGGGGTAGCAGTTCCAGCAGAGAGCCCCAAACTTTCTTTAAAACATCATGATATTAAAATAGACAATAGCATTTCAATTACATCAGTTGTTCATTTTTCAGCAGATGCTCTTATCATCCGTACGCTCCTAAAGACGCCTAAAGTAGACCTTGTTCAGATAACTACGTGAGTCAAGAGAACATTTTGTTCATTTTTCAACTATTTGTCATTTTATTTTATTCAAGAAAGTATGTCTACAACTTTTGTCATTGGGTTATTGACTTTGATACCCTTTTGCCTGAGCTGTAAAATAAATTTAACACGAAAATAAAGGTGTCAGTCTTGAGTTGTTAAAATTGATTTGGGTCCTCTATCGTCCAATTATTTGTCTACAGTTCAAGACTTTGACCGCTCGCTTGCCAAACTTTGAGGAAGAAAGGTGAAAAGTGTACGCTAACCCTCACACTAACCCACTTTTTTTGTCTGTGACCACCAGTCAGAGCAAACTTCGAGAGAGAAGGGGTGAACAACGTTTGCCTATAACCTCAGAGTGCTGAGAGGAAGATCAACATGACTGGTGAGTAGCAGGAAGCGGCTGCTGATTGCACAGGAAGAGGGACGGGGTCTTTAATTTGGAGGCCTCAGTGCTGTTCAAGCCTTCAGTCTCATGGGGAGTTAATCAGCACTCAGGCTAAAGATAGGAAAGGAGACATGGAGAGGATGAGGAGAGGACAAAGCAGAGGGAGGGCTCTGGTGGTTATTGTAATGCCTTTGATGGTGACATAAGAATCATTATGACCTGTTTCTGCTGTTCGCTGGGAGGTGACTTGTATTCTATTGCTTTGTGCTTTAGTCTTCATCCTTTCATTTCACTCCGAGTTGACCCTGTACAATAAAGCACTTCAAGATTCAAAGATACAAAGGTTTTATTGTCATATGCACAAAGCTACAGTGTAGAAATGGGAATGAAATTATTTTGACCTGAGCTCAAAAGTCTATATACATGTTAATAGAATATGGAATATGTACAAGAACAGAATATGAAATAAATTTAAATTAAGACGAAATTAAATACGGTGTACCATAACTTACATGATGGAGGTATGACAATGCGTGGCCGACACATGCAAATACAAGGTGGAGAGAAAAAGCAGAGATAGAGAAATAACACACAAAACAAACTAAGTAGTGCGTTCTTTACTTTTGTAGTGCATGTTAATGGTCTGCAAAGGCTAAAATCCCTGTGTTCCTTCCAGAGGGAGTTTCTTTCTGACACACTACCCTGTCTGATACGCCTCCATTCCATTATTTCTGGAACATGGTGACATCACTATGTGACTCTCGCTCTTCTATTGGCCAGCGAACCAATCAGAGCAGCTCTGGTTTCAGACAGAGGGTGAAAAAAGCTTTTTGAACATTAAAGCATGAAGACATGTCAAAAAGCTGAAAATAATGTCCCAGTAGAGAAACTAAATGATATGAACCTGAAATATGTCCTCTTTAAAGCTGAGGTATGTAATTTATTTCAGAAACACTTTGTTATATTCCATGGAATGCTCTTAACATCCTGATAGCAATGAATACATTAAATGCTTTGACAATAAATACATAAAGAAAAGTCATCTGTGGAAGCCGTGGCGCTGTAAAAAGCTCGACCAATCATCTGAGCCGGCTAAAGTAACTGGATGGCCTACCTGCCTGTCAGCCTTCCATCTGGGCACAAACTTACCTCGTGCCCTCATTGGTCATGTGGCGTTCGTGTGTGTTGGAGGAGGGGCTCTGTGAGGAAGTGGCAGATTGTTTGCGGTTGTGTATTTTCAAATTCTAGCGCACTCGAGCTGGTTTCTCAAACGTACCTTTAAGTACATGATCTACTTCCAACCCTAACCCTTCCACCACAGATACAAAAACGTGTTATATTTGTTATTATGAAGCACATTGCAAATCCACATCTTTAATTCTAATACTTGAGTTCTTTCATACTAACGCTGCCACACTGAGTTTATTTTAGGATCAGAAACAATGTTTTTACACACTATGCCAGTGTTATTGTGTGTTAAGCTCCCTGCATGTGTTTAAAGTGCAGCAGTAATGTAATGTGAAACATCCGTCAGTTTCAATGAGCTTCACACTGACTGATAAAGGGGTAAAGTAAAAGCAGCTGATGATTTTCTGAATGCGCCGTCTATCACATAATGGAGCCTTGACACTGATCAGCTGTTATCAAAGCAGGAAATAGTTGAACCGTTTTTAAGCCCTACTTCTTGTGCTGTTATTGGATTGTTCCCTCACCTGCACACACATCCACTGCTGGTGATTTATTACCCTGTGCCATAAAGTAATGTATTCTTTCTTTATCTGTCTGTTTGGCGCCTACTTTTCAGACGTTCAGCTGGTGCCATCTCTGCTTTTAGTCCACCTGATTCATCAAAAGTCACAGTGATTTACACTTTAGCACTTTCAATTAAATAAGTATGTCACAAAGTGTTTTATAGAGCAATAAAGGACAAAACCCAAACCATTAAGGATAAAAAGAGAAACGAGGCCCACTTATAAAATGTGAGGCTAAGTGTGTGTGTGTGTGTGTGTGTGTGTGTGTCTGTGTGTGTGTGTGTGACACTACCTTCCTTTATTCTGTCTAATGCCTGTCACTTCTCACACACACAGTACTCCATCTACCAGAAACCCTCTGTACTTTCTGAATGAGCTGATAATCATCTGTTTAATGGTAGACTGAGTCCGCAGACATATTCCAGGAGCTGAGAAGTGAGGCGATTTACTAAACAGGGAGAAAAAACATCTGTAGGCAATAGCATTTTCCCTTTATAGTAGATTAGGTAAGGGATATATGCAGCAAGCCGGTCAGAAGAGGTTCTCTTCTCAGTAAATGACCAGCTTGCTAGACATTATTCCGCTTATTACAAGACTACGTACAAAATAAAGCAACGACAAGACTCACAATATTGATTTAAAAAAACGTTTTGTTAATCCAAATATTGCCTCCATTCAAGTGAAGAAATGTACCTCATGAAGGCAGCACTGCTCGAGGTCTGTAACTTTCCAAGTCTGTTCACGTTTATTTTCCATTAACCAGTTTTTAAACACTGCCAGAGCGCATACTGTGTTCACTTCCTATCGGTCTTCTTCTGCTGTTCCCTTTAGTGTTTACATCCTGTCTGGAGGTGCATCTCACTTTAAATGGATTCCTTCGTCCCTCACTTGCGTCGTTTCCTTGCGACTAGTCCCTCCCACCAGGGAAGCATGGAGAGATGCAAGGAAACCACGAGAAGCAGGGAAATTAGTTCTAAGAGCAATGGGACGTCGTTTCCTCCGGAGCGTCACGTGAAGCGACGTCCGTTTGTGATGACGCCGCACAGCTGATCGTCTGACGGCAGCCAGATCAGTGCATGCGCTGCATCGTCCAATCAGTGAGCGATACACAGTAAGGGGGCGGGGCGAGTGTCTGAGGATTCCACCGGAGGATGGTCTGGTAGTTCCTCAATTATCGCTCCTCCGTTATCACTCCTCGATCCTCCGGCAAAAATAAGGCCACTGGGACGGTACTCAAGATGGCGCAGACAAATCAACTTCCGGTGATACCGAGCCCGAGGAGCGAGGAAATGAAAAATAACCTAAGTGAGACGCACCCTGTGTTCTTGTTAGTGTTTACTTCCTGTCTGTCTTCTTCTGCTTTTCCCTTTAGTGTCTACTTCCTGTCCGTCTTCTTTTGCTGTTCCCTTTAGTGCTTCCCTTCTTTAGATTTCTAGACGTCCAGCGCTCTGTCTTTTAACCTCTTTACTTCTGTTGTCTCCTTTTTCTGTTCTGGTACAGTTTCTATCCCTTGCCTTGAACGTCCAAATTGACCAATCAGAATCAAATATTCAACGGAGCTGCTCATTAAAAGAACACTGTTGACAGCTGAAGTCATAATTATCTTTAATATTGTCACAAGTTAAATTGATAAACCAAAGACATGACTACAATGCATTGATTTAGCTTTTTTCCAAAGGTAATTAAAGTGCATTGAACTAATAGTGCCAAACACACGCACGATTTAACAAACCTGAACACCTTCCCTAGCCTCCCAGTATTTGATGTTTTCTTTCCCAGTGCAGCCCAGCAGGTAATAACACACCACAGTAGATATGGCACTACATCACAGCAAGCCGCGGTCAACACATTTAAACCTTTTAACCCCCGGAGGTCGGTGCAACAATGCTCCTCCATCAAACCACATTTAGCGCGTCCTTCCCTATAACCCAAACATGACAATGGACACACACACACTCCTGTATGTGTTTCCTCTGACAATGCAGCGTGGTGAGGAATACAGTCGCAGAATGGAAGCTCCAGGCTCCTTCTAGCGGATGGACCTCGCTGCTTGTGATAAATTGCATGTGGAAGGAAATCTGCAGGGCCCATTGAACTTTAGTATTGCTTTTATTCTTCTGTCATGTTCCCGCAGAGATGAAATGGGATCGGTTTCTTTCTCTTTTTATTTTCTCCTGCTTCGCTTATTCACGGCTCTGTGACCGCCGGTGTGCTGGATAAATGGCCAACGCTGCTTGACAGTCGCAGACATTCTTCTCTCCCTTTCTTTCTTTTTCTATATTCCTCCTCTTCTTCAACATCCAGGTTCCAGGTACTTGAAATGAAGCGGGGAAGAAAGGACATGCATTCCTCCCTGCAGCAGTGCTGTGGCTCAGCGGCTCGTCTGTATTCTTTTATTCCCTAAATGTTGAAGACATGGATCTTTGTGAGACATTGTGCACCGCAGAATAGAAAACAAATATTCAGGATCAATCATTTTCAAGAAAAAATGGGACGTGTTGTCAGCGTATACGGCAGCTCAGAAACACATCTCTGGAGCCTTTCACATCTGTTTCTTTAACTCACTAGTGGGGACAGTTGAGGCGAAATCCCTCCAACTGTTTTAACCAGAAGAAGAATCTAAACAACTACAAAGCTTATTAAAGAAATCCATTATAGGATATCCATGGATCTGAATTGTATGATTTGCACCCCTTGACCTTTCTTCTTGTCATTAGGTCATCAACAAACAGATTTCTCCATAACAAATGGTTTAAAGAAATTAAAAGGTGTTACATTTCTCTGTAGTTTTTACAAGATATTTAAAGTCCACAAAGGATAAATAATTCCTAGACACCAAATGCTATAGCTCATAATTTAAATGGCTGATTTCCATTGAATGTCTTTGAAAACTTTGATGTATTGATGCCGTAGCACCTTTTACCACACTCATAGGTCGACGGAGATCATTGTACTTTAGGTCAACTTGCTAACTTGTTTTGGAGCCCATTGTCTAGTGGTCATCTTTAGCCTCGGGTGGCAAGATCTTTGGGATCCAATAGTCGCTTTCACACCAAGTACTTTGCTGTACTTAGTGCCCAGCACTTAGTGCCAGCACTTAGTACCTCCATGGAACTAAGTACAGATCGCGTTCACACCAGAATAAGTCCCTGGGGGAAGATTACGCAAATGAGCCGCTGACGTCACTTCTTCTTCTTCTGCTTTGGGTTTACTGGCAGGCCGCAAACCACTTCACGGCGTATACTGCCACCCAAAGTCCCCGGCCGGAAGTCCCCGGAGTTGGGAACTGGCTTCAGTAGAAGCTACTGGGACTCCCAGTTCGGGAAAAGTACTCCGGTGTGAACGCGCCTAAAGTGTCCAGCAGATGTCTGGATAAGCGTGTGTGGGAGAGGAACTCTCTTTAGAGGCCATTTACATCCACACAAACATATTGAAGACACTACAGTAAATGTATTTTGCTTTTAATCTGTAAAGCACTTTGAATCGCCACGTGCTGAAAAGTGCTATATAAATTGCCTTGCCTTGCCTTGCCTTGCCTTGCCTTGCCTTGCCTTGCCTTGCCTTGCCTTGCCTTGCCTTGCCTTGCCTTGCCTTGCCTTGCCTTGCAGGAAAGAGAACACCCCAAAAAGCAGAATAGAGCCCCTTTAAATAAATTGCAATGTTAACAATTGTATCATTTAAGTACCGATACAAGTTAAAGTGGGTACCAAGACGAAATACTAGGTTACCTTACTGGTTCAAATGTGAACTATAGTCCGACTAAATTACATATTTTCACCTCTTAGTTGTGTTGAAAGAGGCGAACCAGTCAGTCGAGAGAGATAATATGGAGTTTATTTACTGTATGATGCAAGGATCGATCAAGGCTTATACAATGTGACTCTCAGGACAGACTGATGGAGCTGAACTGAGAACAGCAAGTAGATGTTGGTGATGGGTGGAGAGGATTACTGTCACGCTAAGAGGAGCTTAGTGTCACAGAATCAGCAACAACCTCTTCGAAGCTACTGTATAATTGGTCCTGTTCAATGTGCCTTATAGAAAAGTCAGAGAAGTGAAGAGAAATTAGAGCATAAGGCTTCAAATGTATAATTCAATTATTCTGCTGGTTGTATATTGCAATACAATTGTGAAACCGCCTGTGCCCATTGATGAAATTCAATTCAAACTTTGATTATTTCTATTTGTGGAGGAGTGGAGCGAGGATTTTTATAAATCCTGAGGTCAAGACTCCAGCACTCTAAGAAGTATTTGAAAGGTCGAAAGAAAATTACTTTCCGACCTTATATTTTCACATTCGACTCATTTATATATTCTGAACATTTGTATTTCGCCTCGTGAGAATGTTCTTCTGCTGCCAGAACTATAGGTCTGCTGGAGTCTGGGTTTGAATGCCAGTACCATTTAAATGTTTTAAATGTCATGTTGGGTTTCAGCAGCATGAACTCCATGAATCTCTGTCAAGATATACAACCTGCGAGTCAGTGTCTTTGAGGACGCTTAGTGCAATGTTTGAGTATTAAAAAAACAACTTAACTCCCCAGGATTCTCCGGAGGTTCCCCGCTGTGGTTGCTGACGTTCCCTTCCCCTCTTCAGTCCAAAGGCCACAACCCATCAGCGCCCTCATCAATACCTGATAACCTTTGTCTGAGAGGCGCACCACGCCCCGCCTGTGCTCATAAACAACACGGCCGATCAATAGCACCCAGTTCGATAAAAGTAAAAGTGCAACAACACATTACACTCTCCCGCTGTTTCTTAACTTTACAATTAGCTGAGGCCTAGTGGCCACGCCCCCCACTGTGACCTGCCAATCACAGCCTCCCTCTCCCCTACAGAAGACTCAGTGCTCATTAACGAGCAGTGGGCGGCGCCCCTCATTAGTGTCCTTGTTAACGAGCAGCAGGGCTTCTAATTAAACTGCTCAGTGGCTGTTAAGTGGCTGCCCTTTATTTCCCAGGCAGCACCTGAACTGGGTGATTTGTTGGTTGCACGCCCCGACAAACACCACCTACTCCATCCACCCAAACGCTCTGATGGCCAACAGGTTTCCTGACCTGCTGCTTCTGTGTTTAAGTGCTAGTGTTGAAGCTACCAAGCAACAAGTAGTACCTCCATCAGAAGACTCTTATAGTCACTCTTGTTTGACTCAAATAACAAGGTGAACAGTCCTGCTAGAGTATATAGGAAGCTGCAGGTACATTTGCATTTCATATGACCAGGCGTTAGACCCTGATCACAAGTCGCCAGCAGAACCATTGTTTTCAACGTCAACATTTTAGTGGCTATTTTTCCGTGTCTGGTTTTCTGACAGATGAATATCAACATCAATATCGACAACATTCTGATTGATGTCATTGTAGTGATGTGACAGCGATAATTGACCACTTTCAAAGGTCTTAAAGAGGCCCTCGTGGGCTTTTATGTGGTTTCCCCTCTCCTGTACTGTGTTGGTAAGTTCTGTGTTATTAAGTAGTTTCTCTTTGTGCTTTTAAGACATGTACATTTCCTTCATATTAACTGCCTCTTATTATATAACGCTATTGTTTTGGTGTAATGTATTTAAGTGGGTCACAGTCTGCGGTCTGGTTTAGTGCCTTGCTCAAAGGCACCTTGAACCTTGCTGCTGCTGGGTCACCTCTAGTAGCGCCGATGCTGCTGTTTTCCCCCCCATCCGTCTTGCGGCCTGGCGATGGAGGCGATGCGTTTCCCGTGTCGAACAGGTGAACACAGCCATGCATTACAAGTGCCACCGACCCGGGGGATGCCACACACACACGCACACACACACACACACACACACACACACACACACACACACACACACACACACACACACACACACACACACACACACACACACACACACGTTCTCCACCAGCTGGCTGCCTGAAAAAATAATGAAAACAGCAGCTCCTGACAGAAAATAATCCTCCGAACAAGCACGAGCTGAGAGCACGTTTATTCTTATATAATGTACAACATGCTGTGTGTTTGTTCTGCTGCATCAGGTTTAAAATTAAATATCATCACAGGGAAGGCAGCGCAGGCTCATTAGCTGCTGCTGCTCCACTAAGAGCTAAAACCTGAGCAAACAACTCTGAACATGCACTGAAATACTTCATTAGTATCGAGACGTTCGGCTGCTTTCTTCAAGTATTTCTATTATGTTCCCTTTCTTCCTTTCCTCCAACGCATTTCATACTTTTTTCTCCCTTAATTAAAGAGCACATCTTCTGCTTATTTTCTACTTGTGTTCATGTCTGCATGCTTTAATGTTCAAAAAGCTCTTTGAAAATATTGTCTAGATTTCATGCCTGACGGTCATGCAGGAGGTGGTGCAGGAATGAGTCATAACACCCGAAATGACGCATTTGACCACTTCAGTTTCCTTGGTCTGGAAGTCAATGGTTTTCTGAATGTGTTGTTGGTTGTTAGCCCGAAATAAGGTCTGTGGTTGAAGGTGGGGTATGTCATTTATTTCAGAAACACTTGTTGTTATATTCCATGGAATGCTCTCAACATCCCGATAGCAATGCATATCTTAAATGCTTTGACAATAAATACATAACAAAATATCATCCGTGGAAGCCGTGGCGCTGTAGAAAGCTCGACCAATCATCTGAGCCGGCTAAAGTAACTGGATGGCCTACCTGCCTGTCAGCCTTCCATCTGGGCACAAACTCATCTCGTGCCCTCATTGGTCATGTGTGCGTTCGTGTGTGTTGGAGGAGGGGCTCTGTGAGGAAGATTTTTTCCGGTTGTGTATTTTCAAATTCTAGCGCACTCGAGCTGCTTTCTCCAAAATGACCTACCCCACCTTTAACACAAGCTGAAGAGATTTAAAGTGTTGTCCTACGACATAAAATACGTCACTGAATATCCAACTGGTGAATTTAAAAATGTTGGTTGCTAACAAGTGTCTAAATGAGATGACTAAGTGTCATCACGTCCAACATTATAAAAATCATATGTGTTCGCCACAGATCCTATTTTCTGCATTATCCAAAATCCAATGGAAAAATCCCAATGCATTTCTTTTAGGGAGCCCAGCAAAAACCCTTCATCACTGCAGCACTATGTTGCCTTTCTGCTGTATGATGCATTTAATAAGACCTTATAAAGTCAACTGTCACAGGATCTCAAAGCAAACAAGGTGATGACCAATTGTGACTAAATTATATTGGTATGATGGTTTCATCTTCTCCAATAAGAAAATATCTCATCTTGCTGTACATTTATTGGGGATTTTTTGGACTGAGACACCGTCACTATGTGTATAACTGACTAGGGCAAATGATTCACAGATGAATTGTAAAACACTTGAATAAATGAGCCTGTATTGATAATAATCCCTGTCTGCGGCCCTAAAAGCAGACGGGGTGGGAGGAGGGGAAGTTGAGATTTCTGGGTTAAAGGATCCACCGAGCTTCAGAGGGTTTTTATTCCTCTGTTCTGCACGAGTCAGCATTGGCCTGAATTCCAACAATATCACCCTGAAGGCTGTAATACCAGCTGGTGCAGTGAGAGCGATCCCCCCTGTATGATATTGCACACAGAAAAGTCATCGGGCTCAGCCCCCGACAAGCACCTGTATTCGATTTCTCATCTCGACTCGGCGGAGAGCTCTAAGCCTTGTTCTCGCTGGCACTAATCCTCGCTAGAAAACAGCTTTCAGAGGATTAGCATCAAGGGGGGCAGAGCGGCGCTCCACGGCGGGGGAGCCATGCTTCCTCTCCTTCTTCTTCTAATACTTCTTTCTCCTCTGTAAGTTAACCTCAAACACACGGCTTGACTTGACTCTGTAAGTCTTTGACCTTCCGGCTGGTTCCCTTCCCGTTGACCCTCAATAGCCTCCATTAAAGCTCAGCACTCCCCATTGACATTCAGCGAGAACTCCCCCGAGGTTCTCCCTCCTTCACGCCGAGGCTGGATAAGTTAGCCGTGTAATTCCACGTTATCTGGAGGAACTAGGCGACACACACACTGAAATGGACTTGACCTACTGTGGTAAGCTACTGTATCTGTACAAAAAATGCCAAAAGCTTGTTTAAAGTGGTGCAAGGCCATGGGGTGCAGGTTAGAAGAGGGGGAAATCTAAGCCTTTTTCCTTCTAACCATGGATATCAGAGAGAATACATAGAGTATTCTTCAGTGTGAAGAAACACAGCATAGCACCACCTCTCAAGCCTTCGTATACATGCGGAAAGACTGAAAGTGTAAGTGTGGAATGTGTCTATATGAAATAAACAAATCAAATGAAATGTCTTATGTGAATTAGATGTCAGCTCGGCAAGATGTCTAACAACATTTGCGTTGACTTTCCAAAAATATTTGAGATTCCCCAAACAACTAAGAGATGCAACCCAGAAACTAAAGAGGCCCTATTCTGCTTCTTGGGGGTTTCTCTCTTGCTGGGGTGTGTTATATAGGTTTTGATGCATGTAAATGGTCTGCAAAGGCAACAATCCCTGCATTTCTCTCCCCCATACTGCCCTCCCCCCTGCCTCCATTGGACTCCTTTGTTTGCTTCAGGAACATAATGACAACACTATGGCACGCTCGCGCTTCTATTGGCTAGCGCTCCAACACATTGTACGTGATAGGCTAAGGGGTGGGACATCTCTAAGCGGTTGACCAATCACAACAGATCCGGCTAGCTAACCAATCAGAGCAGACTCGTTTCAGACAGAGGGTGAAAAGAGGTTGCACAGGCAATATGAGAGAAAGAGCTTTTTGAACATTAAAGCATGGAGACACGTCCCAGTAGAGGAACAACGTACTACAATACCCCTGAAAATCAGCATTATAGGGTCCTTCAAGGTAAACACACACCAATTATAAATTAGAATATAGCGACACATTTTAATTTCCTTTTGGTCACACTTTGTGGCAGATCATTAGAAAGCAAAACCCAAGTAAATATAATCTTGATTTTATGCCTGATGCAGTTTACGATGACGTCAGAGACACAGCACAGTGGTGAGTGGTTTTTAATGTAGGTGTGTAGGGCGAATCATTTGGGAACATTTCTGCGTTGTTTCCTGCTGCAGGCGGTGGATATCAGACCGAACACAGAGAGAAGAAACACAGAATAACGGCACCCCTCAGGGCCTCTTATACACGCTGAAAGATGTAATAATGTAAGACAATGGTGTGTTTCTTTAAAGCAACAATCCTTTTCTCCTGAACAAAGAGAGGATTATTCTGCGTGGCGATGAGCAGAAGCTGCTGGAGGCCGCGGCTCCTGCGGCGAACACACCTTGATAAGATGGTAAATGTAACTTTCTCCTCCAATTTTACTTTCTTTTATGTTCTGCTTCCCCCCCCCTAAACCTCTGCAAATATTTTGTTCTAATCATCGGCTTTGATTCCATGTCTCCCTCCACAAACAGCGAGCCGTTCAGTTTAAGAGCACAGAGACAGAGATGAAAGCCGGTGCATTCGGGCAGGGATCAAAACAAAAAAAATGCGTTTTCCCCTCAGCTCGAAGAATCCTGCTGGTTTTGACAGAGTTGTAAGTACCCAAGATAAAAGATGGCTCTGCCTGCTAGTACTTAATATTCCCATTAGACTACCAACAATGGCTGCTTTTGTGTGCTCTCATGTACGGATACGAAGGAACATTCCTGTGCCTCTAGTACTTTGCAAAACACAATTCAATCATGAAGAGAAACGGTAAAAGCAAACTCGGTGATCTGACGAACAAAAGCAGGCGATGTTTTGGAAACTCTCCAAGGTGAGAGCGAGAGGAAGGAAGTGCTTCAGAGGAAGATGAATGGAGGAACAGGAGTGTGTGTTGTTAGTAACGGTGGCATTTAAGGAGCTGCAGGAGGCCTATTAGAGAGTCAAGAGCCAGGTATGAACTTCTTAATGAGCCGGTGAATCGTGAACATCTCAGTCAGCGATGACTGCAGCTTCAGCGGGAGGAAATCAAAAACAACATCCTTTTTACTATATAGGCTTAGTTGAATACTCAATTCTGATTGGACTTCAGCATTCCAGAGGTCTGTTCTTTTCAGATAGCAGACCGCTGCTCTGATGCTCTGATCAATGTGAGGTCAAATTAAGTCAATGTAATGTCAGCTGTGGTAAAACAATACCACCAATCTCAATCGCACCGACAAACAAAAAATGTGTTCAAATGGGACGTTTTATTTCATGGGAGAAACATTGTGAATATGCTCAAAAGCTACAGCGTGTATTTCACAATAGCATCTGAAGTGCCAGGCTCCTCCCACAATGCAACATACAATCTACTTTTTTTACATTACATTTCATTTAGCTGACGCTTTTATCCAAAGCGACTTACAATTACCAATTACAGGGACATTCTCCCTGGAGTAACTAAGGACTAAGTGTCTTACTCAAGGGCACACTAGTGGTGGTGTTCCTGGCGGGATTTGAACTCACAACCTTCCGATCTTCAGCCCACCTCACTATCCATTAGACCACCACTATCCTTAAGATTAAGAAGATAAGATACTTAAGATTAAAAAAGGAACAAAAACAGTGCAAGAAGAAATATAAATGAAATAGTGCCAGAGTACAAGGGACACAATGGTGTAGGTTATATTCAGAAATAAGTCAACTTTACACATGTACATTCACAGAATGTTAATAATACATTTTATTTAAAGGGCGGTGGGAAAAGCAAGTCAAACATATTTTACAGATTCAAAACACTGATCAAGGTTTTCTCTTAATTTTCAAATGTTCTTGTTTTCCATTAAACAGTCTTTAAACACTGACAGGGCCTATAACGTGTTCCCTTTGGTGTTTACTTCCTGTCTGTCTTCTTCTGATGTTCCCTTTAGTGTTTACTTCCTGTCTGTCTTCTTCTGCTGTTCCCTTTGGTGTTTACTTCCTGTCTGTCTGTCTTCTGCTGTTCCCTTTAGTGTTTACTTCCTCTCTGTCTTCTTCTGCTGTTCCCTTTAGTGTTTACTTCCTGTCTGTCTTCTTCTGCTGTTCCCTTTGGTGTTTACTTCCTGTCTGTCTGTCTTCTGCTGTTCCCTTTAGTGTTTACTTCCTCTCTGTCTTCTTCTGCTGTTCCCTTTAGTGTTTACTTCCTGTCTGTCTTCTTCTGCTGTTCCCTTTAGTGTTTACTTCCTGTCTGTCTTCTTCTGCTGTTCCCTTTGGTGTTTACTTCCTGTCTGTCTGTCTTCTGCTGTTCCCTTTAGTGTTTATTTCCTCTCTGTCTTCTTCTGCTGTTACCTTTAGTGTTTACTTCCTGTCTGTCTTCTTCTGCTGTTCCCTTTAGTGTTTACTTCCTGTCTGTCATATTCTGCTGTTCCCTTTAGTGTTTACTTCCTCTCTGTCTTCTTCTTCTGCTGTTCCCTTTAGTGTTGACTTCCTGTCTGTCATCTTCTGCTGTTCCCTTTAGTGTTTACTTCCTCTCTGTCTTCTTCTGCTGTTCCCTTTAGTGTTTACTTCCTGTCTGTCTTCTTCTGCTGTTCCCTTTAGTGTTTACTTCCTGTCTGTCTTCTTCTGCTGTTCCCTTTGGTGTTTACTTCCTGTCTGTCTGTCTTCTGCTGTTCCCTTTAGTGTTTACTTCCTCTCTGTCTTCTTCTGCTGTTCCCTTTAGTGTTTACTTCCTCTCTGTCTTCTTCTTCTGCTGTTCCCTTTAGTGTTTACTTCCTGTCTGTCTTCTTATGCTGTTCCCTTTAGTGTTTACTTCCTGTCTGTCATCTTCTGCTGTTCCCTTTAGTGTTTACTTCCTCTCTGTCTTCTTCTTCTGCTGTTCCCTTTAGTGTTTACTTCCTGTCTGTCATCTTCTGCTGTTCCCTTTAGTGTTTACTTCCTCTCTGTCTTCTTCTGCTGTTCCCTTTAGTGTTTACTTCCTGTCTGTCGTCTTCTTCTGTTCCCTTTAGTGTTTACTTCCTGTCTGTCGTCTTCTGCTGTTCCCTATAGTATTTACTTCCTGTCTGTCTTCTTCTACTGTTCTTCCCTTTAGTGTTTACTTCCTGTCTGTCTTCTTCTGCTGTTCCCTTTAGTGTTTACTTCCTGTCTGTCTTCTTCTGCTGTTCCCTTTGGTGTTTTCTTCCTGTCTGTCTTCTTCTGCTGTTCCCTTTAGTGTTTACTTCCTGTCTGTCTTCTTCTGATGTTCCCTTTAGTGTTTACTTCCTGTCGGTCTTCTTCTGCGGTTCCCTTTAGTGTTTACTTCGTGTATGTCTTCTTCTGCTGTTCCCTTTAGTGTTTACTTCTTGTCTGTCTTCTTCTGATGTTCCCTTTAGTGTTTACTTCCTGTCTGTCTTCTGCTGTTCCCTATAGTGTTTACTTCCTGTCTGTATTCTCTGCTGTTCCCTATAGTGTTTACTTCCTGTCTGTCTTCTTCTGCTGTTCCCTTTAGTATTTACTTCCTGTCTGTCTTCTGATGTTCCCTATAGTGTTTACTTCCTGTCTGTATTCTCTGCTGTTCCCTTTAGCTAGCCAAAAAGAGCAGACCTCTGACATTTCTAAGTTGACCAATCAGAATTGGGTATTCAACCAAACTTCCTGCTGTTCTCCTGGCAGCTGTGTATTGATGTCTCTCCTGGCTGCCATTACACTCCTACATTTAAGCTTCTTGTAGAAAGTGATTGTGGTAAACCCCTGAAAGTGTAACATGAAAATGTAACGGGACATTCTGTAACCTGCACCACGCTTAAAAAACGTGTGAAATTGAATGAAGCTCCTGTCCTTATTTTGCATACTGACACTAACCGGTCTACAGAGACAGAGCGCCGGCGGGAAGATGCTCAGCTGGACACCGTGTCACGGACGGAGAGGAAGTGAAGAGGAAAGATATCTGTGAAATGAGAGGTGAGAAAGACACATTGTGCCTTATAGAGCTAAACACCAACACAGCAAATGGAAAAGTCTGCAGGTCGATCATAAAAGGGAAGAAGTCACCTTGTTCCTTTCATAAGAAAAATATTCTGGGTTCGTTTCATCAGTGTTGAAACGCTTCCCTTTCTTCTAGTGTTCTTTCCTAGTTCAACATGTTCCTCCTTTCTTCCTTTTCTGCTTTCTTCTTTCCTTCTCAATTTCCTTTTTCCTAATACTGGTTCCTATTTTTCCTATTCTTCTTCTTACCTCCTTCCCCTCTTATTTAAATGGGGCCTATTCACAGGTGTATATCAGTATGTAGTGTCTCTACTTTAAAGAGTCCTCTCCTGCTGATGTTCAGGTGTATATCAGTATGTAGTGTCTCTACTTTAAAGAGTCCTCTCCTGCTGATGTTCAGGTGTATATCAGTATGTAGTGTCTCTACTTTAAAGAGTCCTCTCCTGCTGATGTTCAGGTGTATATCAGTATGTAGTGTCTCTACTTTAAAGAGTCCTCTCCTGCTGATGTTCAGGTGTATATCAGTATGTAGTGTCTCTACTTTAAAGAGTCCTCTCCTGCTGATGTTCAGGTGTATATCAGTATGTACTGTCTCTACTTTAAAGAGTTCTCTCCTGCTGATGTTCAGGTGTATATCAGTATGTAGTGTCTCTACTTTAAAGAGTCCTCTCCTGCTGATGTTCAGGTGTATATCAGTATGTAGTGTCTCTACTTTAAAGAGTCCTCTCCTGCTGATGTTCAGGTGTATATCAGTATGTAGTGTCTCTACTTTAAAGAGTCCTCTCCTGCTGATGTTCAGGTGTATATCAGTATGTAGTGTCTCTACTTTAAAGAGTCCTCTCCTGCTGATGTTCAGGTCTATATCAGTATGTAGTGTCTCTACTTTAAAGAGTCCTCTCCTGCTGATGTTCAGGTGTATATCAGTATGTAGTGTCTCTACTTTAAAGAGTCCTCTCCTGCTGATGTTCAGGTGTATATCAGTATGTAGTGTCTCTACTTTAAAGAGTCCTCTCCTGCTGATGTTCAGTTGTATATCAGTATGGAGTGTCTCTACTTTAAAGAGTCCTCTCCTGCTGATGTTCAGGTGTATATCAGCATTTAGTATCTCTACTTTAAATAGTCCTCTCCTGCTGATGTTCAGGTGTATATCAGTATGTAGTGTCTCTACTTTAAAGAGTCCTCTCCTGCTGATGTTCAGGTGTATATCAGTAGGTAGTGTCTCTCCTGTGACATGTCTATTTTCACCCTCTGTCTGAAACCAGAGCCTAGTCTGCTCTGATTGGTTAGCTGGCTGGCTTTGTTGTGATTGGTCAACCACTTAGAGATTTCCCGCTCCTTAGCCCACAGCATTTACCCAGAGGGGATCAAAAGTTTGTGTCAAGGTTGGGAGGGGTTGGCTACAAGCTCACCTTCCCTATCTTTGCTAGGACATGAAGTTACAAAGTAAAAGGGAACCAGCCCGGGCATCTGAGGACGTGAATCCCAGAGAGAGAGCGTGTTCTCAAACTCACCGCCGGCTGGTTAGTCTGTTATGGAGTTAAAAAAGACGGCCTGATTTTTCCAAAGGCACCGAGTCCCCCTTCCCCCTCGTCTTTGCCCAGGTGACCCTGCCGAGGTCGACATGGGTGACAAGCAAAGGAGCTGAAAAATGTGCTCCTGTCTGGTTCGTGGAGGAGAGAAACACACACACAGGGATATGAAATATTATCAGTTCTGTTGATTGAGCTTATTTGGGTCTCCTCGTATTTCTGCACTATCAGCTGTTCCTGTTCGGAGGGGGATTTGATGACGGGTAATAAACTGCACCTGCTAAATAAAGCTTCTCCCCCTCTACCCTTCCCCTAATGGCAGGACAGTACGTTTTACCGTGCTTACCTCAAGGCTTTTTGAACAGCTTTGCTAATTTAGCGTACTTTTTACAGGTCGTGAGATAATTTCAGAAGGGTAGCGTTCTGTCCGGACATCCGCTCGACCTTCATCGAATTCTTCCTCTTCCTCTCCTCTGATGTCAGCCACCGCAAAAAAATGGCCTGTTTACAGGATATTTAAAACATGATAAGCACCATTAACCATTCTTTTAATGAACAGTGTGTCATTAACTCAAACACTGACAGGTAGAGTGCTAATAGAAAGTTAAAATGAGGCAACGCTTCATATGATAGATTGACACTGGTTATTAACTTCCGATAATAACAACACAGCTCCAAATTGTGGATGGTTGTAAATACATTTAGGGAGAAAGACGGTTTGTTCAGCAGACTGCACATAATAATATATACTCATAATGAGCAACAGGGATTACATTGACAGTGTAATGAAATGGTTTGGCTTTTTAGCTACTGTAAAATAATATGCATTTATTTTGATCTGACCTTTATTCAAACAGGAAGCTGAAACATCTTCAAAACGAATAACTAACCTGTAACACTGTATGAGAAACAACATGCAACATCATTTATACATAAAAGTGAACCTCTTCCCTTTTAAAACTGATCTTTCATAGTGTCAGAAGTTGATGTGAAACTAATAAAACAGAAGTCATTACATCCATCCATCTTCTCCCGCTTATCCGTGGTCGGGTCGCGGGGGTAGCAGTTCCAGCAGAGAGCCCCAAACCTTTCCCCTCATCAACCAGCTCTGACTGGCAAAAGGCGCTCCCAGGCCAGCGAAGAGATATAATCCCTCCACCTGGTCCTAGGTCTACCCCTTGGTCTCCTCCCAGCTGGACGTGCCTGGAACACCTCCCGGGAGGCGCCCAGGTGGCATCCTAACTAGGTGCCCGAACCACCTCAACTGGCTCCTTTCGACGAGAAGGAGGAGCGGCTCAACTCCGAGTCCCTCCCGGATGACCGAACTTCTCACCTTATCCCTAAGGGAGACGCCAGCCACCCTGCGGAGAAAACCCATCTCGACCGCTTGTATCCGCAATCTCGTTCTTTCGGTCATGATATTACATACATTACAATGCTAAATATAAGAAGTGCCTCTATTGATCCACTATAAAGGAATCTCAAATTGCCCCACCAGGGAATTCAGTTATCATAAATGAATATGTAAAAATGGCTATAGACACCCGGCTGCAAATAACATTGTTCGATTTGCTGGTTAACATTGTTCGAAATAGCATCCGTCTTAAATTATATCCACGCATTTTAAATGTACTCTCCTAATAAAAATATGCATCTCCACTAAAATAAAGAATTAAGTGTTTCTTGATGGATTGGAAAAATGATCCTCCTACATAGAATCAATTAACCATTAAGAAAACTATTGGATTATTGACTATGGCTCGGTCGATACGGTGGTACTCAAGTACAAGATCTGAGTGCTTCTCCTTTTACTCAAGTACAAGATCTGAGAACTTTTCCCACCTCTGATTGCATTTTTACTGAATACATGCGATTACACCAATACAGAGAATTGATTTAAGTTCACTTCTACACTGAACTCTACAGCCCTCGACCAATCAGAATGAAGCATCACCTATCGCTGTGGGGCTTCCTGTCACATAAACAAACACAAACATAGTTAGAGCTGTACAGACGGAGCAGCAGGGGGGAGTTTACTGATTAGTTAATCTGGTGTAAGCACAATGTAAACTTGCTGATGGCGACCTCAACAACACGAGTTTGCTTGTGATGCATTTATGCTCTGATCTGCTCCCAGAGGAGGGGGTGTAGTGAGGAGAAGGTGGAGGGTGGGGGGGCACCACATGTGGACAAACAGACGTAAAGGGCGATTCTGCACAATCAGCTGCCTTCTGACCCGCAGACCTTGATCAACGCTCGAGGCGATTCATAACAACACGCAGGCAGGTCGTTACGTGAGGGATACAAGTGATGACAACAAACAAACATCAGCTGCAGCAGAGGTCGACGGAAAGTCAGCCGGGGACAGAGGTCAAAGGTCAGATCATCAGGGCAGAGAATACAGACACCTCTTTAAAGGATAGCATTTTTTCCTGTTGACGCCTGATTGCACAGTCCTCTGTATTGTTTTGCACATCTATGTTAATGCTACCTTTATGACGTGTCTTTTTTCCCCGTTTTGTTCCATGTGTGATTTTTTTTTTTGAGATTCAAGTCAGAATTGGTACTTTTTTCTCATAACTTTTGAAGAAAGTGAGATTTTGAGCTTCTCACAATTTTGTCACACTGTCCTGAAATTGGTCCAGATGGACACACGAATATGGAATTGTGAATTTCGCACGAAGATGGCCCCGAACTTGGTCAACAGCCAAGCAACAGCCAAAGCAAGTACGATGTCTACAGAAGGCCACATGATGGCATCCGAACCACACACGAAAATATGGTCGTAGACTTTACTGATGACTTAGAATGTATCCAGACTCAACGTAAGAGCTTCGGGGGGTGCTAACATTTAAACATACACTTTATTCCTCATTTTCTCTGTCTTTATATGTAGATTAGAAGATATTACTTATCTCCGTCATGTTGTTTCCATAGCAACAACAACTTCCTGTCAACAGCGTAAACTCACCTTCAAAATAAAAGCATCTAAATAAAACAGGAAGTTAACCTAAATTACATCTGGCAACGCCCTCTCAGGAAATAGTGGGAGGGCTTTACATCTCCAGCCACTGGGATCCGCTGGGTTTTCGGCTGGGTGGAGTCCTAACACGAAAATTAACCTTCGCAAGGTCCTTCGGCAATTTTTTGGCATGCCAAAGATTTTGCCACCGCTCACGAAGTTGCTGCCGGAGCCTGAGAAACTCCATCGTCGGTCATGGCTTAAGATGCCCTCACGAATGGCCCGATGTTGTTACGATCAGAGCCGAATTTGAACATTTTCTTTATCGTGTGTCCATCTGGTGTCAATTTCAGGACAGTGTGACAGGGGCTTTAAGAAAAGTCACATTTTGAGTCTCTAAGTATTATGACTTTTTCTCAGAGTTTGTGAAAAATAATCCGATTTTGAGTTTATTCTCACAATCATGACTTCTCTCCCATCTCAAACTTTTTCTAAGAATTTTGAAAAAGTCAGATTTTGAGTTTCTCATAAAACTGACTTTAGCAGAACATTCTGACTTTTTCCCAGAATTGTGAGTTTTGTTTTTTTTTTGGAGAAAAAAAGCCCAATTTTGAGTCTCTAAGAATCTCAACCTTTTTCACATAATTTTGGAAAAAAGTCAGATTCCGAGTTTATTCTTAGATTTCTGACTTTTCCTAGTATTCTGACATTGTTGGGCTCTCAACATTATGACTTTAGTTTCAGAATTCTGACTTTTTCCAGAAATCAGACTTTTTCAGAATTTTGGAAAAAAGTCAGGTCTTACATTTTTCAAAAAACTGACTTTCGGCTAACATTTCAGACTTTTTTCTCAGAATGTTTATTTGGAATTTAAAAATCTGATTTTGTGTTTCATCTCAAAATTATGACTTTTTTCAAGAATCTCAACCTTTTTCTCAGAATTTTGGGAAAAAAGCCCAATTTTGTGTCTCTAAGAATTCTGACTTTTTCACAGAAATCTGATTTTAAAATATACCTCCAAATTCATCTCAACATTTTCTGTGTTTACATCAGGGTCCACCTCTTTACACCAGTCACAACACAGTCTAATTGTTACGATTATTGTGTTATGTCACGATGTCTTGTTTTGGGTGTTTTTCTGTTTTCCCTGTCATGTTTTCTCCCTTGTATATTGTCTGGTCCTTCTTCCTGTGTTTTTTTCCTGTCGTTAGTTCCCCTGATGTGTCTAATTGTCTGATTGTGTTCACCTGTTGCCCTTGTGTTTCTCCTCCCCTGCCCGACTGTTTCTCGTCTTGTGATTACCCCTCCCTGTATGTAGTCTCTTCCTGTGTTCAGTGTTGGTTCGTCTTTTGTCTGTGACTGAGTTCACTGGTGAGTGTTCTGTTTTGTCCTAGTATTTTTTCGTTATCCTTGAAATAAAGGCATTTTCAGCGTTATCTGCATTTGGGTCCTGCTTGCTTCACCCACCGTAACTAAAATAAACCCTGATACAGTCGGTAAATATATGTAAAGCATTTGCATCTAAACTGCTGCTGTGTTTTAATGAATTCAATTCCTATCAAGGTTATGTTTTATGGCAAAAATAAGGAAAACAACACTCAGACTACAAGATGAATAGAGTCAACACGGTTTGCATTTGCTTCACAACCTGAAAGCACAAATCTGTATGTTTTATACAAACAGACACAAACAGAGAGTGCTTGTTTACTTGGTTTGCCATTCAAAATAACCTTGATAAATTATAACCTTTCAATAGAATATCTTTAAAGAGTTTTAATATCTAGGAATTATCCACACACACACACACACACACACACACACACACACACACACACACACTCAATTAAATAGCTTTTAACATAATTGTCAACCATCAAAGTTTAATGTCGTGGACTATTTTATGAGGAAGTATTTTTGTAGGCCGACCCATCATTTAACATTGCAAGGGCTCCCAGGAAAAACACATTGGGACTTTTCCATTGGATTCTGAATATTACCGGACATAAGATCTGTGGCAAACAAATGTTTATGATACTTACACGTTTTGTTCAGCAGGATAATAAATACGATCAACAGAAGTCAAAAGCGTTACATAACAGTCAGCTGACTTCACGTCCACAATGCTAAGGGGGTGCCACCAGTTAGCAACCAGCATTTGTAAGACACTTAGAAGCTTCAAACATTCAGAAGTGGGGTACTTACTCACATATTTTACAGTATGTTGTTAACTAAAACGTTAAAATCTCTTCAGCTTGTGTTAACAAAGACCTTTTTTACAGGCCTCTAACTGTAAACACGTTAAAAAACCATTGACTTCCAGACTCGGCAACATGAAACGCCAACATTTGACTAATGTTAGGGTTTTAGGGCTAATCCCTGCAAGTTAACCAAATCTCCAACCAAAGCTCTTAATATATGAGCGTGTGAGTTGATCAATACGTTTCCGTTGACCGTGTTGTATAATTCTTATAGCTCTCTTCTTTAGCATGCCGCTAGTCAGACCTTGGAGCTAACCTTAGCTGTTGAGTGGATCATACTCAGCGATCAGATTATTGATTATTGACGCTATAAACCATTTGCTCCTCGTGGTTTAAACGGAATCAGATAGAGCCATTTCGTCTGTCAGCATGGTATCTTGTTCCCATGCTGGGTTTTCAACATAATGAACACCTAGAGAAACATACACACACACACACACACACGTAACTTCTGTAATAAGGTGGGCCACAGTGGTGGTTTGAGGATATTTGATGATCCTCGTTTACCTTCACTGAGGTTTCGTTCTTCGACTGCTGTTCACTTCAGGCCGTCTCTCACTGTGTCTTTAAATACCAGCTGTCTGTCAAAGGACCCCAGCGGTTCATGTTAAAAAAAGGGAGGACAGGGTTGTAAGTGAGACACACGGCATATTTCACACCTTTTATTTCTTCTATTCTCACTTGCACTCCTGCAAGACACCTCCTCCTGCGGGCTGCTTGGAAGCAAAGCTCATTACACAGACGGGATTAAGCACTAAGACACACTAATGTGCAGCGAGAAGAAGTTTACCTCAACCTTTTTCCATTAGCAATGCTTCTAAATTCAGCACCCTGAAGAAATGTTTAAATGTTACCAGGTACAAGAAAGTTTCTGTTTGTCACGTTCATGCCACACACACATTGGAAATCTGTTTCAACAGGTGGTTTCAGCTATGACTATCTGAAGTGAAAAACGATCACATTTACAGCTGAAATAAAGGGTTGTGTCACGGTGGGGTGAGGAGGCAGGACCCAAATAATGGGAATCAAGGAGTCTTAACAAGAAGTGAATTTAATTTCCAAAAAAGCAGATGACAAAGCAACAACAAAGGAGGGGAAACACAGGAAGGAAGACAACACACAAGGAGAACGACGAAAACAGGAAACTATACACACAAAACAAAAATTATGACAGGTTAAATAATTGCATTTTTTGTTCCGGTTATACCTGATTGTGTTCCTCAGTATTTTTTGCACATCTCTGTTAATGCTACCGTTTTGTTTTATTTAGAACACATATATATTATTGTGTGATTTTATTAAATGTTGTTCTGAGATTCAAGTCAGAATTCAGACTTTTTTCTCAGATGATTTGAGGAAAGTCTAATTTTAAGTTTCTCAGAATTCTGTCTTTTCAGATTTTGGGGAACAAATCAGATTTTGTTGATTTAGTTTTCAGTCAACTAAGCACATATACAAGCATAGTTCAGGCGAAGGTCAGTTCACGTATAAAAGTTACATATTACAAATAATCATTATACTAATTATACGTTTCATCTTTCAGTCGGTAGAGCTGCTGTTGATTAGTTACACTTATCCTGAACAAAGTCAATACATTTATAGCATTAGATGTTCTCCATAAAACGATAACATTTCTTAAACAATGTATTCTAGAAGCTGAGCCAGCATGCCACTGTAACAGTTTATAATGTGGCAAAAAATGAAAGAGAAATTCGACACACTGCTAATAAATATGTGGCGTTCATCAGGAGAGCAGCACCGAGGGTGAAGTTGATCGGATGAACAGGGACTTTACAGAAATAGGAAAATGCTTCGCATACTGGTTAACATGCAGTAAGCCTAGTGTAACACCTGGAACCTGTAGCTAACATATCTGAATATCATTCATATTAACTCATTGCAAGTAGACATTTTGATATTTTATGTTTAATGCAAGTTTTCAAATAACATACATTTGAAGAGGCCCTATTAGACTCAAATATATATGTAAACAGCTACTTACCTGTATATCATTTTGATTTAAATTGTATCTTTAATTGTATTAATCTTGTGTGAATACTGTCCTGATCTTCGCTTTCACTCTGTTTCTGCTTAAACTCCTGAATTTCAGAACATAGTGACATCATTATGTAACACTAATGATTCTATAGGCAGGAGATGACTCTTTAAAGTAGAGACACTACATACTGATATACACCTGAACATCAGCAGGAGAGGACTCTTTAAAGTAGAGACACACTGATATACACCTGAACATCAGCAGGAGAGGACTCTTTAAAGTAGAGACACTACATACTGATATACACCTGAACATCAGCAGGAGAGGACTCTTTAAAGTAGAGACACTACATACTGATATACACCTGAACATCAGCAGGAGAGGACTCTTTAAAGTAGAGACACTACATACTGATATACACCTGAACATCAGCAGGAGAGGACTCTTTAAAGTAGAGACACTACATACTGATATACACCTGAACATCAGCAGGAGAGGACTCTTTAAAGTAGAGACACTACATACTGATATACACCTGAACATCAGCAGGAGAGGACTCTTTAAAGTAGAGACACTACATACTGATATACACCTGAACATCAGCAGGAGAGGACTCTTTAAAGTAGAGACACACTGATATACACCTGAACATCAGCAGGAGAGGACTCTTTAAATCTAAACGTATATTAAAGATAATGTATTTTTGTGAAGATGTTCACATGAAAAGCGAGTAAACACAATGACACACCTTTGGCACCATATTCAGGTCGAACTAGCCCAGATGTGTGCGGAGGTTCAGGACAATACACCTGTCACAGAATGTGCTAGAACCCCTGCAGGAGGAAAGTGTGAAGATCTGTATCAGTAGACGTGATTCACAGTCAATAACTGAATACAGCAACATGTCAATACCCTTAAGTTTTTCTGCTATGGTCATTTAAGTTAACACAAAGCTTAACAAGAGTGTAGAGGCCTCTAGCTTCCTAACACCTGCCACATCTGCCTTTTCATACATCTGATAGATTATTAAAACCTTCATCTCCTGGCCTCCTGACACCATCTCTCCTGCAGCTACTTAATGCAAAACACTTGTGCCTCTGGATGTTTAAGTCCATAAACATATCACGCTGCAAAACCTGTCCGCCTTGAGCAAGGTCTTAACTTCCATTTCAGCTCAGGGTGAGTCATGTACAGGGAGCTAAATGAGACATAATATAATCTTCTCCGAGAAACGCAAGGTCATCTTGAGAAGATACTTAACATGTGTAACATAGCGCACATATAATATGTAATCCATCGGTGAACAGCAAGACAGCCTGAAGTGGAACGGATATTACGAAACGCACATTGTAGATATTATTCTGATTTACAGTTACAAGATGTACCTAAAGACTGATTTCAATGCGGGTTTGTTATTACAAGATATATTCTTAAGTAACACAAATAGGCTGCCTTTAATTGATATCTGATTAATGTATGAACAAGTGAGCAGACTCTATTAGGGCTCCTAAATCAGATGAAATGCTTATACTGCCATTCAAATATTTGTTTACATTTTTACATTGCATTTAGCTGACGCTTTTATCCAAAGCGACTTACAATAAGTGCATTCGACCAGGAAGACACAACCTTGAAGAAAACAGAATCATATAAGTACATCAGGTTTCATAGAGCCAAACATTTCAAGTGCTACTCAACTGGCTATAGAGAAGCCAGTCCTTTATTAGTATATAAGTGCTTTGTTAGTAATTCTATCGCTCGAAGTGGAGTCGAAAGAGATGAGTTTTCAGTCTGGAAGGTGTGTAAGCTATCTGCTGTCCCACGTGTTTTTGCTGATGGGAACTTGGGTCCCCCTCGCAGCGAGGGTGCAGCGAGTCGTTTGGCTGATGCAGAGCGGAGTGCACGCGCTGGGGTGTACAGTTTAACCATGTCCTGGATGTAGGAAGGGCCAGATCCATTCGCAGCATGGTATGCAAGTACTAGTGTCTTGAAGTGGATTCTAGCAGTTACCGGGAGCCAGTGAAGGGAGCGGAGGAGCGGAGTGGTGTGGGAACATTTTGGAAGGTTGAAGACCAGACGAGCCGCTGCATTCTGGATGAGCTGCAGAGGTCGGATGGCACATGCAGGTAGACCAGCCAGGAGGGAGTTGCAGTAGTCTCGGCGTGAGGTGACGAGAGCCTGGACCAGAACCTGCGTGGCTTTCTGGGTCAGCTGGGGACGAATCTTCCTGATGTTGTAAAGCGTGTATCTGCAGCAACGGGTTGTAGCAGCGATGTTTGCAGTGAAGGACAGGCTGTTATCTAGGGTCACACCCAGATTCCTTGCAGTCTGAGTCGGGGAAACACATTTAAGACGATTAGAACAATTAGAGCCCATTATGACTAACATGTGAATAACTTTAACAGCTGCAGACTTTTTGATTTGTTGCAAAGGAAAAACAATTTTGTATAAATAGTGGAACAGGGTTAGGGTTAATAAGTAAGGAAGATTTAGGGATCAACTTTAAAGAGAATATTTCATCAAATTGTATTGAAATCCATTGAAAAGCTGTGAAATAAATCTCTCTCAGAAAGCAAGGTCTGCCAGGGAAGTGAGTTCAATGTGATTTAAATGATGCTTTGGTTTCATTTGGTTAGCACTGATGGAGTTATCTGCATTGTGTTCGTCTTGTATTAACATAACACAAGCTATTCCACAGGCTGCTCTGAAAGGGTCAATGTACTGTATATTCAAAACATTGTTTATTCGTCCGCTTGTTTCTGAATAAGAGTCAGAGTGATATGTTTTCGCAGAGCATCAATCTTACACTGCTTCAGTAGTTGATATTTCTGTTAAAACACGCTGAATGTTTTCCTGACCTTTAGATACGTGTGGTTATTACTCGTTTGAGGGAAATGATGTTTTCTGATTCACAAACAGCCGCTGCCTCCCTTCACACTGAGCAATTTGCTGGTTTTGAAAACATTTCCACATCCCTGCCTGTTATTAATATTTCTGTGAATGAAACAGGTCAAAGCACCAAAAGAAAACACAGAAATATTTCCCTTTCATCCACCTCCTCATAAACACAGAGAACGTGGATTGAAAAAGCAATATTGAATGCCGATTGGCTGCTTTATGCACTGAGTGATGATGGGAGTTTGTTTCGTGATGACAGTAGGTCTAAATATGCAGCTCTAACAGCCGGAGGGAAATCACTGCCATTATACACGCTGATGAAAACATCAAATTACCTTCCAGTGAAAACAAGGTATGTCCGACAGCACTAGAGGGAAATGAAGAGATATGTCACATTTCAGAATGTATTCTCGCTGCACGATAGTGTCCCAATTATTTCACGGCTACCTACAAAATAAACCGACAAGTTGACTCAAAATATTGATTTTAAATTATTTTATTGTTTTAGAAATAACCGTTTGGATTGCCCGAAGAAATGAATGTTCTTCTGCTGTTCCCTTTAGTGTTTACTTCCTGTCTGTCTGTCTTCTTCTGCTGTTCTCGTTAGTGTTTACTTCCTGTCTGTCTTCTTCTGCTGTTCCCTTTAGTGTTTACTTCCTGTCTGTCTGTCTTCTTCTGCTGTTCTCGTTAGTGTTTACTTCCTGTGTGTCTTCTTCTGCTGTTCCCTTTAGTGTTTACTTTCTGTCTGTCTTCTTCTGCTGTTCTCGTTAGTGTTTACTTCCTGTCTGTCTCCTTCTGCTGTTCCCTTTAGTGTTTACTTCCTGTCTGTCTTCTTCTGCTGTTCTCGTTAGTGTTTACTTCCTGTGTGTCTTCTTCTGCTGTTCCCTTTAGTGTTTACTTTCTGTCTGTCTTCTTCTGCTGTTCTCGTTAGTGTTTACTTCCTGTCTGTCTCCTTCTGCTGTTCCCTTTAGTGTTTACTTCCTGTCTGTCTTCTTCTGCTGTTCTCGTTAGTGTTTACTTCCTGTCTGTCTTCTTCTGCTGTTCCCTTTAGTGTTTACTTTCTGTCTGTCTTCTTCTGCTGTTCCCTTTAGTGTTTACTTCCTGTCTGTCTTCTCCTGCTGTTCCCTTTAGTGTTTACTTCCTGTCTGTCTTCTTCTGCTGTTCCCTTTAGTGTTTACTTTCTGTCTGTCTTCTTCTGCTGTTCCCTTTAGTGTTTACTTCCTGTCTGTCTTCTTCTGCTGTTCTCGTTAGTGTTTACTTCCTGTCTGTCTCCTTCTGTTGTTCCCTTTAGTGTTTACTTCCTGTCTGTCTTCTTCTGCTGTTCCCTTTAGTGTTTACTTTCTGTCTGTCTTCTTCTGCTGTTCCTTTAGTGTTTACTTCCTGTCTGTCTTCCTTCTGCTGTTCTCGTTAGTGTTTACTTCCTGTCTGTCTCCTTCTGTGTTCCCTTTAGTGTTTATTCTGTCTGTCTTCTTTCTGCTGTTCTCGTTAGTGTTTACTTCCTGTGTGTCTCTTCTTCCTGCGTTCCTTTAGTGTTTACTTTCTGTCTGTCTTCTTCTGCTGTTCTCGTTAGTGTTTACTTCCTGTCGTCTCCTTCTCTGCTGTTCCCTGTTAGTGTTTACTTCCTGTCTGTCTTCTCTGCGTTCTCGTTAGTGTTTACTTCCTGTCTGTCTTCTCCTGCTGTTCCCTTTAGTGTTTACTTCCTGTCTGTCTTCTCCTGCTGTTCCCTTTAGTGTTTACTTCCTGTCTGTCTTCTTCTGCTGTTCCCTTTAGTGTTTACTTTCTGTCTTCTTCTTCTGCTGTTCCCTTTAGTGTTTACTTCCTGTCTGTCTGTCTTCTTCTGCTGTTCTCGTTAGTGTTTACTTCCTGTCTGTCTGTCTTCTTCTGCTGTTCCCTTTAGTGTTTTTACTTCCTGTCTGTCTGTCTTCTTCTGCTGTTCTTGTTAGTGTTTACTTCATGTGTCTTCTTTCTTCGCTGTTCCCTTTAGTGTTTACTTTCTGTCTGTCTTCTTCTGCTGTTCTCGTTAGTGTTTACTTCCTGTCTGTCTCCTTCTGCTGTTCCCTTTAGTGTTTACTTCCTGTCTGTCTTCTTCTGCTGTTCTCGTTAGTGTTTACTTCCTGTCTGTCTTCTTCTGCTGTTCCCTTTAGTGTTTACTTTCTGTCTGTCTTCTTCTGCTGTTCCCTTTAGTGTTTACTTCCTGTCTGTCTTCTTCTGCTGTTCCCTTTAGTGTTTACTTTCTGTCTGTCTTCTTCTGCTGTTCCCTTTAGTGTTTACTTCCTGTCTGTCTGTCTTCTTCTGCTGTTCTCGTTAGTGTTTACTTCCTGTCTGTCTGTCTTCTTCTGCTGTTCCCTTTAGTGTTTACTTTCTGTCTGTCTTCTTCTGCTGTTCTCGTTAGTGTTTACTTCCTGTCTGTCTTCTTCTGCTGTTCCCTTTAGTGTTTACTTCCTGTCTGTCTTCTTCTGCTGTTCCCGTTAGTGTTTACTTCCTGTCTGTCTTCTTCTGCTGTTCCCTTTAGTGTTTACTTCCTGTCTGTCTGTCTTCTTCTGCTGTTCCCATTAGTGTTTACTTCCTGTCTGTCTTCTTCTGCTGTTCCCTTTAGTGTTTACTTCCTGTCTTCTTCTGTTGTTCCCTTTTATGGTGACTTCCTGTCTGTCTTCTTCTACTGTTCGCTTTAGTGTTTACTTCCTGTCTGTCTGTCTTCTTCTGCTGTTCCCTTTAGTGTTTACTTCCTGTCTGTCTTCTTCTGCTGTTCCCTTTAGTGTTTACTTCCTGTCTGTCTGTCTTCTTCTGCTGTTCCCATTAGTGTTTACTTCCTGTCTGTCTTCTTCTGCTGTTCCCTTTAGTGTTTACTTCATGTCTGTCTTCTTCTGCTGTTCTCTTTAGTGTTTACTTCCTGTCTTCTTCTGTTGTTCCCTTTTGTGGTGACTTCCTGTCTGTCTTCTTCTACTGTTCGCTTTAGTGTTTACTTAATGTCTGTCTTCTTCTGCTGTTCCCTTTAGTGTGTACTTCATGTCTGTCTTATTCTGCTGTTCCCTTTAGTGTTTACTTCCTGTCTTCTTCTGTTGTTCCCTTTTATGGTGACTTCCTGTCTGTCTTCTTCTACTGTTCGCTTTAGTGTTTACTTCCTGTCTGTCTGTCTTCTTCTGCTGTTCCCTTTAGTGTTTACTTCCTGTCTGTCTTCTTCTGCTGTTCCCTTTAGTATTTACTTCCTGTCTGTCTGTCTTCTTCTGCTGTTCTCGTTAGTGTTTACTGTCTGTCTTCTTCTGCTGTTCCCTTTAGTGTTTACTTTCTGTCTGTCTGTCTTCTTCTGCTTTTCTCGTTAGTGTTTACTTCCTGTCTGTCTTCTTCTGCTGTTCCCTTTAGTGTTTACTTCCTGTCTGTCTGTCTTCTTCTGCAGTTCCCATTAGTGTTTACTTCCTGTCTGTCTTCTTCTGCTGTTCCCTTTAGTGTTTACTTCATGTCTGTCTTCTTCTGCTGTTCTCTTTAGTGTTTACTTCCTGTCTTCTTCTGTTGTTCCCTTTTGTGTTGACTTCCTGTCTGTCTTCTTCTACTGTTCGCTTTAGTGTTTACTTAATGTCTGTCTTCTTCCGCTGTTCCTTTTAGTGTTTACTTCCTGTCTTCTTCTGTTGTTCCCTTTTGTGGTGACCTCCTGTCAGAGAGATGAGTTATTGTTATTACCACGTGACTTCACTATTATTACTTCTGTTAGACAGCCATATGCCATACATGTTTGCATACATTCACAGTAAATATGTATTCAGTATGATAGCTGTCTAACAGAAGTTAAATCCATTTCTCACTTATTCTGACAATGTACTTAACCCCAAATAAAAGAACCCCATAAAAAGAGTTGTTAAATAATAGTGACGTCACGTTGTAATAACAATAACAATAACTCATCTCTCTCGGTTTTTCTTTTTGAGCCACTGTGTCAAATGTCCTACTTGGGTTGCCGTACGGAGTTGTCCAATATGGCAGACCATCTCGCACATGCGCACTGCAGATAGGGCAGGGCTGCAGATCGGGTAGTGACACCCTTTAGTGTTTACTTCCTGCCTGTCTTCTTCTGCTGTTCCCTTCAGTGTTTACTTCCTGTTCGTCTTCTTCTGCTGATTTTAACTTAGCTGTGTAATAAAACTCCTTATCGCTTCCATTATAGTGCTTCAGACGACGCAACATGGACGAACTGCACCAACCTGAAACGTTATGGTCGTCATATACGTTAATATTAATATCACAGTAACATCCATGCAATATCACAACACCCTGCAAACGCATTATGTTGGTATTATAATAATTCTTACACAACCTACACTTGCCTTGACTTTTGGGTAATTCTTTGGGCAGCAAATAACCCAAACCTGGAGCACATTGAGATCAAGATAAGTTTTAAAACACTCCTTGAAGTGGCACAGTAAATTGCCCAAGTAAAAAGTGCAGGTTGACAGTGATGGATTAGTTATCAAAGTCCCTGAACACTAATGCTTACAGGAATGAAGAGAGGCCAATGACTGCTGGAAGGAAGGAACATCAATCTGCAAACTGAAGGTCTGATTTGGCCGTCTGCAGTCTGATTTCTTCAGCAATATATTTCATTACTTGATCCTCCTCCAGATTTCAGCGGTGGAGTAAAGATCCCCCCTTTCTAGTCAGTGTCAATGTTGTCAAACAATTTTCAAAGAAAATCTGAACAAAACACGGTACAAGTGACGGAGAAAAATACAGATTTACTGCTCCTCCTCCAGAGAGCGCTTTGTGAACAGAAAGAAAAGCAAGAGCTGAGGATGTCACACCAAAATAATCTAATCCTTTAAGCATGGGAGGAATATTGTAGCACGACGAGGCAAAGAAATAAAACAGCTGAGAATTAAAAAGAATTCTCCCGAATGATGACAACCGCCTGCACAACAACATCGCCTCGAGCCACAACAATCAGTGGGAGAATAACGAGAGAGACAGCCTCTAAATGAAAGACGGACAAGACTGAGAGGAAGTGAGAGCGGTAATGAAATAGAGACAGACCGACAGAAAGTAGGAGAGAGATAACAGGGAAAAAATTATCAGGAAAGTGATGTAAGTGAAGCCTGGAGGCCGACACCTGTCAAGGCCATTTAAACCTTTTTACTAAACCTTATCAGGACGAGTCGGAATGAGACATCCACGAATCCCCACTTCGTCCCTGTCAGACCGCCACGATCGGGACGTCGTCAAGGCGACAGCGGCGACCCGCGGATGAATAAAACATGCTGAAAAAGTTCAGAGCTGTGACTCAGTGGAAATGTTCCTGAGTGTTCGTGTGACACTTCAGAAAGGTTTCAATAAAGTTTGGTTGCTTCTGACATGATTGAAGGAGGCGCAGAAGGCCTCACATTTTATCTGATGTGTAATTAAAGGTCCCCTACTATACTGTTTTTCATCAATACATTATAGGTCTCAGATATATACAAAACATGTCTCTGATTGGCTGACACACCAAACAGATCATTGCAGCATTACCATAATCCCCTCTGTCTTAGCCCTGTTTCCAAAGTGCTGATTCTCTGTCTGTTACTTTAGATGAAAATAAGGAGCCCCTTCCCACGCCCCTCTGAGAGAGATTTGGTTAAAAAGAACTCAATGGTGCTCTAGGAGGAGATTCAGGTGATAAGGGGGGGGGGGGGGGTTACCTTGGTTGCTGATTGGCTAATGGTTACACAAGCCAACACATCGTTATGACATAATCTATTTTCAGACAGGTTTTTTATCAGGGCTGTCAAGTTAACGCGTTAATACCAAAACATAAACATAAAAAAATTAACGCCACTAATTATTTTAACGCGATTAACGCATGTGTATTTATCGAGTTTAAAATACCATCTACAAGCTGATGCTGACTGCCCCGCTCCTGCCGTCTGCTTGTGGCAGGCCACACTTCCACGCTCACCGGCAGGCACCGACTGGCCATCGGGAGGACCGGGAGGGTGTGTGTATGTGTGGCCCGAGCGAGCGAGAGAGAGACCTTACGTGCATTGTTGTTGTTAGCATCTGGTGCTAGCTAGCTGCGCTAACGGATATAAGGAGCTGTTTCAATGAAAACAGAGGAGCGACATTTCGCCGACAACTGCGCCGAGCACTTGACTTTATGCAGGAAGCCAGACAGCGGGACATTGTACGAGAAGTCAGCACACTCAGCACGGATAGTGCGCAACATGATTGCAGCGTCCAGGCAGCTCCCGTTCGAGCATATGCCTTGAGTTGCACATAGCTCCAACGACCCATCAGTGTCTATACACACACACACACACACACACACACACACACACAGTATTGTATGAGAGAGGTTCCAGGTTGAATTGAGGCGAATATTTCTCATTGTTCAAATGATAATAAACATTAGCATAACGCATATTTGTCCACTCATATGTTGATAAGAGTATTACAAACTTGGAAAATATCCCTCTAACGAACATTTAGAACAGATAAAAAGTGTGTGATTAATTTGCGATTAATCGCGATTAACTATTTTAATCGACTGACAGCCCTAGTTTTTATATAAACGGATCAGGACAAAAAGTGAGCAAAATAAAGGAATAATACGGGTTGAAGCTGGATGCATTTTTCCTTCAGGGATTCATTTTCAAGCGTGTATTTGTTTAATCCAGTATGCATAGGAACAATAACACACACACCACACCACACACACACACACCACACACACACACACACACACACACACACACACACACACACACACACACAAAGTCTGATGAAGGCTGTGACAGTTTTTGACAATCCCAACAAAAATTATTCATTTATCTGCTTCACATCTCGCTGATGCAACCTGGAGTAAGACCAGTTCAAAGGATGTTGTCACACAGATAATAAAACATGTTGGAAACTGAAAGGAATTATTCAGCAGTTGGAGGACGTCACTCTTAGAAATCTCATCTATGGCTGCTCTTCTACAGAGGGGTTTTATTAAGAGAACAATCACACCGTGTCACGGTTACATGCAGAAAAGTCTAGGAATTCATACTGAAGACTGTGATCTTTTTTCATTTAACTGTAATAGAACGGTATCAGAACGAGGCGCTAATTGAAGCGGGTAAAATGAAGGTAGTTTGCAAGCATAAAGTTCACATTTCTTAGTACAATATTGATCTCAGGGCCCTAAAACTGCAACAGGTTGTTGAGGGTAAAAGCACAGAAGAGGGGATTGTGGAGATTCAGGTTTTATTGCACTGTCCTTGGCATTTCGGCAACAACATAAAACTTTTCCACTAAAACAAATGTCACATAAAATACTCCCCTTCGACCGAAGCAGAGCGCCTTTTAATTATGTAATCACCACGCCCTTCTCAATTGATTCCAATGAGGAAAGAAAAAGCGCTGTATCCAGGGAATTTTTGGCCCGTTTCATGCGGCCGCTTCGTTCACTTTGAGATGAGATATTTAAACCTTTCATAACAGTGCCTGTCACGTCACGAGAAATGCGTCGAAAAGCTTGTTTTTGGCCATTTCAGATGGAAACTATCATAACAAAGGGCGATAAAGCCTGTTTGTTTGTCTGTCGGCCATGTTTTTGAGATATGCTCTTCACCGATGGTACTTTTTGGTCCTGGTGCAAACGGACACAAGGAAAACAAACAAAGTCAAGAGAACACACAGATTCTCTTCGTTTTTCATCCTCATCCAATTTTTCTAATACTTGGATATTTTTGCCATCAGGAATGAACCTCGGTGATGAGTGTCATGAATCGCTGCTTTATTAATGTGTGCATTATTATAGGCCCATCTTGAATCCTCCAAAAATATCTCAAAACTCACTTATTCACTCGAGCTGTCTGAAACTCTGATCAACAACCCCACCACCCCATTTGACTCCGCCCTGGGGTTAGAACTATTGTTTATGTTCTTTTTTTCTGTTAAGCTTCTTTGAGCATTAGGAAAAGCGCTATAAAAATTCCATGTATTATATTATTATTATAACCGCTAGTAGTATCTTAAATAATCGCTCTCCCGGTGTTGTGTAATAGAAGCTTCGAACAAAGAACCAAACGAACCTTGTCCAAACTAAACGTGTTTTACTTTTGATCAATGTAACAGTTTTCAACAAGAACGGTTAGAAAACGGGGAAATGCACTCAACATACTCCAAATCATAACAGGAAGGAGTAAGACCAGACCAGGACACATACTTGCACTTCAAAATAAAAGCATTTCCTTTTTACTTTCAACATTTTACCCTTAACTTCTGTCAAGAAGCAAATAAACAATAATTGTACTGCCTTAAATAAAATAAGTTACAACACCCAGCTACCCATCTTTTAGTGAATTTAGTGAATTACAGACTGTAACCACATGTATTTGTCACAGTCTGCTTTCTCACTCACCTATTTTCTGCATTAACATTCCTTAGTCACCTGGTAGTCACACCCTGTCTCTCTCTCACTCTGTTACACCCATCAGCTCCATTAGTATTTAGGCCCACTTCACTTTCACCTCAGAGCACAGATCGTACTTTGCAGCATGCAGTCTTTCCCGCATTACCCTTCAGATTGCTCTCCCGGTTCGACCCTGCCTGTCCCTGACCAGCCTGCCTCGCCTGCTCCCTGACCCGTTCTGTACCTGCGACTCCCGTCCTGCTGTCTCTGGAACCCTCGCCTGTCCCCGACCAGCCCTTTGCCTACTATCTGCCGTTGGGTCTCCTACACAGCCTATTGCCTTCAATTAAAGCTGGTTACCGACTATCCCTGGTTTCCCGTGTTTTGCATTTTGGTCCTCAGCTCGTTTGTGACACGTATTTGTTCCTCTCACACAGGTGCAGCACCTACAGGATAGTTAACCGTTGGCTGTAGTCTTGTGTTTTCACAACACAGATGTCTGTTTTGTGTCAGAGCCTTTAAGAGTAGTCAATTCCCCATTTCGCCTTCCTCACACAACTGATCGTTCAACATCTAGGCTTCAATCTGGGCCAATCATCCCTGATCGACACCACAATTTCATGGAGGTATTCTGAGGGGTTTTTTTTCACAACGTGATCATAACTAACATACTGTCTATTCAGGGTATATATTGTGCTGAGATTTCCGCTGGGAAAATATAGGTGTGTTATTGTTGATTACATTCTGAAAACGCACAATGCTACTGGCATAGGATATACAGGGTGCTGATTGCATTCTTCTAAGCATGAATGGAAAACATGTGAATAGAAAACGTCCACATGTAAAATACCACGCATTTATCAATCACAGCAATTCATATAACGTTGAAGTGTAGGAATTATCTTGACAAACAGCCCCCAAGTGTTAGTCTAGATCAGGGTGGGGAACCTTTTTCCTCTCAAGGGCCATTTCACAGTTTCACAAAATACTCTGAGGGCCGTACAAATAATTGAACTCAACCTCTGCTAAAAAAAACTAAATCACAGCCCATTCATTTAGCCTTTCATTCATTCTGTGCAAAGAAAAAGCAACCTCTTAATCCAGATATCTTTCTGTTTTAATGTTATGCCTTGGAGAGAGTCTGTAAAAGGCATAGGACCAACATTCAGACACTCATAGCAGGTACCTTGAATTCCAGGAATGTAATGAAAACTTAAATGCAACAAACTGAAGAACACTGGATACTAAACTCAAACACACAGAAACTAACACAGCAAAACCAGGTGAACATAATCATTCGTCCTCCTGGAGAGTCCGACATTCTGCATCCAACCTTTCTCTTTTTAATACTCGCCATATTAAAGGTGGGGTAGGTAATTTTGGAAGAAACCAGCTCGAGTGCGCTAGAATTTGAAAATACACAGCAGGAAAAAATCTGCCACTTCCTCACAGAGCCCCTCCTCAACACACACGAACGTGCACATGACCAATGAGGGCACGAGATAAGTTTGTGCACAGATGGAAGGCTGACAGGGCAGGTAGGCCATCCAGTTACTTAGCCGGCTCAGATGATTGGTCGTGCTTTTTACAGAGCTACAGCTTCCACAGATGACGTTTTTTATGTATTTTTTGTCAAAGCACTTCAGATATTCATTGCTATCGGGATGTTAAGAGCATTCCATGGAATATAACAAAAAGTGTATCTCGAGCCGGTTTCTCAAACTTACCTACCCCACCTTTAAGTTCGCTGCTATCAATGACAGTCACACTTACGGTCTTGTTTAATATTGAAGACGTGACGTGAGATATACCACGTGATGACACGTTACGTTCGTGTTGTGTTCAAGGAACCTGACCTTGGCCAGGAAAAACAAGCAGTCGCTTGTTTAATTCTATTGCGGTCTAGATTTCGTTAATTGTTTTATTGCAGTTAATTATTATTTGCGTGTGTTTATACATTATTGTATATGGCCCAGAGGCCGGAGGATCCCCACCCCTGATCTAAATCAACATTTGACATTGAGATAACAAGAAGCAGAGAGGCTAAAAGATTAAGGGTGACTGTGCTGTGTGGGAGTGTCGTCTTTCAAGCAGAAGGTTGTTGGTTCGATCAACATGTCAATGTATCCTTGGGCAAGATACTGAACCCTGAGTTGCTTCCGATGGCAAACGGTGTGTGAGTGTGTGTGTGTGTGTGTGTGTCAGTTTCCAATGACATTCCCAGAACAAATGACCATATCTTCCCTTCTAAAAGGGTTAAATTAATAATCTTTTTTCTCAAAGTAATGATAAACCTGTGAGTTGGATGTAGAAAAGTCAGAATCAATATAGATGTTTTTTATTTTAAAGAAAATTCAGATTGAACATAGTAAAAAACTGTAAATTATAGTGTCCGTCCAAAGATTATTTTTTACTTATAGTGAAAACCAGCCTTGGATGATGGTAAGGTAGACTAAAAGCTTTAGGAATCCAAAGTACAACATATAATAAGTACCCTGTATCATATTGATTAACAAGTGACATTTGATCTTTTTAGAGAGGTTTAGCAAAAAAAACTCCACCTCTGAGGTGATTTGGGTGGAAATGGGGGGTTTTCCCGTTCTCTGGAAACCCATTGGTCGATTTTGGTGATTGACATATCTTTCTGACCGTTAGAGCCAATAGAATCGAAGGGGAATCTCCCCACACACACACATGGTTACAAAAAAAGATGGGGGCTTCGCACCCAAATGTTTGCACCAGAGTGAAGCTGTCTCTAGGTCTGACATCTCAAAACGGAAAAAGCAGGTTTATTGCTCATGGATTATCAGAAATCATTCAAAGGGACACAGACACATTTGATATGGATTAACTTCAGCAGCGTTTTTATCGTTTTAATGCCATTGAAGACCCACTTTTGACCAGACTACGACATGTTAGCGTTTTTAGCTACCTAGCGCCATATGTTTTTGATGTCTGTTCTTGTTATTATCTCCAAGAGTTCGTATAATTGAGTGATAAATGAGGTTACCCTCGATTCTGTGTCTCCTCCCGATGTGAAACAATGTTGTTGTTGGATGTGCAAATATAAATAATAAGGTTTTGTGTGTGAATTTCGGTGCAGTCATCTGTTAGCATTTTTCGCTCGTTGCTAGTTCAGGCTCAGTGTTAGCATTGTGGGGTTTTTTTGAAAAAAAAATTCATATTATCAGTTAGTGAGTTTCTTTCTCGTTTACATGGATATAAAACATTCATAGTTTATTAAATGAAAATGCCCCCAGACACTGTTTCCTGCAAGAGTTTGCAGGAGGGCCCCGGTACTGGGTCTCTGGGCTTAACAGGTTAAAGACATTTTGGTATTGACTCTTTCTGATGTTGCCTCAGTTATTGTCCTATTTATTTTTCTCCATACATATCTCAGAACAAGAATATCTTGTTATTGTTAATTTGTAAATTCAACATGTATATTTTCTACTGTCTTGTTTTTTCTTGTCTTTTAATTTGTATTGTACAATGCCATGTATTTTAAGCTGCTGCAACACACTACTATCTTATCTCTTACCTTAACAACTTTAGCAGAGACCTTTATTGGGAAGTTAAACTTGATGCCAGAAAAATCCGCAGTCTGTGGATTGCTTCCGCACAAAGTTAAGAGACGTTAGGTGAGGATTATCCATCCCCCACTGAGCGTGAGACCCCAGGTTCTGCTCAGTATTCTCAGTATTCATTCATCGAACATCATTACTCTTTTAGTCAAGAAATCTGAAAATACTAGTCCAGGATTAAAACATGGCTGGCGACGGAGTTGGGTCTGAACGGGGTCTTGCACCATCACTGTCACTCTACTGTCACTACTGCATCTGATAAAGGCAAAAAAAACCCCAAAAGAAAATTGAAAAATATATATACTGTATATACACAATCTCTACGTGACCGGACTACAGCACATCCATCCATGAGAAAAGCCTCAAAATTAAATAAAAGCAGAACAAATAAATAACCTGAAGGCGGATCCAAGCACGGCTCGGAACAAAATGAATCTGTCAATCACACAGAGAAAATTATTGGATTGTTTTGTGACAGTTACTGTTTCCACTTTTTGTATTTGCTCACAACATCTGTGTTTGTGTGAGATTCATTTTAACATTATTTCAGTAACAATAAGTATTAGAGCTTTTGGTTTGTTAGAGCGAGGTGTACACAGAGGAGGAATACAAACCCCATCAGTATTAGGATGAAATCTGAATAATTTCTGCCAGCTGCTCTATTTGCACTTGTTCTGTATTTAAGAGAGTTTTACAGAAGCACAATTTATTCGGTCACAAGAGAACGAAGAAGCTTCTGTGCGTCGTTTGAAAACCTCGTAATCTGCCCTCAGAGGCATTTCACAAACAATTAGACTGCCACGTTTCATGTTTTAATTACAGTTTGCCCTTCAGATCAGGATTCAGTTAGCAGTCCTGCTGGATTCACACTGTCCAATAATAATTCCTTACATTTTCTGTCACACATGCATATTATATCCCTGCTGGCAGAAGGTCTGGCAGCATGAAAGTGGGTTTTTCTGCTCCAACGTGGTGGTCCAGAGTGAGAACATCTCAGCAAGGACAGGCTGCATTTTTATGACTTTTGCAGAGTCAGAAATACTATGATCCCCAGAGGGTGAATTGTAATGGTTTTTGTGCCTCTTGACATGTTCTCTAGCGCCACCATCAGGACATATTGTACAGATTTACAGGCGGCAGTAATGAAGACTTTGGCCTCTGGAGGGCGCTAACAGGATTTTGTGAGCTCTAAATGAAACTTGCCACTGTGAAATGTTCCTCTTATCAGAATGAACACACACACACCATGATAATCATTTCAGGGGACATTACATGACTTACATGCATTTCCTGGAGACTTATCCTAACCTTAACCATAACCAACACATGCCTAACCCTAACCCTTACCCTTACCCTTAACCAACCCTAACCATAACCCTAAACCTAACCAAGTCTTCACCCTAAAATTAATGATTCCCCTCATGGGGACCTCCATTTTGTCCCATAAGGGAGGCGAGTCCCCACACGTGAATGTGTAAACAGATTTAGGTCCCCACAACTATAGTAATGCTAGACCACACACATGTGCACACACACACACACACAAAACACACACACACACACCACACACACACACACACAAACACACACACACACACACATACTGTAGTTTAATGTAACTTAATCCCACAAACACTGTCCTGCTGCCACAAATACCAGCAGTATGTTAACTAGGCATTGCTAAGTAGTAAATATAACATACAAACCGTAGAAAATAACTTTAGAGTATTTAAAGAATACACAATAAGTCCGGATATACAATGTACTGTCTACTCCTAACTGTCTTCAGTTATTTTAAGTCATTTAAAAATGAAGAAGAATTAAA